>JAXLNO010004968.1:0-135494 GCA_038087875.1 Malacoraja senta
TCACTAATGCTCCTAATTAGTGACAGATTGACTGGGTTTAATCTTGTCACAAATTACAATAACTGTAAAAATGTTTTGTTATTTCCTGTGAAGCCACAATGTTTTTCCCATTATACTGTGACATGCTCATGAGGAAATGTTTATTTAGAAACTGATGGAGCGAGTTGTGGCAAAAGGGAGGGTCGGTTTCAATAGGCAGTTTAGTTTAGTTTAGAGATACAGCGTGGAAACAGGCCCTTCGGCCCATCGAGTCCGTGCCGACCAACGATCACCCGTACTTAGTTCTATCCTACACCCAAGGGACAATTTACGGAAACCAATTAACCTACAAAACTGTACGACTTTGGAGTGTGGGAGGAAACCGGAGCACCTGGAGAAAACCCACGTGGTCACAGAGACGTGCAAACTCCATTTAGACAGCATCCATAGTCGGGATGGAACCCGGGTCTCCGGCGCTGTAAAGCAGCGACTCTATCGCTGCGCCACCGTGCCGCCCAACAGAACGGTTTTGGTTTGGCTAAATGCAGGCATGTGGGACTAAGGTAGAAGGGGCATCTTGGTTGGCACGGACGACTTGGGCTGAAGGACCTGTTTCTATGTCACATCATCTCTATGATTAGTTTTGACTTAATTTAGACATTGAGAAGGGAACCTCTGCCCAACCAGGATGTGGGTGAGTTTAATTTTGTTTAGAGATATAGCACGGAAACAGGCCCTTCGGCCCACCGAGTCCACACCGACCAGTGATCCCCACACATCAACACGTCCCTACTCACAATAAGGACAATTTTACATTTTATACCGAGCCAATTAACCTACAAACCATCTATAGAAGTGTGGGAGGAAATGGAGGATCTCTGAGAAAACCTACACAGGAGAATGTACAAACTGTGTACAGTCAAGTACCCGTAGTTAGGATCGAGCCCTGGTTTCTGGCGCTGCAAAGTAGTAGCTCAACTGCTGCACCACTGTGCCGCCCTAACATGAGTCCTCGTGAAGGAGGGGGGGTTCTCTGTGGTAAAGTTACAACCTTGATATTTAGAGGACACCCTCCATGAAGTTTGGGGCAGGGCAGTGGTGGGGAAGAAACCGCTTCCTCTCCGAGGGCTGGAAAGCAACTCACAAAATAAAGGCCGGACGTATATGGAGGCACAATGTGTGATGTCTCGAAGATAGACACAAAGTGCTGGAGTAACTCAGCGGGACAGGCAGCATCTCTGGAGAGAAGGAATAGGTGACATTTCGGGTCGAGCCCCTTCGTCAGACTGAGAGTGGGGCGGGAGATTGCAACCTTCACGTGGTCCACCCTGTTTCGACGAATGCAATCAACCTGGCGTGCACAGTCAAGTAAGATCAAATAGAACAAGTTGTCCTACAACTTTAGGCTGTGCACGCCATACGCAAGAAGAAGACTGAGAGTCAGGGAGGGGGAAACCAGAGGTATAGGAAGGTACAGAACAAAGCTGAGCCTCGCCTCGCAGTCTAGCTGAGCATCAGCAAGAGGCGTTGCAATGAAACCAGACGATGTTGCTGCCGGATTTTAATTGACCTGACGGAGAAGCCCTCATTAGGTCTGTTGTTTATTGTTCAAGCTGCAACATGTCCCTTGCAGCTAGTCTGGGGAAATCTTCAACCCGCTGCAGTCCAAACCTGTGCCTTTTCTCTCTCCAGATGGTTTCAGGTTTCCCAGCTAATCTGTTCATTAGAAAGTCCATTTGAAATGTTAAACCCCCTCAGAATGTGCCAGAACTCGAACCCCTTCTGGTTTACCTGAGGTGCAGCCTCTGAGATGCAGTTCTGGCCAGACGATGGGCACCTTTTCAAATCCCACACATGTCTGAAATAAATGGCAGCACCTGCCTCCAAATGGAGTGGCAAATACCTTCATTAGTGAAGAAGGGTTTCGGCCCGAAACGTTGCCGATTTCCTTCGCTCCATAGTTGCTGCCGCACCCGCTGAGTTTCTCCAGCAAGTTTGTCTACCTTCGATTCTCCAGCATCTGCAGTTCCTTCTTGAACCTTCATTAGCGCGCTGGAGGCATGAAGAGAGGATGAATGTTCAAGGCGAGATATCATAAGTTCATGTCATAGGAGCAGAATTAGGCTATTCGGCCCATCGAGTCTCCTCCGCCATTGAGCTGGTCCCAATAGCCTGCGCCGAACCCATATTCCTCCAAACCTATCCTGTTTATGCATAGGAAGGAACTGCAGATGCTAGTTTAAACCGAAGATAGGCGCAAAAAGCTGGAGTAACTCAGCGGGTCTGACATCATCTCTGGAGAAAAGGAAAAGGTGACATTTTGGTTCGTAGTCTGAAGAAGGGTCTCAACCCGAAACATCACCTATTCCTTTTCTCCAGCGATGCTGTCTGACCCGCTGAGTTACTCCAGCTTTTTGTGTCCATATATCCTATTCATGTACCTGACTAAATGCCGTTTAAACATTGTAATTGTACTTTGTTCTCCCACTCTCTTTGGTAGCACATTCTATACATGCACCATCCTCTGTATGGAAAAGGTCGAATCCTTGTAAATCTTTCTCCATAAACCTCTAGATTTAGACTCTCCTACTCTGGAGAAAAGACCAAGACTATTCATCTTCTCTATGCCCCTCATGATTTTATGAAACTCTATCAAGTCGCTTCTCAGCCTTCTATGCTCCAGGGAGAAAAGATCCAGCATCCTCTCATAACACAAACTCCTCAATCCCGGTAACATCCTTGCAAATCCGTTTTGTCCTTATTCCAGTTTAATGGCATACTTCCTTCAGCAGGATAAAACAGTGCTCTAAATGTGGCCTGACCAGTGCTTTGTAAGTCGTGATGTGATGTCCCAACTCCCTGAGTTAAGAGAGCAAGTATGCCAAATGCATTCTTCACTAACCTGGCCTACCTGTGTTGCTACCTTCATCAATTATGTGCCTGTATCCATCAGGTCTCTCTCACCCCTCAGTACCCTACCATTTACTATGTAAGTTCTGCCCAGGTTTCTCCAACCAAAAATGCGACACCTCGCATTTGTCGGACTCAAACTCCATCTGCCATTCCTTGGCCCAGTTGATCAAGATCCCAAGGTAATCATAGATAACCCTCTTCACTCTCCACTGTACCACCAATTCTAGTGTCGTCTGCAAACTTCCTAACCATGCCACCTCCATTCACTTCCAAATCGTTCAGGGTGGCACGGTGGCACAGCTGGTAGAGCCGCTGTCTCACAATGGCAGAGACCCGGGTTCAATCCTGACTTCAGGTGCTGTATGTGTGGAGTTTGTGTGTTCACCCTGTGACCGCGTGGGTTTCCTCCAGGTGCTCCGGTTTTCTCTCACATCCCAAAGACTTTTGGGTTTGTAGGTTAATTGGCCAGGGAAGGTAGAACTGTTAGGTATGTGGTCTCATGCAATAAGATGTTAAACCAAGAGCCTCTCAGTGTGTCTCAGATCAAACAATCTTGCGACACCATCTGGGGAAGAGCCTAATGCCTGACAAACATGTATCCTTTAACTAAAATTGTCCCAGACATTTAGAGTCCTACAGAGTAATAGTCATAGAGTCTTACAGTGTGGAAACAAATCGTCCCAATATGTCCACACCGACCAACATGTCCCATCTACACTAGTCCCACCGGCCACTGTTTGGCCCATATCCCTCTAAACCAGTCCAATCCATGTACCTGTCTAAATGTTTCTTAAACGTTGAGATCGTCCCCGCCTCAACTACCTCCTCCAGCAAACTCGTTCCATACACCCACGGCCCTTTGCTTGAAAAAGTTATGCTTCAGGTTCCTATTAAATCTTTCCCCCCTCACCTATGTCCTCCGGTTCATCATTCCCCTACTCTGGGCAAGAGACTCTGTGCGTCTACCCGATCTATTCCTCTTATGATTTTGTATACCTCTGTAAGGTCGTGTTTACAGAAGTTTAGTGGACATATTGGTTGCTGCACTTCTGATCTTATAAAAGTGAGTACACTTGAAGAGGGCTCCATTCACTGTGGTACATCCTCCTTTCATGATATGAATCCAATGTTTGATTTCTCTTGAAATATTGCATGAAAATCACATTTACTTTTTGAGACACTTGTACATTTCCAGCATTTCCTAATTTTTTGTTTTTCTAGTCAATGTTTGAATCACTCCACTCCTCAGCCTCATTTCACCCACAAATTTGACAATTAGTGACTGGCTTAATTTACCTGGAATGAGAGGCGTACGTTGCTTGAAGGGCAATTGCCCCCCAATGATTCTGTTCGATAGCAAGAGAAATCAGCTTACATTAAGGTTCGTACTAATGTAACTTTATACAGATCTTGGGATAAACATTGTTGGTGTTAAACGTATGAAGCGTGAAGAGCCGATGCATATTTACTGTGTAGGAAGGAACTGTAGATGCTGGTTTATACCGAAGATAGACACAAAATGCTGGAGTAACTCAGCAGGGCAGGCAGCATCTCTGGAGAACATGTATCGGTGATGTTTCGGGTAGGAACCCTTCTTCAGACTCAAGAAGGGTCTGAAGCAGGGTTCCGACCTGAAACATCACCAATTCCTTTTCTCCAGGCATGTTTCCTGTGTGTGCCCTTCCCATGGCAGTGTTCTGTTGCATTTGCACAAAATGCAGTTGGTCTAGGACAAAGAGGCACCACCAGGTACTTGGGTAGGTCTGAGATTGTGAGTCAAGTGTTGCAGTTGAATGAATCTTGCAGTGGAGAGTGGTCGGAGATCTGGGAAGGTTCCTTATCTATACCCAGTTCTCCGACCAGTCTTAGTCTCCGGCTACATTTTATCTCTGTTTGCTTTGTTGTTACCTTCTCCTAACTAACAATGATCTATACATTTTCCTTGATCTCCATTCCCTTTGTTCTGTTTTCACATCTTACACATCCTTATCCATATACTTCCTTACCTATGTACCTCCCACTCCCCTGACATCAGTCTGAAGAAGGGTCTCGATCCGAAACGTCACCCATCCCTTCTCTCCAGAGATGCTGCTTGTCCCGCTGAGTTACTCCAACATTTCGTGTCTATCTACGATTTAAACCAGCATCTGCAGTTCCTTCCTATGCATAAAAGAAGACCAAAGGGTCTGGATGCTCAAGGAGCCAACATTGCAACCTCATGGACCTTATTGGGATAGGATGGAGCTGCAAATGGCCACTGGGGTGGGAGAGGTGGTTGGGGATGTGACTGGCCCAGACGGTGGGGGTATTGAAGCAGACCTACAGGGGGGTGTGAAGGGGAGTGCAGTAGATATGTGTTAACAAGCGTACAGGAGGCTTGTCTGCCAGCAAAAGGCTTCCAACATCACACGCCAACCAATGGACAAGGGAAGCTTTGTTCCCTTCAAATGATGCTGAAACGCATATATCCCAGTTAGTGAAGGCCTACTTTGTTATGTAAAGTGCCATTTGTGTACCATGGATAGTCAAAAGGACTTAAAGTACGCGGTGACTCAAGGAACTGCAGGTGCTGGAATCTTGAGCAAAACACGCAGTGCTGGAGGAACTCAGTGGGTCGGGCAGCATCTGTGGAGGGAATGGATGGGAAGAAAGGTCCCGACCCAAAATGTTGTCCATCCATTCCTTCCGCGGATGTTGCCTGACCCGCTGAGTTCCTCCAGCACTTTGTGCTTTGTCAAAGTATGTGATGTCAATCTCTTCTTTAAAAAATACCTCCGTTGCCACACACGGCTGTGGAGGTCTCGACATTGGGTATTTTTTAAAGCGGAGATTGATAGGCTCTGGATTAGGAAGGAAGTCAAAGGTTATGGGGAGAAGGCAGGAGAATGGTGTTGAGAGGGAAAAATAGATCAGCCTTGATTGAATGGTGGAGTAGACTTGATGGGCTGAACGGCCTAATTCTGCTGCTATGTCTTATAGCCTAAAGGTCTTATGTTCAAATGTGCATTGAATACCATTGGATGGCATAGGTTTCCTCGATGTGCCACATGCTTGGAACAGCCAAAACAATTTGACTTTCATTGAGATTTAACTGTAATCAAAGTTTTAATACAATTCTATTGTAAGGAAAATGGAAACATTGTTCAATGCAACGGAATTTTCAGTGGCTTATATTTCAGAAAATTGTCTTGCGTTTTTATGTACCGCAATCACAGGCCATTTGAAAGCGCTTTTCAGCCATTAATGTGCTGAAGTACAAATGATTTGCAAATTGACATGTCTCATATCTTCTTACAAAGCATTCTTGTCAGACAGGTCCTTGAGGAAACATCTTCCGTCCTTTTAGAAGTCTTGCCCAGTCAGGTCCAATAAATCAATCACAGCTGATGATGGATAACAACAATAATCGTTTCTTGGTATCGGTATTGAGAACTTCTTTAGATATGTATATGTGTATATATATGTGTATGTATATGTGTATGTATATATGTGTGTGTGTGTGTATATGTGTATGTATATATGTGTGTGTGTATATGTGTATGTATATATATATATGTGTGTGTGTGTATGAGTATGTATATGTATGTGTGTGTGTGTGTTTATATTTGTGTATATGTATATATGTGTGTGTGTGTGTATATGTGTATGTATATATGTGTGTGTGTGTGTGTATATGTGTATGTATATATGTGTGTGTGTGTGTGTATATGTGTATGTATATATGAGTGTGTGTATATGTGTATGTATATATATATATATATGTGTGTGTGTGTGTGTATGAGTATGTATATGTATGTGTGTGTGTATATATATATATGTGTGTGTGTATATATATATATGTGTGTGTGTATATATATGTATGTGTATATGTATATGTATATATATTTGTGTGTATGTATATATATATATATATGTGTGTGTGTATATATATGTATGTGTATATGTATACGTATATATATATATATGTGTTTTTGTGCGTATGTGTATACACACACACACACACACACACACACACACACACACACACACACACACACACACACACACACACACACACACACACACACACACGTATAGACTTCTCGGACATGTGAAGAGAGTGCAGTTGCTCACAAATCTTGGCAACATCGCTTGCCGTGGGCACTATATGGGTAATGTCGTGGTCTAGCTGCATCTTTGAAGAAGGTAGTTCCGAATATGTACGTGATTCCAGTGTTTGTGGATGTGGACAGCAAATGCAAATTAAAGCAAGGTTATACAAAACAATCACCAGTCTGTGCAGACCACCAAGCGCTGGAGGTAGTCAGCGGGTCAGGCAGCATCTGTGGAGGGAATGGACAAGTAACGTTTTGGGCTGGGTCCCTTCTTCCGCCTTCAAGTTTCCAGCATCTGCAGTTTCTTGTGTCTCCACTGCCAAGTCTCTGGTTGGGTTTTGCCTTAAGTATGGCACACATTTCTTGGTTCTACATCATAGGACAGGTAGTGAGGCATTGGAAAGGGTACAGAGGGTGTAATTTGTGTAGGATAGTGTTAGTGCACGGGGTGATTGCTGGTCGGCGCGGACTTTGTGGGCCGAAGGGCCTGTTTCCATGCTGTATCTCTAAAATCTAAAGTCTAAAATCTAAATTCTGTGAAAACAATGGATCTAAATCAGCGTTTGATAAAGATCTGTCTGAAGAAGAGTTCCGACCCGGATCATCGCCTATCCATGTTTTCCTGAAATGCTACCTGACCCATTGAGCCTTGCGGTAAATATGTATTCTATATGTGATGCTCCTGTAATCCAAATTATAGTTGAGGTTTAGTTTAGAGATACAGCATGGAAACAGGCCCTTCGGCCCACCGAGTCCGTGCCGACCAGCGATCCCCGCACACTAACACTATCCTACACACACTAGGGACAATTTTACACGTATACCAAGCCAATTAACCTACAAACTTGTACGTCTTTGGAGTGTGGGAGGAAACCGAAGATCTCGGAGAAAACCCACGTGGTCACGGGGAGTACGTAAAACTCCGTACAGACAGCACCCGTAGTCGGAAACGAACCCGGGTCTCTGGCGCTGCAAGCGCTGTGAGGCAGCAACTCTACCGCTGCGCTACCATGCCACCAAGTTCAGTTGGTTAAAACCAAAAAGGTTCAAATTGAACCAATCATCTGCACATCTAATGAGCTGTTTTTGAGCAACTTGGGCCACAAGTGAAACTGAGCTGGCATCATTCCAGTTAAAGACTTGAACTGGTCGAGGACCTTTCAAAACCGCAGCGTTCTCAGTAAATCCTCCTCCCTCGTCCACAGCATTGCCATGAGGATCTTTCCCATTCACAGGGGGAGCTGACGGACCCTGGGTGCACTGTGGGACAGGGGGCAGCTCTGTCTATGCCACACTGCTCTGATTCATCAACCTCAAGCTTTGACCTCGTGTCACTGGAGCAGGTCATGAACCCCTCAGACTCAGAGTTGAGCTGCCATCAACTGGGCAGCACGGTGGCCCAGCTGGTAGAGCTGCTGCCTCTCAGCGCCAGAGAACCGGGTTCAATCCTGACCCGTCTGTGTGGAGTTTGCATGTTTTTCCTGTGACTACATGAATTCCTTCCGGGTGCTCCGGTTCCCTCCCACACCCTAAAGACGTGCGGGATAATTGGCCTCTGTAAATTGCCCTCTATTGTGTAAGGAGTGGATGGCAGTGTGGGATAACATGGAACTAATGTGAGCGGATAGACAAGGGTCAGCACGGATCCAGTGGGCTGAAGGGCCTATTCCCATGCTGTCTCTTTAGACTAAAATTAAACTGAACTATGATCTCCTCTGGTTAATTAAACTCAAAGAATTAAAGACCCAAAGTCTACAAAGTCACAAAAGCAGTCCAATTCAAGTTGAATGCCTTTTCTGTGTTTTTAAAACTTTTATAATGCGCAGGTGATTAAGTAAAACATTGAAGAGCTGAAAGAAAAGAGAAATTGTTTAATTTCAAAATGAAGAACAATTCAGAATGAGAAGGAGGAACGCTCCTGCTTTGCTGGAATAAATTCCAATTTGTGCCCCCCCCCTCCCCACTCCACCCCATGACAAATCATAGGAAAACCAAAGTAAAGTCGAGAATCTGCCAAGTCGCCACAATGGTGAACGTTTCATCATGATCACTGGCATAATAATGAACGCAGTCATTCAAATTCTGGCACAGTCTGTAACGCAAACTCACAATATTGTCAAACACTTGGTAGACACAAAAAGGGTAGTGAGAAACTCAGCGGGACAGGCAGCAACTCTGGAGAGAAGGAATGGGTGACGTTTCGGGTCGAGACTGATCAGACCTCTTCCTATCTCACAAGCATTTCACTTTATTCGGCAGCTGCTGCCCTGGGGATTATTTTACACAAACAACAAGCACCTAGGCCGAGAAATAAAGCTTCTCATTTTTTTGTGTGTGCTAAAGCAACATTGTATGGACACAAGAAACTGCAGATGGTGGAATCTTGGGCAAAACACGAAGTGTGGCAGGAATGCGGTGGGTCCAGGAGGGAATGGAGAGGTGACATTTAGAGTCCGTGGAAGGTCCCGACCCAAATCATTGCCTGTCCTTTCTCTCCACAGATGCAGCTTGACTCCTTTAGTTTGTCCTGCACTTTGTGGTTAGTTTGTTGTTAACAGCGAACCGAACCATTCTATCAACAACTAGAGAGCGGTCCTGAGCTATGATCTAGCTCATTGGAGACCCTCAGACTATCTTTAATAGAACTTTGCTGGACTTTATCCTGCACTCAACGTCATCCCCTTTCTCATGTATCTGCGCACTGTCGATGCCTCGATTGTAATCATGTGTAGACGTTCCGCTGACTGGTTGTCACTGTACCTAGGTGCACGTGACAATAAACTAAAACTAAGTCTGAAGAAGAGTTTCGACCTGAAATGTCACCTATTCCTTTTCCCCATAGATTATGCCTGGCCTGTAGAGTTACTCCAGCAATTTGTGTCTAAACTAAACAAAACTTGGGTTTATTGCTAGTGCCATGTTGGGGTCCCCCGCAGAAAGTGTCCAAACCTGGACAGAAGGGTGTCTGAGCCAGGCTAGGGTGGGCTGCACTGAGGGACCTCTGCGATTCCTGGTGAGTTGAAGTTCAGTTTAGAGATCGGGTGGCACAGTGGTAGAGTTGCTGTCTAACAGCGCCACAGATCCTGACCCATGGACGCTGTCTGTATGGAGTTTGCACCTTCTCCTCGTGTCCATGTGAGCTTTCTTCAGCAGCTCCGGTTTCCTCCCACACTCCAAAGATGTACAGGTTGGAAGTTAATTGGCTTCGGTAAAGATGGTAAATTGTCTCTAGTGTGTAGGATATTGCTGGTGTATGGGAATCGCTGGTCGGCGCAGACTCGGTGGGTCGAAGGGCCTGTTTCCGCGCTGTATCTCTGAAAGTTAAAGTAAAGATACAGATTTGAAGCGGGCCCTTCAGCCCACTATCCCAACCAACCATCAATCACCCATTCACATTACTGCTCTGTTATCTCACTTTCACATCCTCTCTCTACACACGAGAGCCAAGTTACAGAGGGCCAATTAACCAACAAACCCACACTTCTTTGGGCTGTGGGAGGGAACTGGGGTGGGTTGGCGGGGGGGGGGGAGCACCACAAAGAAACCCAGGCAGTTCAAGGAGAACATGCAAACTCTACACAGACTGCACCCAAGGTCAGGATCGAACCTGGTCTCAGGTGCTGTGAGGAAGCTGCTCTAACAGATGCGCCACTGTGCCGTCCTGGATTTTAGTGAGGTGGAATAAGGTGACAATGAATGGGGGGGGAGCCTTCGCTACTCTCTGGAGGTGACTACGGTTGGCCTGTAGGGGAACTCGGAGTAAGTCGGCATCGTAGCTGTGCCAGGAGTCTGGAACTGACAAGGTTTATGACTGGTTGGTTGATGCATAAAATGATGGATAATCGACAAATCTCGGGCAGTCAGTTCATAATTTATCCAGAACAAATTGCACATGAAAAGCCGAAATGCGCGGAATGGAGGAAGAAATGAAAATCGCTGGGCATCAAATCGTTGGGGCATGAAGAGAGTTTTAGACATGAAGGAATCGGGTGAAGTATGGACACGAACAAGACAGATGACCGCGACACTGACAAATGTCAATGCAGCGATTCCTGGACGAGAAAGGCAACTATAGGTAAGGAAGGGTAATGATGTGAAACGCAGAGTGACATGAATAATGGAAGCAGATGCAAAGATGAGAAACGACACACATCGATCAAAGCACCAGAATAGACACCTCACAAAGATTAAATCAAAGCAAAGACATCATCCTACTGGAAACAATACCACTATCGCTTAAGAATAAGGGGAGAATTATCAGCCAATACCTTTCATATATTGGGAGTTATATAAAACTGAAAAGACAATATTAGTTTTCCAAGACTGCTGGTTGATCGAGTGTGTTTTTTTGCAATAATTTGGTGATTTCAGCTTGAAGTAACACTTGGCAATATGTGCACACAATTCATAAAGCAGTGCTTTCCTGATCTTCAAAGAACAATGGTTTGGTACTGCACCTTTGGGGAAAGCTGAAGAACAGCTGGCCGCGGGCATTTCTCACATACATTGACTTGTGCATACATAGCACAGGTCTCCTGTCATGGTGGCAAAGAGAGAGGTTCACAAGTGAGAGGAACACAACATGTTTTCAAGAGAGAGTTAGATTCAATTCTTCGGGCTAACGGAATCAGGGGATATGGGGAAAAAGCAGGAATGTGGCACTGATTTTGGATGATCAGCCATGATCATATTCAATGGCGGTGCTGGCTCGAAGGGCTGAAAGGCCTACTCCTGCACATATTTTGCTATGTTTCTATGATTTGGTCAAACTTTGCCAATTGCACAGCGCTCTTTCCTTCAACCTTTCCTTTGAGGAATATCACATTCAACATGATAGGAGGCTGAGGTAGACAAAAGTGCTGGAGAAACTCAGCGGGTGCAGCAGCATCTATGGAGCGAAGGAAATAGGCAACGTTTCGGGCCCAAACCCTTCTTCAGACTGATGCAGGGTGGGGGGTGGGGGGGGGGGGGTGGGAAGAAGAAAGGAAGAGGAGGAGCCAGAGGGCTGAGGGAGAGCTGAGAAGGGGAGGAGACAGCAAGGGTTACCGGAAATTGGAGAAGTCAATGTTTATGCCGCTGGGGTGCAGACTGCCCAAGCGGAATATGAGGTGCTGATCCTCCAATTTCCGGTGGTGCTCACTCTGGCCATGGAGGAGGCCCAGGACAGAAAGGTCGGATTCAGAATGGGAGGGGGAGTTGATGTGCTGAGCCACAGGGAGATCAGGTTGGTTGAGGCTGAGGGGTGGATTGAGGTCCATTGACCTTATTGAGGTCATGGGACATGGATAAGGTGAACACAGTCGTTTACCCAGGGTAGAGGATTCAAAAACTAGAGGACACAAGCTTAAGGTGAGGGGGAGGGGGGGAGATTTAAGAGGGACCTCAGGGGCTAAGGTTTGACTCAGATGGTAGTCCATATCTGGAATGACCTGCAGATACTATTATGACTTTTAATGATTCAATGAAACTTTATTGTCACATGTACCTAGGTACAGTGAAATGCTCCGTTTTACATACAACTCGGTAAAATCATATAGCAACCCTCACCTCGGCAGTACTCAAGTGTCGCCATTTTTTGGCGCCAACAATGACAAGGAACTGCAGATGCTGGTTTAAACTGAAGATAGAAACAAAAAGCTGGAGTAACTCAGCGGGACAGGCAGCATCTCTGGAGAGAAGGAATGGGTGACGTTTCGGGTCTGGTGTAGGGTCTCGACCCGAAACGTCACCCATTCCTTCTCTCCATAACTCAGTGAGAGCCCGACTTTTTCAGAACCTCCTGTGACACAGGACATTCTCTCGTCAGTGGCCGGTGGGGGGATTAAACGTCCCGAGAAGCTGATCTGTGGCCAAAACAATGTATCGTGTTTTGGAGAAACTTATTTCCAATGCTTTGTGAGATTACAGCAGAACCTGGCGGGTTGCTCGTTAAGCTTGGAGAAGCTTTGACAATCGCCTGCACATCTGCTGGTTCTAACTCTCAGCCCTGTCCATCAGAATACAACCAGAACTTGGGCGATGGGCTGGCCTGAAGCAGACTTCTGAAGATTGAACGGTAATTGCAAAGTTTATCTTTTTCACAGCGAGCTTAAAACCTAATTTTCCCCTTGTACTTTGGCAGGTCAGTTTCTTTTCTCTCTCTCTCCCTCTTTCTTGCATCTGCCAATCCAATTGCAAACAAGGTTCTCTCCAAGTTAATGAGCTTTGAGGGATACGAAAGACCCCCGCGATTTTAATGACAAAGGTGAGTTGACGAAGGGGGTAACAATGGAAAGAAAAGGAGAAAGCTCTCCATCAAGATTCTGCCAAGTTAATCTGCCACTTGTCCTCGTACATGAAGGATGGGATTCCAGCTCCAAGCCATTAGATGCTTACAAACTTTAGACAGAGAGACATTGTGAACTCCTCAGATTAAATCAGGCCTATTTTCCTTAGTTTACTCCCAGATAAGCCGGCACGAATGTCACGGCAGAACCTCCCCCTCCCTCAATGAGGTACACCATGTGAAGATTTGAAACAAATTGACATAAAGTGCATGGGCACAAATGTTCTGCCCAAGACTACACCCATTGACGAACATGACCTGAAAGAATCGAAACTAATTGACATAAAGGACTTGGATGCCACAGAGACAGTGTGGCGTGGGAGAATCTGGTGCGAGGAAGTTTCAGGTACCAAATAGTCCAACGTGCATCTCTCATTTGGGAAACAGTGTCTGCACTTGAAGCAATGCCACTTTGCTTTCAAGGGTACACTGACCTCAGCATCCATCTCTGCTGCAATGGGTACAGCCATTCCGAGATCCACTAACACATGTTCCCCAAACACCCTGGTAAGGCTGTACGGTACTTCTGTCATGCTCTGCGTAAAACCTTTGCCCTCCCATCTAATATCATGTGTCTGTACACTGCGAATGGCTCGATTGTAATCATGTATTGTCTTTCCGCTGGCTGGTTAGCACGCAACAAAAGCTTTTCACTGTCCCCCGGTACACTTGACGATAGACTAAACTGAACTGGACTGGAAGACTACCCAGGCACAGGGAGAACATATGAACTCCACATAGACAAGGTTGCTGGAACACAGAGGCAGCAGAACTGACATTGACACCACGGTCCCACAACCAACTCTACAGTGGGAGATTGTGCACAAGGCTTCCCCTGGTGAGATGGGTCAAATGCATCATGCAAAAAGCGGCTCGTGAGATATGTCCCTCAGACACCGAGGCATCCTTGAAGCATTAATGAAAGTCCATGGACTGCTCACCAGATCAGGTCCTGTTATGCTGTTCACCAAATACCTCTCCACTCACTGCTCCTGAAGTCCTCAGCCTCTAATTCCCAAGTTAGATTAGTAAATGTTCTTGATCAGTACATTTCTTCATCAGTAAGAATGTCAGGGGTTATGAGAAGAAAGCAGGAGAATGGGGTTGAGAGGGAAAGATAGATCAGCCATGATTAAATGGCGGAGTAGATTTGATGGACCAAATGGCCAAATTCTGTTCCTAGAACATATGAACTTAGATCAGCTATAGTGCATGAGGAAGTGTGCTTTGAAATGTCAATGTACTTAATCTATCTACTTAATCTATGAACCAATGTTGTATAACGTTAGTACCTCCACCAATGTAAAGCACTTTGGCCAACGAGAGTTGTTTTTTAAATGTGCTATAGAAATAAAAGTGACGACTTGAATTATTGCTTGGCTTGCCATCTCATTTGGGCAAATCTAAGAAGCAAGAGAAAAGATAAAAGTGTTACAATTTTGGCAAAGAAGATGGTATTGCAATGGAATAATCTCCTTTGTGCCAGTGAATTCTGCAGCTGTTAAGGGAATCGGGGTACAAATTAGACAAGTAAAGTGAGGATGTACACAGTGTGGGGATACCAAAACTCAGATGCTTCCAGCTGTCCTCCTTTCATGCCCAGGGCTAAGGAATATCTCACACCTCATCATTATTTACTTTTGTTCAACTTAGTTTAGAGATACAACGCGGAAACAAGCCCTTCAGCCCACTGGGTCCGCGCCGACCAGCGATCCCTGCGCACTAGCACTACCCTACACACGCTAGGGACAATTTACAATTATACCAAGCCGGAAGAAACCAATGCAGGTCACGGGGAGAACGTACTAACTCCGTACAGACAGCACCCGTAGTTAGGATCGAACCTGGGTCTCATTCGCTTTAAGGGGCTGTCCCACTTGGGCGACCTAATTGGCGAGTTTTTAAAAAATGACATGTTGAAGACCTCCTTCGACTAGGTAGAAGACCTCCTTCGACCTCCTTCGACTATGTTGAAGACTAGCTACGACTAGCTACGACTAACTTCGGGAAAATTGGACACCGAATAGTGGAGAGTGAAGACGACCTCCTTCGATCTCCTTCGACCTCCCTTCGACTATGATGAAGACTATCTACGACTACCTTCGACTACCCTCGATTACCTATGACTAACATGCTGACCTATTACGACCTACTACGACTAAACCTACGAGTAAAAATTTTTTTACTCGCGGGCATTTTTTAACATATTGAAAAAAACGCTGCAACCTAGCTGAAGCCTCGAGTACGCGGAGAACACTCTCGAGCATGAAGGAGAGTTACGAAGATCTCCTACGACCCCGTGTCGACCATACTGCGAGTATGAGTCGAGGGCAAACTCGCCAGAACTCGCGGATTAGTTCGCCCAAGTGGGACAGGCCCTTAAAGGCTCTGTCTTACCTGTTTGCGGTCATCGGCGGTGAAGCGCGGCGTCGCCGGTAGCGGGGACCGCACGGCAACGGCGAGAGGCCACTGGAGCGCTGCACGGGGGCCGAGTAATTCAAACACGGCGGGTCTCACATGCTTGCGGTAAGTTAAAAAAAGGGCGGGCCGACTGCGATGATGTCGGCCTGCCGCACGTGACTCACAAGCGGCGGCTGTGGTGGCGGCCGTCCAGATCGCGGCGCTGTAGCGGAGGCTGTGCCTGCGGCCGTGCCGCTCACGTGCCTCACTGGCAGAGGCTGTGGCAGTGGAGGTTTGATGCACGGCGCTCGAGCCACACTGGCGGCGGCCCGTGCGGGCGGCCGTGCCGCACTCGTGCATCACTGGTGGAGGTTGTGCGGTAAGATTATAGTTTTCAACATTGTCGATTTTATTTTAGCACCGTGCGGTGTTGGGAACACCGCCGCACGGCCCCGGAATTGTACGTTCTCACGAGTGCGCGGTCTATGGCGGCAGATTCTTCCCGTTTCGCCGCCAATGACCGCAGACTCGTGAGACAGGCCTTTAAGGCAGCAATTCTACAGCTGCGCCACCATGCTTTCTCAAGTGTGGTACTTGGTTGAAGTGACCTCCACTATCACAATGCAAAGGGCAGCTTGTTGGTGGAATCACCCTTGTCTCCGTGGCCCAGGGGCAATGCCAGGTAATAATAATAATAATAATAGATTTTATTTTAAGGGCGCCTATACAGAAGTCTCTAGGACACCTTACAATTTAACAAAGAAACATATAAACATATAATCAGAGTAAAATAAGTTATAAAGACATCACAAATACATAAATTAAAAACAGAAATTTGATCCAAAGAAGACAACAACAAAATTCAGAAAACACAACATGAAGGGAGAGCAGCGGGAGCCAAACCGCGCCAGCGTACACTCTCCCTTCCGCCCGCCATGTTGGACATAGACTCCGGTTTAACATTGGAATGACTATTACACAAAGGCACTTGCCCGCATTAGTACACATGAAAGACCAACCCGTCAGCTTTAGTTTTTTTTCATTTTAGAGATACAGCATGGAGACAGGCCCTTCGGCCCACTGAGTCTGCACGGACCAGCGATCCTCACACATTAACACAATTTACGCATACACCAAGCCAACTTACCTACTGTACAAACCTGCACGTACGCCTTTGGAGTGTGGGAGGAAACTGAAGATCTCGGAGAAAACCAACGCAGGTCACGGGTAGAAGATACAAACTCCGTACAGACAGCACCCATAGTCAGGATCGAACCTGGGTCTCTGGCGCTGCAAGTACAATAAGGCAGCAACTCTACCGCTGTGCGTCTGCTGAGAGAAAAAAGACACAAAGTGCTGGAGTAACTCAGCAGGTCAGGCAGCTTCTCTGGAGAACGTGGATAGGGTTGGCCTGTCTCAGGTCGGGACCCTTCTTCTCACTGATTATAGCAGAAGTGGGGGGCGGGGGTTGGGAGGACAAAGCCTGGTGAGTGATAGGTGGATACAGGTGAGGACGTTTTTTGATAGGCAGACGGTTGGACAAAGGCCAGAGATGAAAAGACAGAAGGAGTGAGATCAGGATAGAAGAGGGGTGAATTGTGAAGCCAGAGGAAGGAACAGAGGAAGGAAAAGCAACCTATCCATGTTCTGCAGAGATGCTATCTGACCCGCTGAGGTACTCCAGCTACTTTTTTGAAAACCAGCATCTGCAGTTCCTTGTATCTCCTTCTTCTGCCGGGATCATTGTCATAGATGCCTCATCCTAAAACAGGAAGTGGGCAGGAGGTGACCTGAGTTACTCTTTGCTATTCCCTGCTTTCAAGAGAGAGCTAGATAGGGCTCTTAAAAATAGCGGAGTCAGGGGATATGGGGAGAAGGCAGGAACGTGGTACTGATTGGGGATGATCAGCCATGATCACATTGAATGGCGGTGCTGGCTCAAAGGGCCAAATGGCCTACTCCTGCACCTGTTGTCTATTGTCTATTGACCTCTGACGTGACACCGGCCGACCTGCTTTTGGCAGTTAACCTCCAGTCAGGCAATTGGGTGAAAGAAAATGTCTTTCATTCTTGGTACAAACCGTACTTTCACCTGATGTTTTTGAAAAGATGAAAGACGGAAATGGCAGCTAACCGCACTCCCAGCTAATCCAATCAGCAGCTTGTTAAATTAAGTCATTACTCATGCCAACTCGGGAAATGCCGCACTTATCACGGGACAAATATATTTGCGCTCTTGTCATTAGATGTCTTCACGCCTGACTGGCGATAGTTGACAATGTCTGAAGGGGAGAACAAGGAAGCCGTGGCAACTGTCATTCCGTTTTTTCACTCCAGACATGAGGCAATTTAGCAAAACTGACACCTACACTGCTCTTCGTTACTTTGTGCATCGTCTGCCGGTGACTCACCAAAGCCCACAGCAGGAGTATGCGTTTACCATCCCCACTGCCGTCTACTGATGCCACAGTGACCTTTCCTTCAGCTGCATGAGCTGCTTGGAAGATCAGAGTGCAATGTATACAGTTTGAGATGCATGCCTGATTCTCACGACTCAATTATTCTGATAGTTTCCCCTAATGCTAACAGCTCAGGTCTGGGATGGTGCAATTACCTTGGTCAAACAAGGCAGATAAAACCTAGTCCCACCGTTACCCTTGAGTACGCTGGTAGCTAAGGAAGGTGACTGACTGACTGACTTTGAGGAAAGAATGCAACTTTCCCAACGAAAGCTGCTAATTGGAGTCAGCGGGGCTGAGTCTTCTGCTGTGAGAGAGAATTTTAGGCAGAAGCAGATGAAGGTTTGTAACCAGATGGACTTTTCTGCGGTAGATTAATTAAATGCACAGACGTGGCGACATCGCTGTTAGTGGTGGAGAGGTGGCGTCATGTACAAATAGTCAAAGCTCTTTGGTCTGCTCGCTTAAAGGTAGTAGGTAGTGCTGCAACGCAATGGCTCCTTCGAGCGGCAGAGTTTAAAGGAGATGTGCGGGGCAAGATGCTGCCATCAGGGCCTCCAAAGACCCCGTGGACACTGCCTGTTCCCTCTCCAGGGACACGCGGGCTTTACCTTCACCTCAGGGCCTGAAAATCATGATTGGATCAGCACCCCCCCCCCCCACTGATAAACCATTAGCTGACCACAGCTGAGCACTAAACACTCAATGGTTTCAGCAGTCAGGAGCCACTTCCTTTCATCAGTCCGCCATTTATCTCTCTGCAAGCCATTTGAAAGAATGAACAATAATATTTCACTTCATCCAAAGGGTGCATCCAGCAACAATTAGTCAGTCTATTTGGATAATACCAGAAATATTCTTCAGCTCAGTCAGTACCTGTGAACGGGGAAACAGAATGAACATTCTAGTTGAATGACTTTGCAATTCAATTCAATTAAACAGCTTGAAGAGTGGTCCTGACTCAAAACATCGTCTGTGTAGAAAGGGACTGCAGACGCTGGTTTATACCGAAGATAGGCACAAAGTGCTGGAGTAACTCAGCGGGTCAGGCAGCATCTCTGGAGAAAAAGGGTGGGTGATGTTTTGGGTTGGGACCCTTCTTCAGACTGGGACAGTCAATCTGTCTATCAACAAACCTGGTCTGTCCATTCCCTCCACAGATGCTGCCTGACCCCAAAAATATTTTGAGGGGAAAGATTTTAATAGGAGGCTGCTGGCCAACTTTTTCATACAGAGGGTGGTGAGTATATGGAATGAACTGCCAGACGAGGTAGTTGAGGCAGGTACTATAACAACATTTAAAATACATTTTGACAGGAACATGGATAGATACATGGTGTGGAGGGATATGGGCCAAGCTTGGCAGGTGGGACCACTGTGGATGGGGAATCTTGGTCGGCATGGGCAAGTTGGGCTGAAGGGTCTGTTTCCATGCTGTGTGACTCTGAATCTTGGACCCACTGAGTTCCTCCAGGACTTTGCGTTTTGCCCAAGATTCCAGCATCTGCAGTTCCTTGTGTCCCCATAGAGCAGTGCAGACTAGTCGACTGTTCTGTGGAGAGAGGTGGAACTGAACCGAGAGCCTGGATCTAGTGACAGACTCCCGAGAGCTCAGCTTCAGCCTTCACTGTGTCGCTGAAGGAAATTGCAACACGTCCACACTGCATCAAATTACAAATGTGTGGCAAAATGGTTTTGTTATTTTCCGTATTTCCCAAGCTAACCACGGTAAAAGGGCATCTGATGGCAAATTGATATTCACATTCGTTACATGATTAATGTGTAATAAGAAATTCAATTTTAGGGCACAGTTCCATTTACAAATGTACTTTATTTTGTATGGAACCTGATTTGCTTTAAAACATTGACAATATACTGTATATCTATCTGAATATAACATTAAGAAGAGAAATTTACAAAACTCATAACAGCGAGAATGCTTGTGGTGTAATAGGTTGCTGTGTGACTTCTGTATAGCTTCCTTTCATCTAAAGCAAAGACAGATGCTGGTTTAGGGACTACCATTGATTTTACATTCTGCTCTACAATGCAGGGATAGACACAATAAGCTGGAGTAACTCAGCGGGTCAGGCAGCATCTCTGGAGAGAAGGAATGGGTGACGTTTCGGGTCGAGACCCTTCTTCAAACTTCAGTTTTGCAGGACAAAAATGTTCCCCATGGTTGGGGGAGTCCAGAACCAGGGGGTCACAGTTTAATAAAAAGGGGTAAGCCATTCCTTCTCTCCAAAGATGCTGCCTGTCCCGCTGAGTTACTCCAGCTTTTTGTGTCTGTCTCCGGTTTAAACCAGCATCTGCACTTCCTTTCCACACGATGATGCAGGGTAGATTGATAGAGCGTGTTCTGTTAGCTAAAAAGCCACAGAAAAAAAGATCCCGAGCAAAATGCCACAAGAGCAACAGAAGTGGCAACTGGGATAGTCTTTAATCGTGAAGACCTCACTGAATCACAACCAATGTCGCCTAGACTAAGTGAGAAATTAAGCTTCAACTGTTGGCTCTGAAAAGTGGTTAAGTACAAATTGAAGATATGAATTGAATCAGTTTTAGGAACTGTAACTCACCCTACTGATGACAGCGGTCCATAAATCATGACAGTCTCGCAGATAAAATTAACATAACAAATCAGACAAGATAGTGTGAGCTACATTACATTCATCCTTTGACTGGAATTGCCGATCAGCATTGCAACTGCAGATTAAAGAGGCTAGCAAACGTTCCGACTGCCTGATCGGTACTATGTGAGGTTCAATTTGGCTTCTCCTATCTGTCACAGCGGATGATCTAAGTGCCAGTTTAATGCTCTCGATGGGTTTAAAGCAGCTGGATTCGAGAGAATCATGAGTGCTTATTTGTCATAAGCTTCGGATATGAACCGGAACCATGAAACCCTTACCATCCGCGGCTCAGCGGGAGATATCAGGAGCAAGGAACACAACCATAAGTATACAATAAATTGTCAGTTATTCTGAGTCAACTAGATCGTGAGAATGAATTGTGAACGGCCTGGACAGAGCGAATGTCGAATAGTGAAAGGCTTGTGGAGAGGATATTCCCACTAGTGGGAGAGTCTAGGACCAGAGGTCATGGCCTCAGAATAAAAGGTTGTACCTTTAGAAAGGAAATGAGGAGGGAGGGTGGTGAATCTGTGGAATTCATTGCCACCAATGGCTGTGGAGGCCAAGTCAATGGGTATTTTTAAGGTGGAGATTAACAGATTCTTGATTAGTGCAGGTGCCAGGGATTATGGGGAGAAGGCAGGAGAAAGGGGTTGAGAGGGAAAGATAGATCAGCCATGATTGAATGGCAGAGTAGACCTGATGGGCCGAATGGCCTAATTATACTCCTATAACTGATGATGGACCAGGAAATGCCCACCACTTTCTGCAGTCTCCTCTCCTAAGAGCCTAAGAATGCCTCTCCAGCCAGCTTGAATGTTTACCGACCGGTGGCCCTCACCTCGGTGGTCATGAAATGCTTGGAGAGGCTGATCAAGAACCACATCTGCGCCTTCCTCCCTCGCGCCATGGACCCGCTGCAGTTCGGACACCGTCCAAACTGATCCACGGATGATGCGGTCTCCCAGGTTCTCCACACCACTCTCTCTCACCTTGACAGCCAGAAGGGGGGCTACGTGAGGATGCTGACTTCAGTTCAGCCTTCAACACCATAGTCCCCACCAGACTTGCTGAGAAGCTGCTGGAACTGGGGCTCAACACTCCCCTGTGTGCCTGGGTCCTGGACATTCTCACCGCCAGGCCCAGGTGGTCAAGATGGGGAGACATCCATCCAACCCCCTCACCCTGAACACAGGACCCCCCCCCCCTCCCCCAGGGTTGTGTCCTCAGCCCCCTACTGTACTCCCTGTACACACATGACTGTGTGGCTAGTTTCAGCTCCAACTCCATCATCAAGTTGGCTGATGACACTGTGGTGGCGGGCCTGATCTCCGATAACGATGAGAAGGCCTACCTGGAGGAGGTGGCTGACCTGGTACTCTGGTGTCAGAACAACAGCCTCCTCTTGAATGTCATAAAAACTAAGGAGCTGATTGTGGACTTTAGAAGGGTTCAACATCCGAGGACGTACACGCCACTGGGGATAAATGGGACTACTGTGGACAGGGTGAGCTGCTTTAAATACCTGGGAGTCCACATCACAGAGGATCTGACATGGACAACACACTCTGCCGCACTGGTGAGTAAGGCAAGGCAGCGCCTTTACCACCTCAGGCAGCTGAGGAAATTCAGAGTCTCTCTGAGGATCCTTCAATCCTTCTAGTCTGGTGCAGTAGAAAGTATCCTGAACGGAAACATCTCGATCTGGTTTGGCAACAGTTCTGCCCAGGACAGGAAGGCTCTGCAGAGAGTAGTGCGTTCGGCCGAACGCACCATAGGAACTACACTCGCCCCCCTGCAGGACCTATACACCAGGAGGTGCAGATTCAGAGCCAGCAAGATCATGAAGGACCCCTACCACCCCAGCAACGGACTGTTCCAGCTGCTACGGTCAGGCAAGCGCCTCTGCTGTCACGCTGCGAAAACAGAGAGAATGAGATGGAGTTTCTTCCCACAGGCCATCAGGACTGTAAACTCTGATCTCACCGGGGCGTAATTACTGCTGTGTCTTTATTTAAAATGTAAATACTGGTCCTGTTCTGTTCTGCTGTTCTGTTGTTTTGCACAACCCTGCAGGCATTGCCACTTTCATTTCACTGTACATCTTGTATGTGTATGTGACAAATAAAGTTGACTTGACTATACTTGGGTAGTTGAATTTCTGAGCAAGGCTGTGATGCAACCAGCCAGTATACTCTCCACTGTACATTTGTACAAGTTCAATAGAGTATCTGGCAACATAGAGTCATACTGGCCTCTCAGCCCAACTTGCCCACACCGGCCAACATGTCCCGGCTACACTAATCAACACCTGTCCGTGTTTATATCCCTCTAAACCTTCCCTATCCATGTCCCTGTCTAACTGTTTCTTAAACATTGGGATAGTCCATGCCTCAACTACCTCCTCTGGCAGCTCGCTCCATACACCCACCACCCTTTGAGTGAAAAAGTTACCTCTCAGATTCCTATTAAATCTTTTCCCCATCACCTTAAACCTACGTCCTCTGGTCCTCGATTCACCAACTCTGGGCAAGAGATTCTGTGCATCTACTCGATCTATTCCTCTCATGATTTTATAAGATCTCTATAAGATCACCCCTCTTCTTCCTACGCTCCAGGGAATAGAGTCCCAGCCTGCTCAACCTCTCCCTGTAGCTCAGACCCTCAGGTCCTGGCAATATCCTCGTAAACCTTTTTTACCTTTCCAGCTTGCCAAAGCTTCTCATACCTCTGAGGAAGAAGAGCCATTGTTGAGCTTTCTTTGCGATTCCATCAATGTGCTGGGCCCAGGACAGATTGTCTATGAAGTGTGGGAAGGAACTGCAGATGCTGGTTTAAACCGAAGGTCGACACAAAAAGCTGGAGTAACTCAGCATCTCCTGCTTGTCCCGCTGTGTTACTCCAGTATTTAATGTGTCTATCTTCATCTATGATGTGTTCGGTCAGCAACCTGAAGCTGTAGGCTCTCTCCACCTCCATGAAGACACATGCATGGTCCCTCAGATGGACACAAAATGCTGGAGCAACTCAGCGGGTCAGGCAGCATCCCCGGAGAAAAGGAATAGGTGACATTTTGGGTCGAGACCTCAGCTTTCCGTTCCTGACATTTCTTTCCCAGTGAGTCGCAAATAGTCTTTCGAGTTGTTGCTGAAAGTTTCTAAGAAAATCTCTGCCAGCAATGGTGAATGATCTGTCTTTAACCAGTCCAGTCTATGTGTTGACAGATAACACCTACAGCAAGCAGCCTCTAAAAATGATTGCCTCGTTAAAGGAATACTCGAGAGAAGGTGCACAAAAGTCACAGTTATGAGTCTAACACCAGTAACTGCTCATTCTTTATGACTGAACTGGTGTGTGAACCTACTCTTGATTGTAATTACACATCCTCTCTCCCCGCAGCGATTCCACACACATTTACAACTTGTGATTGTTGGAAACTCCTGCAAGATTTCAGTGGGCCACTTTCTTGGAGGGTGGCAGATCGTAAAAAGTGCAATCTTTTTTTAATTAACAGATTCTCTCCCCGAACAGGAAACTTGCTCGTTCTCATTTGCACGCCATTATATTCCACTTCCAAACACCAAACCGCCCTGAATGGAAAGCTGGCAAGATGCTGGTGGTGATACTAATCTCAATGACATCGGAACCTTACTACCAGCGCACGCTGCCTTCGGGACGGCTGCTATGGAGAGGAGACGGTTGCCCACCTCTTTGCAGAGTGTGGACTTGCAAAGAAAGTCTGGAGAGGTCTGCAAGGGTCCCTGTCACGATTTATACCGAACAGCTCTGTCACAGAGGACTCTGTGATTTACAGACTGTTCCCAGGGACGCAGGGACATCGAGTGCTGCTGGAAGGTCATCAACTCGGTGTAAGACGCTCTTTGGTCTTTCCGAGCTTTGTTGACCTCCCAGCGGAGTGAGATGTCCGTCGGGGAATTTTGCCGGCTGGCCTGCTCCAGACTGCAGGAGTACGTGCTGAGGGGCGCACTGAATCTCGGTGCAGCCAACGCCAAGGCTCGGTGGGGGAGGTCCACAGTCTAGGGTCCTTCCGCTGCTGGACATGGGGGGCTGGGTGTGGTGGAAACGCCCCCCAAAAATAAGGGAAGGGATTCCACACTAGTGGGCCACATGAGTGGCAAGGGTGGGGGATAAATTTGTGAAATTTGTGTAATGTGCGTAAACAGTATTGAATGTTTGTATAGCCTCCGAAAATGTAGGTTTAATTTTTCTCACGGTTCCTGTATTGTATATATTTATTAGTTGAATAAAGTCTATTTTGAAAAAAATGATGTGGGATAGGCCTGGTATCACTGTGACCACACGCAGAGCAACAGGGCGTTAGATTTCAACGCCACCTTCTGCTTTGTCTCTGCCAGATTTCTGGAATTGAATATCCAAACTAAATCCCATATTTCTGAGAATCTAGATTTAACCTGTAATTGGTTTCCCATTAACTCTATTTGGTTCTGTATACACTTACAACTGGTCAACACAGAAACAACAGAGAGAAAGATGCATTACATTGCATTAGTTCCTCGGACCACTAGTTACAGAAGTAGGCAAGGCCATTCGGCCGCTCGTGTCCATACTATCGCTCAATAAGATCTATCCGATTTTCACCTCAGAGCCATTTTCCTCCACTAACCTCACATCCCTTGATCCACGTAAAACCTACCAATTTCTTTCTTGAGTACACTCAGCACCTGTAATCTTCCAAAGTTAGAGCTGAAGGAACAAGAGGAACTGGGTGCACAAATCTCAATTAAGGAATTAGAAGATACAATAAACTCATTAAAGAATGGAAAAACACCAGGCCCTGATGGATTTACTAATGAATTTTATAAAAGCTTTTATGATAAACTAATACCAAGATTACAAAAAATGTACCAATACGCTTTTAAAAAACGAATACTACCTGATACATTAGCGGAATCAACGATTACATTAATACCTAAGAAAAATAAAGATTTAGAAGAACCTGGTTCATATAGAGCTATAGCATTGTTAAACACAGATCAAAAAATATTAGTGAAAACATTAGCTAGAAGATTAAGTAAATACATTAGTAAATTAATAAACCCAGATCAGACAGGGTTTATCCCTAAGAGATACTCTTCTAATAATATGAGACGTCTACTCAACATAATGCACTCACACAAATCTGAAGATCAAGAATTATCAATTATTTCGCTGGATGCTGAAAAAGCATTTGATCAAGTAGAATGGAATTATATGGATAAAGTATTACAAAAATTTCAACTGGGAGAGAATTTTATTTTATGGATTAAGTTACTATATAACAAACCTACAGCTAGAATACTAACTAATAACATATTATCCTCGAAATTTCAACTATCAAGGGGAAATAGACAAGGATGCTCATTATCACCACAGCTGTTTGCTCTCATTATTGAACCGCTAGCAGAAAAAATTAGAATACACCCTGATATTTATGGATATAATACTAAAGACTCATATAATAAAATATCTTTATACGCGGATGATATATTACTGTATATAACAAAACCTCAAATCACTATACCAAATATATTAAATTTAATTGAAGACTTTGGATCTTTTTCTGGATATAGAATAAATTGGAATAAAAGTGAAATTATGTCAATAAAACCGAAAGATTCAACACATCTTTTAAAATTCCCTTTTAAAATAGCTACAGAAAAAATTAAATATTTGGGAATCGAAATTACCAGAACATATCAAGGTATGTTCAGGGCAAATTTTGACCCCCTACTTAATAAATTAAATACACGAATTAAATTCTGGAAAACGCTCCCGATGTCTTTAATAGGCCGAATAAACGCAATAAAAATGATCTTTTTACCACAAATTTTATACCTATTTCAATCAATTCCTATATACTTACCTAAGAAGTTTTTTAAAAAACTCGACTCAGATATCACTAATTTTATATGGGACTATAAATCACATAGAATACAAAAAACCCATCTGAATAAACCTAAAGTATTGGGGGGTTTAGCACTACCTAATTTTATGTATTATTATTGGTCAGTAAATATTAAAAACATGATTCAACTGATGGATAACTCCGCCCAGCAAGTAGACTGGATTGTAATGGAGAAAGAGGATTGCTCCTCTAGAAACATTGGAGCGATCCTCCTCTCTCCAATGAAACTGAATAACATAAATTATAATAAGAACCCAATTATTCATAGTACAATCCGTATTTGGAAACAAATAAAACAAAATTTAAAATTAAGAAATTTATCACTTTTATTACCTATAGTCAATAACCCTTCGTTTAGTCCTTCTATTATAGATAAAGCTTATACACAATGGGATAGACTAGGAATTAAAACGCTTGGTGACTTGTATGAAACTGGAAAATTACTTTCATTTCAACAATTACAAATAAAATATAAACTTGGAAATAATCAATATTTTAAATATTTTCAAATATGCGACTATTTGAAAAAATATACAAAAGATCATTATAATAACCCAGTAGATGTATTGGACGAGGCAATGCAGATAAAAGCGGAATCAGCAAACTTAATATCATATTTGTATAATATTATTTTAAATATACAAATACCACCTACGGAGGGTATCAGAAGAGACTGGGAACAAGAGTTAGCTATTAAAATTTCAAAGGAAAGTTGGAATGAATACTTATTAAACGTGCATAAATGCTCTATTAATGTAAGACACACTTTAATACAATTTAAAATTTTACATAGATTATATTATTCGAAAACTAAAATTCATAAAATTTTCCCAAACGTATCATCTATTTGTGATAAATGTCAATCCCAAGAAGCTACTATAGCGCACTCATTCGTCTTCTGTACAAAAATTCAAAAATTTTGGAATGAAATTTTTGAAATCTTTACAAAGTTATTTAAAACAAGACTGATACCCAAAGCAGAATGGATTATCTTCGGAATAACGGAAGATGATCCAGAACTAAATGTGTTTCAAAAGAAATTAATGGACTATGGGTTAATAACTGGAAAAAAGCTAATTCTAAAATTTTGGAAGAAGGCTCCAATACCAACTATAAATATGTGGATTTCAAATATGTTTGAAACACTACACCTAGAAGAGATAAGACTCCTCCTAGCAGGTAAACCAGATCACTTCCACCTGACGTGGTCTGCATTTATAGAATTATTACAAACATAGGGTGCAAAAGTACTTTAAAAAAAATAAAAAATTGAGGTCGGGTAAGGGGGGATGATAGTTGAAGAGTTGGTATGTCCTATTTACGTAATGCTCAAAAAAATATTTGTTTTTCTTTTTTTTTTCCTCTCTCTTTTTCTCTTTTTTTTCCTAGGGCCTATTTCTTAACTCTTTTTCTTTTGTTTTTAATTTCGCTCTTATAGGGTCTTCGTCCTTTTTTGTTGTTACATTTTCTACACTTTTCTACACTTTCACTTTTTCCTTCACTTTCTTCTCTCTTTCAATCTTTTCCTTTTCTAGTGTAAAAAAAAAAAAATAAAGGGAGTACATTAATTGTAAGAAGATACAAATGACGAGTATTAATGTATGTGGTTGTAATGTAATGTACTTCTAATAAATAAAAATTAAAAAAAAAAAATTAAAAAAAAAATAAAAAGATTTCAACGCCACCTTCTGCTTTGTCTCTGCCAGATTTCTGGAATTGAATATCCAAACTAAATCCCATATTTCTGAGAATCTAGGTTTAACCTGTAATTGGTTTCCCATTAACTCTATTTGGTTCTGTATACACTTACAACTGGTCAACACAGAAACAACAGAGAGAAAGATGCATTACATTGCATTAGTTCCTCGGACCACTAGTTACAGAAGTAGGCAAGGCCATTCGGCCGCTCGTGTCCATACTATCGCTCAATAAGATCTATCCGATTTTCACCTCAGAGCCATTTTCCTCCACTAACCTCACATCCCTTAATCCACGTAAAACCTACCAATTTCTTTCTTGAGTACACTCAGCAGCGGTACAGTCGCAGCCGCACAGCGCCGTGGACCCGGGTTTGATCCTGACTACGGGTGCTGTCTGTGCGGAGTTTCTACGTTCTCCCGTGGGTTCTCACGTGACCTGCGTGGGTTTTCTCCTGGTGCTCGAGTTTCCTCCCACACTCCAAAGACGTACAGGTTTGTAGGTTAATTGGCTTCGGTAAAAATTGTAAATTGTCCCCAGTGTGTCGGATGATCACCAGCCGGCGCAGACACGGTGGGCCGAAGGGCCTGTCTTTGCGCTGTATCTCTAAAGTCTCAGCGACTGAGGCTTCACGGACCTCTTGGATAGAGAATTCAAAAGATTTTCCATCCTTATGTTGAAGATGTTTTTCCCATGTTATTTTCTGAATGGTCTACTCTTACTTAGAGACTGTTATTCCCATTTCCGGACACCCCATCCAGGGGAACATAACTGCACACTCACCCTGTTAAGCTCACTTTGTCTGGTGAAACATCACCCCTGCATCTACTGTATCAAGTCCTGCAAGAACATTGTATCATTAGATTATGATGCCTGGTCCTGGTATTCCCAGTCTAAGGAAACATTCCCTTTTCATTTCGAATGTAAACACAAAATGCTGGTGTATCTCAGTGGGTCAGGCAGCTTCTCTGGAGAAAAAGAAGAGGTGATGTTTTGGATCGGAACCCTTCTTCAGACTGTTTTCATTTACCCTGTCAAGACCTGCAAAAATTGTGTATATTTCAATGAAAGATATTTGAACCCGAAAATGGATAGGATGTGGTTTGGAGAGCAATGGGCCAAATGCAGGCAAATGGGAATAGCACAGAATGCCAACTTGATCGACGTGGATAAATTGGGCCGAAGGGACTATTTCGAAGCTGCAAGAGCGGAACTCGCTATCAATACATGGAGGGGACGGGGGACACCATTTTTTTTTGGCGGCCACGCGCGCATGCACACACACACACACGCGCGAGGCTTCGGAGGCTCAATCCAGCGCTAAATGCAGCTCAACTGCCTGTCTTCACCGGGTTAACTACAGCCCTGCCTGGACTGACGGGACACCAGCGCTGCTTCTCCGCGCTGCCCATATTTCCCGCGAGTCCAGGAAGGGTTGTAAGCTCACCTGGGACAGGCAGAGTTAGCTGGGTTTAATGCTGCTTCTCTGCGCTGGCCCATCTGACTGCCGACCAAAGATCCTATAGCGGAGGATCTTTGCTGCCGACCTATCTAGCCACCCGTGGGGTGGGGGGGGGGGGGGCACTCGGGACCAAAGATACTAGAGGAGCTCCTCTAGTATCTTTGCTCGGGACAGCGCCGGAAACCCGGCCGGGATCGATCCTGCCTGCGGATGAAGCGCAGGTCTGTGCCACGTCACCCTCATCCAATCATCGCGCTGAATCATGTCCCGTCCCCATTGCCTGCTGACCGACGTCTCTCTCGTCCAATCAGCGCCCTCGATCATCAGTCCCACCCCCACTGTCTCGCGGAAAGCGGAGATTTTAAAATCCGGATCACAAAAACTTGGGGGGGATGTCCCCCACCTCTCAAAACATGGGGGGGGACGTGTCCCCTCTGGCCCCCCCCCCCCGGGTTTTCCGCCCCTGCGAAGCTGTATCGCTCTATGAGACTCCTACTCTATAGAATGGCTTCTCGTATTTCCAAACCCTGCAGAATGTCAATGCAATCTGTTTATTGCACCTAATAGAATCTCAAGGAATGGCAATTCAAAGAATGAATCTGGTCAACCTTCATTGTACTCCCTCTAACATGAGTAATTCTTGCCTTGACTAGGAAGAGTATAGCCACACGTAATATCTCAGATGCAGTCTCACCAGGGCCCAATGTAATTGCAATAAGTCACCTTTCTGTCTTTAACCTTGTATTCAATTTCTCTTACAATAAAGGCCAATATACTGTTTGCCTCCCTTAATTGCATTCAACACCTATTTGTTAGCTGTAATGGTTCGTACACAAGGACATCCAATACATAAAAGTGCTGAATGTAATTTTAAGCAGTGAATGGCAGCAAAATACTTTTTAAAAACTTAACTTCTCTAATCTCCTAATCTCCAGGCCCAGAATCTTCATCGGGACCTCAGAGCTTCCATCAGAATTGAGCTGGGGAGAGGTGGAGAGTTTTGGCAGCATCCCGACTGTGAGTATCCAGCATACACGAACCTGAAACCTGCCACGGGACCGATCTCCAGCAGGTTAAGTTACTACTTCAAGCTCTGTGTAACAAGATCAAACGAATACCTAATGAGATGAAGCTTCATCCAGTTGCCGCATGGCATTGACTGTGCATGCAAAACAATCGTTGTAATGAAGTTCACTTTGTCCCAAACATTAGAACCTTGTCCTTTTATAAGAATAGAAAAATAACGTGCCAAATCTTGCCGTCCGTGGGCAGCGGTTTTGAAGACCACATTTGGCATTCTGCCAAAGAAGGCAGAGAGATCAGTGTGGGGTATACTGATATGCAAGGGCAGTATGAGATCAAGCCGGAGTTGGTCTTGGGGCTTTGAAGAGCATTAAGGGAGACAATTCCCTAAGTCCTGCTGGAATCTATCCCAAATCTTTAGCCGGAGGGTGGTGAATCTGTGGAATTCAATGCCACAGAAGGCTGTGGAGGCCAAGTCAATGGATATTTTTACGGTAGAGTTAGATAGATTCTTGATTAGCATGGGTGTCAGGGGCTATGGGCGGGAGAATGGGGTTAGGTGGGAGAGATAGATCAGCCATGATTGAATGGCGGAGTGGATTTGATGGGCCGAATGGCCTAATTCTGCTCCTATCACTTATGAACTTATGAACAAATTACTGAGACAGGCAAGAGTGGGGATTGCAGAGACCGTGACGAAGATCTTTGCAACTTCTCTAAGCAAAGGTGAAGTCCTGGAGGACTGGAGAATAGGAGATGTTGTTGCTTTGTTTCAGAAGGGTATTAGAGATAATAGAATACTCTATTGTCACGTGACAAGTCACAGTGAAATTCTTGCTTCCCAAGGTAGTTCCTTTGTCCTTTCCCCCCCCCCCCCCTCACGGCGGTTCCCCCCATGCCGGGTTCCCCATTGTCCTCAATGGGATGGGTGAGGCGGGGCCGGACACGGCACTCCGACCCAACAGTCCCCTCGACCCGAGTTGTAGCAGTCAAATATGGAACAAGGGCGGTCCCATACGGGACAAACTAATTTAGCCCAATATACGGGATGTCCCAGTTAATACGGGACAATTGGTAACCCTACTGTTCACAACCTCCACTCTTGGGTCTAATTAAATAGTCATAGAGCTTTACGGCATGTAAACAGACGCTGCTTATTATGTAGTGATATTGCTCGCCTTGCATTGATAATGGCAGATACACAAGCACCTTTGGTACTTCATCTGGGCTAGCGTTTGTTCGGAAGTGAGCCCGGACCTTCGAAATGCACAGACTAAAGCATCATACCGCCCAGATCTGCCATTCACATCTGCACGCCTCCAGCAGAGATGGCTGAATATTGATCAGATGAAATCAATTGTAACATTTTTTTTCCCCCTGAAAAGGACAAACGTTCATAAAAGGGAGAAGAAAAAACAACAACTAGAATGGGAGTAATTGGATCGCTCTTACTTCAACTTCAAGTGTGCCACAGGGCTTCCTGCTGTGTGCTTTGATGCAGAGGTTCTCCTCCTCAGCATCTAAAGCACTACTGCTGGCTTGCAGGAGGATGTGCTGGGAATTGAATACGGGGTGGGGGGGTGTCCCACTTTATTTCGTGCAACCAGCTCAGCTATTGGGAAAACACCTCTCAGATAACTTCAATCACAAACAGTCTAATATGAAGTTAAACATAAAATGCTGGAGTAACTCAGCGGGACCGGCAGCATCTCTGGAGAGAAGGAATGGGTGCTTCTCGATCCAAAACGTCGCCCAATCCTTCACTCCAGAGATGCCGCCTGTCCCGCTGAGTTACTCCAGCATTTTATGTCTACCTTCGATCTAAAGCAGCATCTGCAGTTCTTTTCTACGAACTAATATGAAATATTCGTGGACCTTTCATCCAAATCTCCTGACCTTCACAAAGGTCAGCTCACCAATTATTTGGAAGGCAAACATGAACTGGTATTAATTGACAGGATATTTATTGTGCTTCGTGGAAATATATCTCCAGGACACTTTACATGTCAGGATATTTGTATCAGTGCTGGTATATGGGGATATACTTCAGACTATTACAAATAACAAGTGGTTTTGGCTGATTTATTTGAAAATGTGGGTTTCCTCCGGGTGCTCTGGTTTCCTCCACATCCTAAATATGTGTGGGTTTGTAGGTTAATTTGTCTATTTGAATTGCCCTCTACTGTGTAGAGAGCGCTTGCGAAACTACTGTGAATGGGTGATCAATGGTCAGCGCGGACTTGGTTGGGCCGAAGGGCCTGCTTCCACGCTGAATCTCAAAACGAAAACCTCCAGGACACTTTATGTACAAGGACTCAGTTCACGCAGAGGGTGGTGAGTGCCTGGAAGGCATTGCCAGGAGTTGTGGTGGAGGCAGTACAATAGTGGCGTTTAAGAAGCTTTTAGATGGGCTCATGGATATGCAGGGAACAGAGGGATATGGATCATGTGCAAGTTCAGCTAGGCATTCATGTTCAGCACAAACATTGTGGGCTGAAGGGCCTGTTCCTGTGCTGTACTCTTCTATGTTCTATGTTAAACTAAATGAAATGTGGGGTTAGGAGGGAGTGACAGATCAGCCATCATTGAATGGTGGAGATGACTTGATGGGCCGAATGGCCCAATTCTGCTCATATCACTCATGAACTTACGAAAAAAGTTACGCAGCACATAATATTTTACTGAGCAATATCGCTCATTCTAAAATAACACGTTTAAAAAACAGCCATTCCTCCCACTTTCTGGGACTAGAATCAGTGGCTGGAGCTGCATTTATGACTTTCTGCCAAGGTTTTACCTCCCCTGATATCTTCATCTTGGCTTGTACAGCAACTGAGAACGAACATACTGCAGATTTTATGATTGATTGCAAAATTACCACACACACTAAAATTAAATGTTCTTTTCAATAATTAACATAGTATCTTATTCTTGGCAACTTGATGCCAATTGAACCTGCATTAGTGTAGAGTATATGCAAAATGGCATTCTGTGATACATGGGTCTGTTCAGTGGGAGATTTATGGGTTTGATTATACATTGGAACCAACTTGGTTGATTGATTAGAAACACGTTAAGCCAATCTTTAAATGGTGCGTATATCTTACTTTCTCCTCAAGAACTGTATTTCTAAATGCTTGACAGAATTATATAGGCATTCCTTGTGACAATCGCTGGCACTGTCAAACGTTACAAATGCAGGGACGTGTCTTGAGAATGTTTGAAGATCAATCAAACAAGTGAATCTAGCCTGGTGAAGATCGCATGAATATTGAGGGCGGAAAGTCGAATCAATAAAGAGGCTCCAAAGGGGAAGGCAAAGATGATTCCCGGACGAGGATGTTGCCTGTCTGAAGAAGGGTCTCGACCCGAAACGTCACCCATTCCTTCTCTGCAGAGATGCTGCCTGTCCCGCTGAGTTACTGCAGCTTTTTGTGTCTATCTTTGTCAGTAAGTTGTGAGTTAGGACAATAAGTCATGAAATGAGGAGCAATGTGTCGAGCTTAGAGTGGGGAAAAAGAAGGACACATCACACAATTATTTATCATGTTGCAAAGGATAAAGACAAACACAAGGGCAGATCCAGCAGAGAGAATAGTGTGGAGTTTCATTCCACATAAGTTAGGAACAATTAAAATACTTTAGTTGACCCAAAACTAATGCAGATTTGCCATGGTATCTCCCCACGTAGGTGTGTTGCAGAGACAGCATGGGTAGAGTGGATGTGGACAGGATGTTTCCACTAGTGGGAGAGTCTAGGACTAGAGGTCATAGCCTCAGAATTTGTTCAATGTCTTTGGGGGTCAGAGGGTGGTGAATCTGTGGAATTCTTTGCCACAGAAGGCTGTGGAGGCCAAGTCAGTGGATATTTTTAAGGCAGAGATAGATAGATGTTTGATTAGTACAGGTGTCAGAGGTTATGAGGAGAAGGCAGGAGAATGCATTAGGAGGGAGAGATCGATCAACCATGATTGAATGGTGGAGTAGACTTGATGGGTTGAATGGCCTAATTCTGCTCCTATCCCTTATGACATGACCTTATGACTGCAATTTTATGTTAGAAGTTTCACCACCTCTTTTCCAATCTGCTTAGCTGAGCCATTAGTTCAACTTAGAGTCAACAGTGCATCCACTAACATATTTCTAAAGAAGCTGGACAATATCATGCTAAGATTCAGATTGATGTTTTAAGGATAAATACCAATAAAATGTCATGCAGTATATATTGATGCAAAAATGTTGGGATCAAGAATAGTAATGTATGATTTAAAGTTACATGGATTTATGTGTGAATTTGCTCTGTTTCACTTGGAGATATTGTTGTAACATTCCCTCAGATGAAGACACCAAGTGCTGGAATAACTCAACAGGTCAGACAGCATCTCTGGACAAAATAGATAGTGATGTTTTGGGTCTCCTCCAGTCTGAAGAATGGTCCTGACCCAAAACGTCACCTACCTATGTTCTCCAGAGATGCTGTCAAACCCACTGAGTTAATCCAGCACTTGGTGTCTTTTTTTTGGTAAACTAATATCTGCAGTTCCTTGTTTCTCAATTCCACCAGATGAGTTGGGTTGTTAGAACAGATCACATCTCTGGTTGTGTTGCACTTGTCCATATATTTGCATGGTAGATCTAACTGGTGTGCAACTATTTCACATATTGCTCTTCCACATATTCTTTTGCATGAATTTTACGAGTAAATTTCAGATTTGCTAAAGTTAATACAAATCAACAAATTATTTAAACTACAGATATTACACAACTCCCAAACAAACAGTGCTGTGCAGTTGAACATTGAACCCAATTCTTGCAGTCTCAGAAATCCATCCCCTAATGTTTAAGTTGGATTTACATTGGCTTATCACTTGGTGTCAAACATTACATAGAACATAGAACAAGTACAGCACAAGAACAGGCCCTTCGGCCCATAATGTCTGAGCCGAACATGATGCCAAGACCATCTCTTATCTGCCTACATATAATCCATATCCCTCCATTTCAGCATATCCACGTGCCTACCCCACATCACCCAGAAAGGGACCACATCACCCTGATTCTGGCCTCTCTCCACTGGCCCCCTGTGCGGTTCCGAATCAATTTCAAGCTCCTTCCTTATGTCTACAAAGCCCTTAACGGGCTTGCCCCCACCTACATCCAAAATCTGCTTACCCACCATACCACCTCCAGGTCCCTCAGATCGGCCGACTTGGGGTTACTGACCATCCCCCGGTCTAGGCCTAAGCACAGTGGCGACCGCGCTTTTGCGGTTGCAGCTCCTAGACTATGGAACAGCATCCCTTTTCCCATCAGAACTGCCCCCTCCATCGACTCTGAAGTCTGGACTTAAAACTTATTTCTACTCTCAAGCATTTCTTGAGGTCCTCTGAGGGAGCGCTGTATGTATGTATTTATGTATGTATTGTTGATCTATGTACCACTGTTTGTAGCACATTAGTACCTGCACCAATGTAAAGCCACTTTGGTCAACGAGAGTTGTTTTCAAGTCCGGTCAAGTCAAGTGAGTTTATTGTCATGTGTCCCTGGTAGGACAATGAAATTCTTGCTTTGCTTGAGCACAACAGAACATTGTAGGCATTTACTACAAGGCATTCTATAAATATATACACAATGGTCAATATACTGATAAAGTGCAAATAACAGTATTGGCTAGTAAAGTTCAGTGTTATGTCCGAGCCAGGTTTAATAGCCTGATGGCTGTGGGGAAGTAGCTGTTCCTGAACCTGGTCGTTGCAGTCTTCAGGCTCCTGTACCTTCTACCTGAAGGTAGTAGGGAGATGAGTGTGTGGCCAGGATGGTGTGGGTCCTTGATGATGCTGCCAGCCTTTTTGAGGCAGCGACTGTGGTAGATCCCCTTGATGGAAGGGAGGTCAGAGCCGATGATGGACTGGGCAGTGTTTACTACTTTTTGTAGTCTTTTCCTCTCCAGGGCACTCAAGTTGCCGAACCAAGCCACGATACAACCGGTCAGCGTGCTCTCTACTGTGCACCTGTAGAAGTTTTTAAATGTGCTATTGAAATAAAATTGACTAGACTTGACTTGACTATCCAAAATTCTCTTAAATGCCACTATCTTATTTGCCTCAACCACCACCCCTGGCAGCATGTTCCAGGCACTCACCACCCTCTATGTAAAAAACTTGCCCCTCTCACCTTAAATCTATGCCCTCTGGTATTTCCATCCTGGGAAAAATGTTCTGACTGTCTACCCTATCCATGCCTGTTATAATTTAACATAATTCTATCAAGTCTCCCTGCAACCTCTGGCATTCCAGAGATAACCATGTCTGTCCAACTCGTCCCCGTAGCTAATACCCCCTAACCCAGGCATCATCCTGGTACTAGACACAAAATGCTGGAGTAACTCAGCGGGTCAGGCAGCATCTCTGGAGAAAAGGAATAGGTGACGTTTTGGATCGGAATCCTTCCTCAGTCTGACGAAGGGTCTCGACCCAAAACGTCACCTATTCCTTTTCTCCAGAGATGCTGCCTGGCCCGCTAAATTACTCCAGCATTTTGGGTCCATCTTTGGTCCAAACCAGCATCTGCAGTTCCTTCCTGCACATCATTCTGGGAAGTCTCCTCTGCATCCTTTCCAAAGCCTCCACATCACTCCTAGAATGTGGTGACCAGAACTGTATGTGTTACTTCAAATGTGGCCTAAACAAAGTCCGAATAGCTGCATCATGACTTCCTGGCTCTTATACCCTCTACCCCGACCTATGTAAACAAGCTTACCTGTAAATTATTGTAAATGAATGCAACATGTAAGATTTGCCTGTAGTGAAATGCTGCACCTCACTAGTCTGAAAGATTACTCATTCTATTTTCAGCCAGAACAACAGACTGTTATTGAACTATTTCACCTGAAAGTGTGGAATTGAAAGGCCCAGCACTTAAGAAAATAAGACATGGGAGCAGAATTAGGCCATTCATTTATATATATATACTAGACCAAGTGCAGACCCGTTGGGTCCCAGCATCACACGGGAGGGCTGGTCCCCCAATGTAATATTCCACCTCTCCACCAATTCCAATATTGGTGGCCAGTGGGGGGGGGGGCTTTCTGGAGCGCTAGTATGGGTGTTGTGGGCTGAAGGGACTGGTTTCCAGAGGGCTAGTATGGACATTGTGGGCCGAATGGATTCTTGGGCTGATGGCTCAGTCACTCAAGCCTGTTGTGCTGGCAGCTCACTCACTCACGGCTGGTGGGCTGGCAGTTGACTCACGGCTATTCCTTGAAATTCCACTTCAAGCAGGGTGCAAGGCCACCAAATTAAAGTGCAGTTTCATACCATTTCAAGCAGCGTGCAAGGCCACTAAAGACAGTGAGTCTTTAGTGGCCTTCTCCCCTCTCCCTCCTCCATCTTGCAGAGACTGAGCCACGCCCACACTTCTGGGTTTTATAGTCCCTCCCCCCTCCCACCTGGCGTGATTGACAGGAGAGAGAAAATCTCAACATTTTTTAAACACTAATAATTCTTTCATTTTTCATCGATGGAAAAAATCCTCGGCTCTTGATGAGCGGAGGGGGACTCTGATGGCCAAAAATCACAGCCGTACGTGGTCGCGGTTTTTCTAAAATCAATATAAAACGCAAACAGGAAGAGGTCAAGATTAGACTTGTAATTATATAGAAGGCAAGGCAACTTTAATTAGGCAAGGCAACTTTAATTAGGCAAGGCAACTTTAATTAGGCAAGGCAACTTTAATTGGGCAACACAGCTTTAGCTTTTCCAAACCAAAGGCAACACAGCTTTAGCATTTCCAAACCAAAGGCAACACAGCTTTAACATTTCCAAACCAAAGGCAACACAGCTTTAGCATTTCCAAACTATATTTTCAAACCACATTAAGGGCACTGACAGGTCAGTATAAAACCACTCACAATTTAGTAGACATGTGTTCAGTGTTATTCACAGCTCAGACTGAGAGACGTGACCCTCTCGCTCCTCCATCTTGCAGAGACTGACTGAGGCACTCAACACTTCCGGGTTTTATAGTCCCTCCGGAAGGGGCGTGGCCTTCAGGAGAGAGAATCTCAACATTTTTTAAACACTAATAACTCTTTTATTTTTCATCGATGGGAAAAATCCTCTTGTCCTGCGCAGCGGAGGAGGACTGAGTAAGATGGCCAAAAATCACAGCCGTAAGCGGCAGCGTTTTTTCTAAAATCAATATACAGAACAACAGGAAGTGGTCGAGATCAGACTTTTAGTAATATAGATATATAAGTATGAGTACTATGAGTACTGAGTACTATCTTTACATATTCTGTTGTGCTCCTGCAAGCAAGAATTTCATTGTTCTGTTTGGGACAGATGACAATAAAAGACTCTTGACACTTGACATGCTTCTTGCAGGCAACTTCTCAGCCAGCCTACCTGATGTCCTTCTATCACTCTCCCATGGCTTCCATGTTGTACTCTGTTATCAGCATCAAACCCCACCGAGTGGTGGAGTGGTGTTGCTTGTATTTTATTTTAGAGATACAGTGCGGAAACAGGCCCTTCGGCCCACCGAGACAACACCAACTGGCAATCCCCGCACATTAACACCATCCTACACACACTGGGGACAATTTACATTTACACCAAGCCAATAACCTACAAACTTGTGCGTCTTTGGAATGTGGGAGGAAACTGTAGATCTCGAAGAAAACCCATGCAGGTCATGGGGAGAACGTACTGTACAAACTCCGTACAGACAAACACCCGTAGTCGGGATCGAACCCGGGTCCATGGCGCTGCCAGGCAGCAACTCTACCGCTGCGCCACTGTGCTGCCCAGTGTGGCATGTCCCTTTAAGATTTGGTTGTAAGCATTGCAACAGCTGGGCTGACAATGGGCAAGTGCAAGGGTTTGGAACACAGTGGCAGGACAGACCATGCTGAATGCATTCGCTTTTCTGTTAATCTCACAATTGCAATTCTCGCTCTTTGTGTGACTTTCAGAAAGATCTATGGGGCAACTTTAACACCTTTCACAGATAGTAATGGCATTTCCAGTCCTGAATGTTACACTCTGCCAAAAGAGATAACTGATGTGATAAAGTCATAAAACAAATATCACGGGTAATATGTGCCACATTCTCCGAAACAGCTTCCTGATAGGACTAAAGAATAATGAAAGTGGATGCGGAAAGCTTGTTTCCAGTAATAGGAAAGTCTAGGACCACAGGGCACAGCCTCACAATAAAAGGATGTGGAGGTGAGGAGGAATTTCTTTAGCCAGAGGGTGATGAATCTGTGGAATTAATTGCCACAGACATCTGTGGAGTCCAAGATAATGAGTATTTTTAAAGTGGAGATTGATAGGTTCTTGATTAGTAAGGGTGTCAAAGGTATAGAAGTGTGAAAACACACACCTTCAGATTCAGGGACAGTTTCTTCCCAGCTGTTATCAGGCAACCGAATAATCCTACCCCAACCAGAGAGCAGTGCTGAACTACTATCTACCTCTGGCGACCTTTGGACTATCCTTGATCCAACTTTGCTGGCTTTACCTTGCACTAAACGTTATTCCCTTATCATGTGTCTATACACTATAAATGGCTCAATTGTAATCATGTATTGTCTTTTGGCTGACTGCATAACACACAACAAAAGCTTTTCACTGTATCTTGGTACACGTGACAATAATAATGGATTTTATTTACGGGCGCCTTATACCGAGGTCTCAAGGACACCATACAGAGATTTATAGAAAACATATAATCAGAATTAAAAAAAAATAAGTTATAAAGACCAATACATAAATCAGGGACAGAATTCCTTCCAAAAACACAGAAAAAAAGAAAATCAGAAGCACAACTTGAGGAGAGAGCAGCGGCAATTTAACGCCAGCGTCCACTCTCCCCTCCGACCGCCATCTTGAACACAGACTAACAAATACAATTACAAACAATTACATACAAAAATCATCCCCCCACAATGATTTCCACTGTGGGGGAAGGCACAATGTCCAGTCCCCAGCCCCAGTTCACCCAAAAAAGTCAGGCCAAATGAAGCCCCCGCTATTGCCTCTACGAAGGCCCGATGATCCTGGCCGTTCTCGCCGGGTGATGTAGCCCCGGTGAACTAAACTGAAACTGATGGGGAGAAGGCAGGAGAATGGGGTCGAGAGGGAAGAATAGATCAGCCCTGATCGAACGGCGGAGTAGACTCGATGGGCCAAATGGCCTCAATCTGCCCCTTTGTCTTATGGTCATGGTCAAATAGTCCACTCTAGCAGAGTTCTGTGCTGCTTATAGGTACGTGATAATCTTTGAAATGCTAATCTCTGGTTCGGCTGGTCATCTCCAGAGATAGTAAAGAAAGAAGCGAGAAAGATTCAGGCTATAACGCCACTTTTGTTGTCACATCTAGCGAGCTCCTTTGAGCGACCTCTAGCCACTTGCTTTCAGCGTCAAAGAAATAATTGTATTTAATTTCAGAAAAAGGGCATTGAGTGCCTTGGTATACGGACACTGATTAAAGAACGTGGATATGGTTCTTACTTTCATTCTTTTCTTACAGCAGGCGTCTTCACCTTTGTAGCTGTATATATTATATGTGTACACACACATGCATATATATATGTGTGTGTGTGCGTAAATATTTGTGGTGTGTGTATGTGTGTGTATATTATAGCAATGTAACAACATTTTGAGATTTTAAAAATCAAGTCTGCAATTTATCCCATCAGATAAAGCATAAAAAGAAGTTTAATTTGACACCTAATTCACTTTCATATCTTCAGTATTTAAAAAGTTATGGCCATTTTCATACTCGGAAATTAGCATCTTGTTCCCTATTGCTTTTCCATTGACTTAACTCAAAACCTGTGATCAAGGACAGTCAAAAGCCCATAACTTTCTTAAAAATTAAGAGAACTGAATGAAATTTTCAGTTATTATAGATTGAAGCATTCTGAAACAAATATGAAACAATCTTACTTGGATGACCTGAAATTAAAGCATATAATTAGTTAGTTACCTAATTGTAGCTAATTACAAAATTCAATTACTAGATCTAAACATCTATCCATTTCTTAAGAAAAGGTTAACATTTTTAAATAGCCTAAGTGTCTAAATAACATTCACACAAGAATTCGCAATATAACATGATTTTAAAATCTCATTGTCATGAATTTATAGGCCAAATGGAAGGAATTTAATGTTTAATTCCTGTAAATTAATGGGCATTTAAATCATCTTGCGAGTGGGTTTTTGTGGAACGCGATCGATTGGAACATTGCGGTTGCGGTGAATTTGAACCCCATATTGGCAGGAAAAACACTGCCGGTTCGTATGGGGCCAAAATCACATTTTCGCAAAGTAAATTTTGATTAAAGTCATCCCAAGAAGAAAGTTTATATGTAAAATAAACGACTTACCCCGTGTTTTTGTCCCCTACTTGAGATCCGTCACGTTGTAGGCGTTGACGGCGTTAGAAGTAGCTTTTTATTTTAATCCAGTGATTAAATTGTCCTGCGATTAAAAAAAAAAACATATTGAGAACGGAAGTCCGGTCGATTGTTCTTCAGCAGCTGGCAGCCCGAGGAAGTTCGCCTCCGACAGGCAGGAGAAAACGACATTTTAATCCCGCCCCCCACCCCTCAAAGGCGCCAAAGTCGCGCACACGGCCAGTGGCAGAACTGCAGCGCCGCTGAAAGTAAGTTTTGTAACATCGCTGTATACGTATATGCATGTGTATATCTGTGTGTGTGTGTGTGTGTGTGTGTGTGTGTGTGTGTGTGTGTGTGTGTGTGTGTGTGTGTGTGTGTGTGTGTGTGTGTGTGTGTGTGTGTGTGTGTGTGTGTATGTGTGTGTGTGTGTGTGTGTATGTGTGTGTGTGTGTATGTGTGTGTGTATATATATGTGTGTGTGTGTGTGTGTGTACATTATATATATATATATGGCTATGTATGTATATATACACACACTGAACTTTTTTCCCCTCGTTTATTATATTGTTTACAGTGTACTACGTTTACAGATTCTGCTGTGCTGCTGAAGTCAGAGTTTCAATGTTCTATCTGGGACATACAATAAAACACTTTTGACTCTTGACTCTTGACTCTACCTCCAGTGTGTAGCGAAGTCTGTCTCACTGCCAACGGCTGGTAGCGCACACAATCCCTTGCGATACTCTGTGTCACGAACAAATCTATGGTCATCAGCTTGATTGCTTAGGTACACGGTAAATGTCCCTTTTCAACACTGCAGTAGTTTTCATTTCACACTTATTAGTAAACACCGTAATTGTATTACCAACCTTTGTGAAGTATCACAGATCTGCTTAGAAAGTCATTACAGCAAGAACAGATTACAGTTCCATACCACCGGATTTTTACTAAAGGTCTCTACAAGATTGGGAATAAGCAGACGCTGTCCTTCAGGATTGGATATTCATAGAAAACATATTCACAGAATAGATTTATTCTGAAAGCACAGTCATGGAACAGAATAGATGTTTTCTGTGAGTTGCCTCCTTATTTTATCACCTACGTTATGCACGTTATTACAATAACAACTTGAATTTATACGACGCTGTTAATGCCACAAGATTTCCTGAAGTCCCTTCACAGGGACTCTATCAAACCTTTGAGTTAAAGAAGGAGAAGGTGGTGAGGAGCTGGGCTGCCCACCACAGTCAATACACACATTGGGGGCCATCCTGGGACTCATGTGCCTGAACAAAGGGCAGCACAGAGCTCAATTTTGGCTGCCACAAGTATTTTGTAACTCCTTGGCAAGTGGTTAGCGTGCAACAAAAGCTTTTCACTGAACCTCGGTACACGTGGCAATAAACGAAACTCAAGAACTTTTCCATGGGTTTAAATGGTTCATGTTCTTTGTGGAACACTTGGTAACACAAATTCAGAATATTAGTAAATAGAGTGATTGAGTTATACAGCATGGAAACAGGCCCTTTGGCCCAACTCGTCCATACTGACCAAGACGCCCCATCGAAGCTAGTCCCATTTATCCGCATTTGGCCCATATCTCTTCAAACCTTTCCTATCCATGTACCTGACCAAATATCTTTTACGAGTTGTTATTGTACGTGCCTCTACCACTTCCTCTGGCAGTTCATTCCATATACACACCACCCTCTTTGTGAAACAATTGCCCCTCTGGTTCCTGTTGAACTTTTCCCCCTCTCACCTTGTGAGATATTATGGCTTTAGCATGTAGATAGAAACTCGCACGGGTTTTCAACACAGGCTGTTGCCAGTGTGGGCATTCTTTATTTCACAAAGGTACACTGTGCATACACACATATATTCACACGACTGATAAGTATCACGTGACACAAGTCATACCATTCTAGTACCCAATTCTTAAAGTTACAGTTACCATTATATACACTATTATATACACTACACACCTTAAACCTATGCCCTTTGATTCTTGATTCGCCTACCCTAGGTAAAATACTCTGTACCTTCACCCTATCTGTTCCCCTCATGATTTTATGCACCTCGATAAGGTCACACCTCAGCCTCCTGCGCTCCAAGGAATAAAGTCTTAGATTGTCCAACCTCTCCCTACAGCTCAGGCCCTCGAGTCCCGGCACCATCCTTGTAAACCTTCTCTGCACTCTTTCCCCATAGAATGGCATATTTTCTCTAGCAGGACAAGCAGGACAGGACATGGAATTCCCTGCCACAGAGGGCAGTGGAGGCCAAGTCACTGGATGGATTTAAGAGAGAGTTAGATAGAGCTCTAGGGGCGAGTGGAGTCAAGGGATATGGGGAGAAGGCAGGCACGGGTTATTGATAGGGGACGATCAGCCATGATCACAATGATTGGCGGTGCTGGCTCGAAGGGCCGAATGGCCTCCTCCTGCAACTATTTTCTATGTTTCTATGTTTCTAAAACTGAACACAATACTCCAGGTGGACAAAAACGCTGGAGAAACTCAGCGGGTGAGGCAACATCTATGGGTCTCGACCCGAAACGTCACCTATTCCTTCGCTCCATAGATGCTGCCTCACCCGCTGAGTTTCTCCAGCATTTTTGTCTACCTTCAATTTTTCCAGCATCTGCAGTTCTTTCTTAAACAATACTCCAGGTGTGGCCTCACCAACAGCTCGTACAATCTAGAACAAATAGATTTTGATCGTGTGCATAACATTTTCAACTGTGAGAAAGCCTCCACGGCTGAAATGTCCACAAGATGCATGGCCTCGTTGTTTTTCTTCCTGCTGGGTTCATATTTGTTCCACATCTGAAGTAATACGAGCTCGGCATAACTAGACATATTTTCGAGGGGACGGAGCGACTCTGTGACTTGGTGATAAACTATCCTCAGTACCACAACCCCTCTGGTTATGTGTAGTCTCAACGCACGTCATCCATCTTGTCCACGTTCTTTATGCCCGGTCAGAAGTAGTCTGGTAGGGAAAAGCATTTCACCAGCCACATAACTAAAGATCGCAAAGCTGAAGCCTGTTGGCCTGCACGGTGTTGACACCCTTGAACTGGAATACAATTGGCATTAATCTCAGCAGTAGAACTTCCCAGTAGGTGTCTGCACAGCCCTCGTTCTATTGAAGGTAGACAAAAGTGCTGGAGAAACTCAGCGGGTGCAGCAGCATCTATGGAGCGAAGGAAATAGGCAACGTTTCAGGCCGAAATCCTTGGGTTTTGGCCCGAAATGTTACCTATTTCCTTCGCTCCATAGCGCGGCACTGACCTGGTGGGCAGAAGGGCCTGTTTCATCGCTGAATCTCTAAACTAAGCTAAATTATTTTGTTTGCACCTTGAATGTAGATTAAGACAAACTCAGCGAGTGCAGCAGCATCTATGGAGCGAAGGAAATAGGCAATGTTTCGGGCCGAAACGTTGCCTATTTCCTTCGCTCCATAGATGCTGCTGCACCCGCTGAGTTTCTCCAGCACTTTTGTCTAACTTCGATTTTCCAGCATCTGCAGTTCCTTCTTAAACCCGTTCTATTGAACCAGGCAGGTTGTGAGCTGGCTGCGGAATTGCCCGGAGTAACTTCTGGGAGGTCAGCTCCAAAGTCTCGAGTTAGAGCTGCATTTGATTCTCTAAACAATCCTTTTATCTGCTTTGTCTTAACCTACATTCAAGGTACAATCAAAATAGTTTAGTTTAGAGATTCAGCGCGGAAACAGGCCCTTCTGCCCACCAGGTCCGCGCCGCCCAGGGATCCCCGTTTATTAACACTATCCAACACCCACTAGGGACAATTTAAAAAAATATATATATATATATTTTTTTTACACATTTACCAAGCCAATTTTACTTCGGAGTCACGTGAGTGACTACGTGAAGAACCCGCTCAGTGCGCAGGCGCGGCATTACGCCAGCAGTGCAACAGCGGCAGCAGCTGGAGGAAGGCTCTCCGGCTGCAGTTTAAAAGACGGACCGTTGGGTAAGTATACTGAACTAGTCTAACGGAGAAGGAGAGTTGTAGAGTGCGTGTTCTTACAAAATGAGTACACTGAAGAAAAGACTCTCCAAAAGAACTGCCGCCAGCTCAATTCCACCAGAGGAGCGTTCAATCTCAGGGGGGCAGCAACAGGCGGCAGGAACGCACATAGGGCGCTCCGCTATCCCCGAGACCGAGCCAAGCCCAGTCCCGCTAATGCCTGAACAGCGGACAGGTAGGAAATCCATGAGGAAAAGTAACCGGCCGGTAATTTCCGATTCGTCGGATGGGGACATGTCTCCACCTAAACGGAGGAGAGACAGCCGCCAGAGCTTACAACAGCTCTTGGAGCAGATGCTCCAGCGGGATACGCAGAAAGAGCGTTCTCGCGGAGGTAGGTCAGGCACCTCCTCCACAGTGTCTTGTGCACTGCCCTCTGCTCCTTCATTACTGGAGGCTAGCATGGGTGACCAGGGTTGGGCTGGTCTGGAACATGGGCTGGCGGACGAGTTCGGCAGTATGCAAGGGGTGCAGGAGCAGGAAGAGCTGCTGGGTGTCGTGGACCGCTATGTAGCAACCCCACGTGCTGGAAGACCGCTGGAACCAAAAATGGCAGCCAGCATCAATCATCTTTCCAATCAGCCCTTGCAGGAGAAGGTGCTTCTTGAGGCGCTCGAACTTTACACAGCACCAGAGAACTGTGAGGCCCTCAGAGTGAAGAGTGTGAACAGCCAGATCTGGGGGCACATGGGGTCACACATTCGTAACCATGAACTAAAGCTACAGCGGATCCTAAGGCTCCTGACATCGGCCATTACAGCCTTTGCTCGTTCTGTGGAAAGCACGGAGATGGATACCTGCCAGCAGGATGTGCTGGCCCTGATGTGCAACACACAATTTGAGATCAATAATCTCCGGCGGGAAAACATAAGACCTGCCCTCAATCCCAAATTTGCTGGGTTGTGCAGAGCCCCAGCTGCAGAGACGGACGCTCTGTTATTTGGGAAAGACCTCAACAAAAAACTGAGGGACATGGAGGAAGCAGCGAAAACTTTCGGCCTCATGAGGGCAGGCCCTGGGACGAGCAAACCAAGAACTACAATACCCAAGCGGCAGCACCCCATGGCATCCACCAGTCGACGTCCTCAATATGGGACTGGTGAAAGCTCGGGGACCGCATTTTATCCCCAAAGATCTTTTTTAGATCAGGGCCCACAGCGGACCCCATGGAAAATGCGCCACCCCCCAACATCGCCAGCACGTCAGATAAGCAAAGCCTACAAAAACATCAGGAAACAAAAGAAACACCAATAACCATGGACGTAGGTGGGTCTGGTTCCTGCCAGCATATGGAGAATAAGGGTGCTTTACTAACAGGGGGGAGATTACACTTGTTTAAAGAAGCATGGGTTACTGTCACGTGTGACAAGTATATACTCAACAGCATTAGTGGATATAAAATTCAGTTCATGTCAGAACAATCGCCGCCAGTTCAACATTGGCCCCAAAGGGTATTTTCTCCCTATGTCAAAGAGAAACGTGAGGGACAAGCTGAACTGGTGAGACTTATCACAAAGGGGGTCATCGAAAAGACCAAACATGAACTTTTGGAATTTGTATCAAATATATTCACTAAAACCAAAAAAGATGGTGGATGTCGCATCCTCATTGACTTAAGATCACTAAATAAGTTTGTTCAGTATATACATTTCAAAATGGAAACATTTGTTACTGCCAAACAACTGATTTCCAAAGGATACTTCATGGCAAGCATTGATCTTAAAGATGCTTACTATTCAGTCCCCATACACAAGGATCATTGCAGATACCTAAAATTTATCTGGTTGGGGCAGCTGTGGCAGTACAAAGCATTGCCCAATGGGCTAACTTCAGCCCCAAGATTATTCACCAAAATATTGAAAATAGCCATGGCAATATTAAGAAAACAAAAACATATTGTCATGGCATAACTGGATGATATTCTGATAGTAGGGAAAACGAAGGAATTGGCTGTGGCAGCAGTATCAGCTACAAAACAGCTCCTCGAAACTCTGGGGTTCGTCATACATCCAGATAAATCTAAGTTGAAGCCATCCACTATCATGGACTACCTGGGCTTCACAATTAACTCAGTCCATATGTCTGTTACCTTGCCAAAGGAAAAAATGGTTGCATTAGCACAATCATGCAACAATTTAATGGTCAACAAACGACCAACTATTCGACAAGTAGCAAGATTGATTGGGAAAATGGTAGCAGCATTTCCGGCTACACAATCCGGACCTTTGCACTATCAAAATTTACAAAGAGCAAAGGTACAGGCACTAAAACGACATACCGGTCACTATGATCGTGTCATGAAATTACCCACTGAAGCAATATCAGAGCTACAGTGGTGGGCAGAAAATGTTTGGCATAGTTTCAGCTCTATCATCATCACTAACCCTACTTTAGTTCTTCAAACAGATGCCAGTGCTCAAGGCTGGGGAGCAACTAACTCCATATCCAGCACAGGTGGTAGATGGACTAACCTAGAGTCATCATTACTACTGACACTGGGCATTAACTATCTAGAGATGTTGGGAGCCTTTTATGGTATAAAAGCATATGTATCTACTATGCAGCACTTGCATGTTCGGTTACAGATTGATAATACTACGGTGGTGGCTTATATTAACCATATGGGCGGCATAAAATCATTATCATGCGACAAATTGGTCAATGTGATTTGGCAATGGTGTGTCGAAAGACATATTTGGCTATCAGCTACTTATCTACCAGGTAAGCTAAACACAGTGGCAGACACCAGGTCACGCAAATTCAATGATAACATCGAATGGATGTTAAACCCTAAAGTATTTGCTAAAGTTATTAAGCAGTATGGAACGCCAGATATCAATTTATTTGCATCACGACTAAATCACCAGTTACCTATGGATGTTGCTTGGGAACCAGACCCAGAGGCAGCAGCGCTAGATGCCTTCACGCTGGATTGGGGAAAGTTCTTCTTCTATGCTTTCCCTCCTTTCTGCCTCATTAGTCGGGTACTTCGCAAAATACAGATGGACTCTGCTTCTGGAATTTTGATGGTGCCCGACTGGCCTACACAGCCATGGTTCCCGGTTCTACATGACATGGTGGTTGAGTCACCAATGGTCTTTCCCAGTGATCCAGGATTATTAACTCACCCAGTATCAGGCATAAGCCACCCATGTCATGAGAAAATTAAACTCCTGGGTTGCAGGTTTTGAATAGACCTTACCTGGAACTGGAATTGTCCGAACGAACCATCACCACCATGTCGGCATCCCTTCGAACATCCACCAAGAGGCAGTACTTAATCAGCATAAGAAAATGGGAGAAGTACTGCCATGAAACAGGGACAACGTATGCAACAGCCACAGCCACCAACGTACTGGAGTTCCTGGCCCATCTACACCATGATGAAGGGATTAGTTACAGTGCCATCAACACAGCGCGGAGTGCTCTTTCTGCTTATCTTAAAACAACATGACAACAGGCAATGGGATCCCATCCACTGGTAGTAAAACTGATGAAGGGCATTTATAATATCAAGCCCCCTAAACCCAGGTATACCCATATTTGGGATATCAGTGTGGTCCTGACATACCTCAGGGAATGGCCACCAGCCAGATCCCTCAGCCTTGAGCAATCTACACTAAAGACGCTCATGTTGATGGCACTCGTATCCGCTCAGAGGGTCCAGTCACTACACAAGTTAAGGCTGGACAACATGGTGACCACCCCAGATCAGATCACATTCATCATACACGGTCTGGTGAAGCAAAGCAGGCCAGGAACCGCTAATCCACTGGTGGTATTCCGGGCCTACCCACAAGAGCCATGGTTGTGTGTCGTGACCCATCTACAACATTATATAGACACAACCCACAATATCAGAGGGAGTGAAAAAGCCTTATGGGTCAGCCACAAGAAACCTCATGGCCGGGTAACGAGCCAAACCATTTCAAGATGGCTCAAACAGGTACTGAAGGCTGCCGGAATAGATACTAATACATTTAAATCTCATTCCACTAGGGCAGCATCTACATCAACGGCCAACAGAATGGACGTACCAGTTGACCATATTCTGAATACAGCAGGATGGTCGAGGGAAACGACATTCAGAACTTTTTATAATAAGCCGTTGATGAAACCTGATTTATTTGCAGAGAAAATATTACAAGCTGCAAATATTTAATTTAAGCCCGGGGAAGCTATTTAATTTTGTTATTGTTAATAAATACCTTTTTTGTTTCTTGAGAAACAGATTCATTGGTTGATTACGATAACACTTCCTCCCTCAAGAACTTCGGCAGTGAGTGAAATAAAACTGTTACACGGTTTGAAATCACAGAGCTTTGAAGTCTTCACGTAGTCACTCACATGACTCCGAAGTAAAATAGTAAGATTAAACGAGAACTTACCAGTTTGAAGTTTGATCTGTATTTTATGAGGAGTTACGATGAGGGATTACGTGCCCTCCGCTCCCACCCTCATTATATGGATCAAACTAATAAATTGATGTCTTCTTTTCTTTACTATGTTTACTTCAAATACCTGTGTCTATCTGTGATTCCACACCGCTGCTTGGAAGTATGCCACGCCTGCGCACAGAGCGGGTTCTTCACGTAATCCCTCATCGTAACTCCTCATAAAATACAGATCAAACTTCAAACTGGTAAGTTCTCGTTTAATCTTACTATTAACCTACATACCTCTACGCCTTTGGAGTGTGGGAGGAAACAGAAGATCTCGGAGAAAACCCATGCAGTTCACAGGGAGAACATACAAACTCTGTACAGACAGCGCACGTAGTCGGGATCAAACCCGGGTCTCTGGCGCTGCATTCGCTGTAAGGCAGCAAACCTACCGCTGCGCCACCGTGACGGCCCAAGGCACCGCGAGCTCCACGATGTTAAAGTCCGCAGGCTCCCGAAGTCGATCCCTGACAAAGGGTTCGCAAGCTCCACAATGGAAATAAGATGGATGGAAAATATTGCTACGTGTGGGCAGTGGCTGCTGTTGTCTTTTGATGAGGGCGCCCCATGGCGTCTTTGGAGTGCGGGAGGAAACCGGAGCACCTGGCAAAAGCCCACGTGGTCACAGGGAGAACGTACAAACTCCGTACAGACGGCACCCATAGTCAGGATCGAACCGGGGTCTCTGGCGCTGTGAGGTACCAACTCTACCGTTGCGCCACCGTGCCGCCCTCTTGCTTTAATCAATCCACGTCTTTGGTTTATACCCAAATATATCTCAGCTGCAGAATTGTTCTTCTGTTATCTATAACGAGAAGAACCTGAGAGGTAGAAATGTACTCAATGAGACAATCAGAGTTACTGAGGGCTGTCTTCATGTCCTTGGCATGTTAGATGTCACCTCTGTGCATTGATTAAACACTCACCTCTGATTCAAAGGATTATGCTTTCAATCTCCACTTGAGCACATGAGCTCGGCTGACACCGTATAGTTCAGGCAAATTAAACCAAGGCCTTGCTGCCATCTCAGATGGATATAAAAGATTCCATAACACTGCGGAAAGCAGTGAAGCTCTCCCAGTTTCCTGTCCTGCCCAATTTACCACTCAATCAATAACTCCTAAATGTTTTACCTGGTCTATTGTAAAGGCTGGCGTATACGTCTCACCACTGTTTAAGTTTGTACTCAGATATAATGGGGTAGACATTGGTCAATAGGGTTAAATGCAACCTGTAATATTGGCTAAACATAAAGTGCTGGAGTAACTCAGTGGGTCAGGCGGCATCTCTGGTGGACATGGATGAGCGATGTTTTTGGCCAGAACTCTTCTTTAGACTGAAGGATCACCTATCCACGTCCAACAGAGTTGCTGCCTGACCCGCTGAGTTGCACCAATACTTTGTGCTTTACTCAAGATCCCTGCATGTATAGTTCCTTGCGTTTCTGTAGTATTGGCTGTTGCACTTTGAAGGGAATGAGCGAACAATGGTTTGGATGTAACAATCAAAGAGACATTTCCACCCAAGATAGACACAAAATGCTGGAGTAACTCAGCGGGTCAGGCAGCACCCCTGGAGATAAAGAAGAGGCGACATTTCGGGTTGGGGCCCTTCTTGAGACATTTTATGATACCTCCACGTAATATAACAAGGAGACAGTAACTTATTTTTCTTACTGAGCATGAGAGAAGTATCTAATTTTAGTCCAAACAATAGAAGCCCGTGAAATATATTTCATACAGCAAGATTTCAAAGGCTAAATTCTTTCTCCACGGCATTGGTTTCTTATCTGAAGTTGAATTTATTTTGAAGTTAATAATTGTGTTTCACACTCTAAATTATTTTGTCACAAGTAATCTTTCTTGAAAACCTCTGGAATGTGTTCAGTCAGGAAGGAATGAGTTCTCTTCAGGGGAACACGGGGAAATATGGGAAATCATCAACTCGGGAATGCTCAAATTTCTCGCCCACACGCCGGCAAATCTTTCTGCTCTGAATCCCAAGTTTATGAAACCTTTCTCACCGCGAGGACGTGTGTATCAATCTCTGCCCTGATTGTATTTTCACATCCTCCCACACTATTGTGTCTTTGTCAAAATGGTAAAGGTCGCGGAGTTCTGCATGACGTTGTGACTGGATGACATTTATTATTGTTTGTCCTTCAAAATGCCCTTGTAGCTCTCAGCATGGTGCCTCCTCTAAGAATTTGCAGCCACTGTTAACCATAATATTTAGCTGGATAAAATTAATAGACGAGAGGAATAGATCGGGTAGATGCACAGAGTAGGTGAATCGAGGACCAGAGGACACAGATTTAAGGTGAAGTGGAAAAGATTTAATAGGAATCTGAAGGGTAACTTTTTCACACAAAGGGTGGTGGGTGTATGGAACAAGCTGGCAGAGGAGGTAGTTGAGGCTGGGACTATCCCATCGTTTAAGAATCATTGAGACAGGTACATGGATAGGACAGGTTTGGAGGGATATGGACCAAACGCGGGCAGGTGGGACTAGTGTAGCTGGGATATGTTGGCCGGTGTGGGCAAGTTGAGCCGAAGGGCCTGTTTCCACGGTGTATCACTCTATCACTCTATAAGAAAGAAAGGCGAATGACTGGTGGACTGTTGGTTAAATCTCGCGATGTCAACAGTGTAAGGTGCAAACAATCTTAAAATAGGTAAAAAATAAAATCTAATCATTTGCTTTCCCTAGAAGAACGTGGTGTGTCTATCGCAAGAGGCAGAGAAATTATAATGAATGATTGGAGAATGTGTGAAGTGTGTGATACGAAGGATCAGAAATAAGTGTACATGCCACTGGGTTCCAGGAAAAAGATGAACATTATGGGAGGATCAGATAGAACAGAAAAGGTTGATAGATCTTGTGAAATTGCTAAAATGTTTAAGTTCAAGTTAAAGCGCCAGAGACCCGGGTTCGAATCTGACTACGGGTGCTGCCTGTACACTGACCTGCGTGGATTTTCTCCGAGATCTTCAGTTTCATCCCACACTCCAAAGACGTACAGGTTTGTAAGTTCACCTCCAGATTCAGGGACAGTTTCTTCCCAGCTGTTATCAGGCAACTGAATCATCCTACCACAACCAGAGAGCAGTGCTGAACTACTATCTACCTCTTTGGCGACCTTTGGACTATCCCTGATCGGACTTTGCTGGCTTTACCCTGCACTAAACATTATTCCCTTATCATGTATCTATACACTGTAAATGGCTTAATTGTAATCATGTATTGACTTTCCGCTAACTGGATAGCATGCAACAAAAAGCGTTTTCGCTGTATCCCGGCACACGTGACAATAAACTAAACTGAACTAAATTACACCCTTCCTTTTAGAAGCAATGTCAGGAGCAACTGTATGCCACAAAGCCTGTGCCAGGCATGAAGCCAAGACCATCTCATATCTACCTGCCTATAATTCATATTCTCCCATTCCTTGCATATCCAAATGCCTACACACAAGTCTCTTAAATGCCCCTATTGTATCTGCCTCCACTACCACCCCCAGCAGCGCATTATGTGTGCTTTATGTATGTTTTATTATCTTAATATAAATCATAATTGATCGCATTTGTGTACATTTAAGCAAGTTATTGTGACTGAAATTCCTGGAATTTGGAACGCACTGTTTACAATTAGACATGAGAAAAGCCTTAATTTATGGATTTTTGCATAATGATATATATTCAGGAATGCAACTCTTCTGTAAATCTAGGACCGGTTGTATAATTGATTCATCTTTTTCCAGAATGTAAGTGGCATTTATTATAATTTGCTTAGCACCAAGTATTTCCATCAACAGATCTTTTCATTTTTCTAGTTTGTCCTGTCGTGCCAGTGTACAATGCCACCTCTGGTGGGTGGAAAAGCCAACTCAACATTCAATTAGACCCAGAATGGAAAGACTACCATATTCTCTGCTTTGACACTAATTTTGCTGGCATATTTTCCCACCCACCAGATTTTTAACAGAGCTGCCAATGTTGCTCTGCATTGAGTCTACATCAGATTTAGGACTTTAGTCTTAAGACGTTAGAGATACAACGTGGAAACAGGCCCTTCGGCCCACCGAGTCTGCGCCAACCAGTTATCACCCCGAACATTAGCACTATCCTACACACACTAGGGACAATTTACAGTTTTACCCAAGCCAATTAAACTACAAACCTGTACGTCTTTGGAGTGTGGGAGGAAACCGGGAGCACCCGAAGAAAACCCACACGGCCACAGGGAGAACGTACAAACTCCGTACAGGCAGCACCCTTAATCAGGATCGAACCCGGGTCTCTGGCGCTGTACGGCAGCAACTCAATTGCTGCGCCACTGTGCCGCCCCAAAGATGTGGAATAAAGGGGAGGGAAATTATAAAGGAAAGAGGGTTGCACGACAGAGGAATTAAACAGAAAGTATATTGTAAAGTTTCAGAGGCAGGGAAGGCAGCATCTGTGGAGAGGGAGAGAGGCTTCATGCTCGAGGATGATGACCTTTCATCAGATGCTGCCTGACCCACTGGGATCCTCCAGCAAATTGTATTTTGCTCAGAATGCCAGCATCTCTGGTCTGTGATGTCTTATCCTTTAATCAGATCTGTGCAAAGTGATTGTGCAGAGAGAGGGGAGAAATAGATTCAGCAGGCAATAGAATGGTTGGAAAATTGGCCAAATATCCTACTGGTCCATTTTCCTGCTGAATCCTTTGAAAGGAAGACTTGTGATAATGGAAAGACATGGAACTTAGAATAGTACAGCACAGGAACATGGCTTTCAGCCCACAATGTCTGTGCTAAATATGATGCCAAATTAAACTAATCACACCTGCCTGCACGTGATCTATTTCCCCTCCCACCCCCCGTTTTGCAACTGCTCAGGTGCCAATCTAAATACCTTTTCAATGTCACAATCAGATCTACCTCCACCATCACCCCAGGCAGCACGTTCCGGTACAAGGATCGCTGGTCGGTGCGGACTCGGTGGGCCGAAGGGCCTGTTTATCTCTAAACTAAACAAAACTAAATGAATCAGGAATCTGCCAATCTTTGCCTGAAATATCTCTATTGACTTGGATGAGTCAGGACGAAGACTCCTTTTCTGCGCTCGATGATTTTATGGCTCGTAGTTTAACCTCCCATACCTCCAATAGGCATGACTGTATAGCTTGCCAGGTTATAAAATTCATTACAAACTAAAGCAACTGCTTAAACTGTACCTGAAATAAAACATTAACGTTAATTGAATACATTTTCTTCACGGCTTGGGTTTAAAGTGTTTCCATAAGGTGCAGTATATATTAAATGTTCTGATGGAGAGCCATAGATGATGGCATTTCCTGCTGAATGAATACAGCATCCTAATAGGAAGAGTGGTTTGTCCGTAGGTCTACAGTAAATCACCATGGAGGTAAGCTGATCAGCCCAGTGTGTGCTGGCCTCTCCACATCTCACACATCCCACAGACTGCCTGCCTATAATTGCAGGCTCGCTTCCAACAAAAGCAATAATGCAGTGCCATTAGCTAGTTTACAACAGAAGGCAAATCCTAATTTCCACTGATGTCTCCTTAATGGAAAGATTCATGCTGAATGTTCAGAGAATATATCTGCTTTCAAGCAATTTTGCACATTAGCTGACTTTCCTGTATTAAATAGCCGTTTGGCAGCGAAAATCCTTTGGCAAAATTGAACAATGCCCTGTGCATGGACCTCCAACTGGTCCAGATGAGTTAGTTAGTTAGTTTCCAATGACTCAAAATGCTGGAGTAGCTCAACAGGGCAGGCAGCATCTCTGAAGAAGGGTGTCGACCCGAAACATCACCCATTCCTCCTCTCCAGAGATGCTGCCTGTTCCGCTGAGTTACTCCAGCATTTTGTGTCTATCTTCGGTGTAAACCAGCATCTGCAGTTCCTTCCAACACATATTTAGTTTAGTTTAGTTTATTGTCACGTGTACCGAGGTACAGTGAAATTGTTACCGTTTTTATTAGGTGCTAACCAGTCAGCAGAAAGACAATACATGATTACAATCGGGCCGTCCACAGTGTACAGACTCATGTTAAAGACAAAGGGATTATTTTGAACATTTACAGTCCCTTACTGTTCTAAAGGGCATCAGGCCAAATAACCAGTCGTTTACCTAACTTACAAGCTGCCGTCATGAGAAATGGGTGAAGGGGCAGGAATTGAGAGTGGATAGTGAATGCTGTCTTCCCTGGTGCGTCGGAGGTTAGGGGAGACCTGAGAGAAGTATATCATATTATGAGAGGCATGGATAGTGGAGACAGTCAGAACCTTTCTCCCAGGGTGGAAATGTCAAAGGTTAGAGGGCATATCCTCAAGGTGAGAGGGGCAAAGTTTAAAGGGGATGTGCGGGGCAAGGTTTTTTTACACAGCGCTGGTTGGTGTCTGGAACACACTGCTGGGTATGGTAATGGAGGAAGATACGATAGTGGAATGTACAAGTTAGGGAGTCTTTTGATTAGGCACATGGATATGCAGGGAAAGGAGGGATATAGGGAAACCAAATTTCGTTTGAACTTCAATTGAGGTTCAAATGACAATAAATAAATTGTATTGTATCGTATGTATTGTATTGATATGGATCATAAGATCGTAAGATCTTAAGAGATAGGAGTATAATTAGGCCATTCAGCGCATCCAGTCAAATCGACCATTCAATCATGGCTCATCTATCTCTCCCTCCTAACCCCATTCTCCTGCTTTCTCCCCAGAACCTCTGACACCCGGATCACGTGCAGGCAGAGATTACTTTAACTTGGCTTCTCGTTCGGCATGGACATTGTGGGCCGAAGGGCCTGTTCCTGTGCTGATCAATGCTCCGCGAGGGCTAAAGCTAGCGCAGCAGGAGGGTGGGAGGCTCAACGTGAATTCAGGAAGGAGAGAGAGCGAAATGGAGCTGGAAAATGAAAGAAATGCTTGGCGTAAACAATGCCAGGCAACAAATGTGGTTAAAGTACAGAAAAATAGCGCCGGATCTGAATGCTCACAGCTTTTACAACAAGGTAAGTGAATTAATGGCACCATTAGCAGTAAACAGATATGATCTCAGTGCTGTTATGATAAATGGCTGCAGAATGACTGAAGCTGAGAACTAAATATTCTCAGGTGTTCAACGTTTAGAAAGGACAGAAAGAAAGGAAAAGGAAAGTCACAGAGTCATGGATAGATGCAGCACAGAAGAAGGTTCTTTGGTCCTCTGAGTCTGTGCCAAATATCAGGAGGATATTTACATTAATCCTAAATTAATCCCTTTTTCTTATTGTCCCCATATTCCCCTCAGTTCTTCTCCTCAGATTCAACCACACATCTGCACACCACGGGCAAGTTAGTGGCCAAGTAATCTACCTACCCGCATGTTTTTGGCTTGTGGGAGGAAACCAGTGAGTGGAGAATAATTTTAAAAGGACGTGCAAGGTAACTTTTTTACACCATGGGCGGCATGGTGGAGTAGCGGTAGAGTTGCTGCCTTACAGCGCCAGAGATCCGGGTTCGATCCTGACTACGGGCGCTGTCTGTACGGAGTTTGTACGTTCTTCCCGTGACCTGCGTGGGTTTTCTCCGAGATCTTCGGTTTCCTCCCACACTCCAAAGACGTGCAGGTTTGTAGGTTAATTGGCTTTGGTGTAAATGTAAAATTGCCCCTTGTCTGTGTAGGATAGTGTTAGTGTGCGGGGACCACTGGTCAGTGCGGACTCGGTGGGCCGAAGGGCCTGTTTCCCCGCTGGATCTCTCAACTAAACTAAGCAAAGGGTGGCGGGTATATGGAATGAACTGCGAGGAACCTGTAGAGGCAGGTCATAATGTTTAATAGGCTTTGGACAGGGATGTGAATGGAAAAGGTTGAGAGAGATTTGTGCCATAGACAAGCAGATGGGATTAGCTTAGTCACCGAGGACGGTTGGGTTGTTTCCGAGCTGTATGACTTTATGAATTATGGAGCAGGCATGAAGGACCAGATTCTTTGACTGTATGTTCCTTTGTTACAAGGGTGGCACAGTGGCGCAGTGGTAGAGTTGCTGCCTTACAGCACTTCCAGTGCCAGAGACCCGGGTTCGATCCTGACTACGGGTGCTCTCTGTACGGAGTTTGTATGTAATCCCCGTCATCGCCAAGATCTTTGGTTTCTTCCCACAATCCAAAGATGCACAGGTTTGTAGGTTAATTGGCTTGGGTTTGTATACTCGGCGTAAGTGTAAATTGTCCCTGGTATGTGTAGGGTGGTGTTAATGTGTGGGGATGGCTGGTCGGTGCGGACACGGTGGGCCGAAGGGCCTGTTTCTGCGCTGTATCTCCAAACTAAACTAAACTAAACTTCTCTTCTAGTTTTTAATAATTTGGCATCTCAAATCTTTGGAGATCACTCTGCCAGAACATGAAGTCAAGATGAACCACATAAGTTCACAATACCACATGATTAAAAATTGTCTGATATAAGTTGAAGAGAGTCTTAACTCAAACTGATAGACGTTCAATGATCCATTAAAGTGAAGCATTAGCCTATCGTAATGTTCCCCTGAATACAATAGAAATAGAGAATTATTCCACAAACAGAAGCAATTCAAGACATCCTCACAATGAAATAACTGTATTGATAAATGTATATGATTTGAAGTAAGATGGCTGTGATTTTCAGATTCATATCAATGAAATTATATGCCATTATATAAATGTATTTATAAATTATATATCATTATCATTGCTAAAAATGCTTGGTACAAATGTGATCTTCCAGAATTTAGATTGGTTCATAAAATTTAGATATCCATCCTTTGTCAACTGGTTGGTTCCGAACCGGTGACTAAATGCTAGCGAGCTGCCATTTTAATGTTTTAGTTGACATTGTGCTGTCTTTCATAGTTCCTGGAATTATGGAGTTAACAATCCTAGGACCACGGGGAGCAGAAATTAGCCTCTGGTTACCGATGCTGACTTAGTGCTAATTGCATGTCTTTGGGCAACAACTTACACATATTTAAGAGATGCAGCGCAGAAACAGAACAGAATGCACCACAGAGTCCGCAGCGACCAGCGAATCCCCGCACATTAACACTATCCTACATAAACCAGGGACAATTTACATTTTTATACCAAGCCAAATAACCTACAAACCCGCACGTCTTTTGAGTGTGGGAGGAAAGCGAAGATCACGGAGAAAACCCATGCAGGTCATGGGGAGAATGTACAAACTCCTTACAGACAGCGAACCTGGGTCTCTGGTGCTGTAAGTGCGGTAAAGCTGCAACTCCACCGCTGCGTCACGTTGCCGGGGAATATGGTCGGGCCAACAGATATTGAGTGTGGAAGTTGGGATGTTATATTACAGCTGTACAAGACTTTTACTGAGGCCGTACTTGGAGTATCATGCTTAGTTTTGGTCACCCCATTGTAGGGAAGATGCTATTAAGCTGGAAATGGAGCAGAGAAGATTTACAAGGGTGTTACCAGGACTTAGGTGTCCGAGTTACAGGGAGAGGTTGGATAGGCTAGGACTTTATTCTTTAGCTGAGGGGTGATCTTATAGAGGTTATAAAAACATGAGGGGGAATAGCTATATATGGGAATCAATAGCCAGCTAGTTTTCATAAGATCGTAAGCGATAGGAGTAGAATTAGGCCATTCGGCCCATCAAGTCTACTCTGCCATTCAATCATGGCTGATCTATCTCTCCATCCTAACCCCTTAGGACAACTATTGTACTATGAAGGCCAACTTTTTCATACAGAGAGTGGTGGGTATATGGAACGAGCTGCCAGAGGCATGTACAACAATAACATTTAAAAGACATTTGGACAGGTTGAAGGATAGGAAAGGTTTCAAGGCAAAACATAAATGAAACTAGATAACTGAGGCATCTTGGTTGCATAGGCGAGATGGGCCAAATGGCCTGTTGCACATTAGCCTGAGAAGAAAGAACAGTTACTAAAAGTGGAGAGAGAGGACACTAGTTCTGCTGTTCGTAGCAACGAATGTATGTACATACACTGGACGTTTGAGTTGAATAATATTACAAAGCACATTAACATGTATGGGTTTCCACAAGTCAGGCCTTCATAACCCGGGGCAGCCTCTATTGTGTAGACATGATTATTTTTTCCTGCAAGTAATCATGTAATTCACTCCTCAGTAAAATGTCATTGTAAACCAATCAAATGTATAATGAAGTAGAGATGTTGATGACATCTCACAGAAATGGCAATGTTCGTAAACAACTGCCTGCACATTTCAGATTCTGACACTTTGACCCCCAAACTTATTTGCAAGCTGATTTATAAAAAATAATACTACTTTGGCTTTCGGTGCTGTTGCGCGGAGCTAGTGGTTAAAGTGTAGGAAGGAACTGCAGATGCTGGTTTAAACCGAAGATAGACGCCAAATGCTGGAGTAACTCAGCGGGACAGGCAGCATCTCTGGAGAGAAGGAATGCGTGAGCTCGTGGTTAAAGTACAGGTTAATGTGACAGCAGTGTGGGTCCAGGAGGTCCGAGATGCAATATCTGAACAGCAGTGAATGAGACGTGTGGCAGAGGGACATGGTTTGCAGTTGTCAACTTCCATTTTAAACATGGGCAGAAAAATTTTGATGGACAGATTCTTGCTCAGTAGGGGTGACAGAGGTTATGGATGAGAAGGCAGGAGAATGGGGTTGAGAGGGAACGATAGATCATCCTGGTTGGCGCAGACTCGGTAGGCCGAAGGGCCTGTTTCCGCGCTGTATCTCTAAACTAAATCTTTCTCCATCCATCCCCAGTATTGCCCTCTCCCAATCATGTCCAGCATGCATTAGTTATCCTATGCACTTCACGATCTTCACCCATTGCAGGGAGCAGGAGGTTGGGGAAGAGAGGCCTTCATGTGAGTTTTCTCAACTAAGGCCCATCGTAGCACACATTACCCTCTGTGGGTTCAAATTGATCATAAATGACTTTTAATAAAAGCACTAGGGCTAATCAGATATGCAGAAGTTCCTCCAAATTGAAGGCTTCAGCTTAACCAGCTGTTAAAACATCAAAGAAAGTAGTGGAAAAATATGCAAACTATTATGCGAAAAAAACTACATTTTCTTATAAAAATTGAGTTAAATAAAATCTCTTCCAGGTAATATGCTGATCTTTTGTTCTCGTTGAAATTGAGCATGAAAAGCACTAAAAAAAACACTGAAGAAGTCAAAGGCAGGTTAAATTAATCTGTGGGGCTCACGACAAACATTTGCTTTCATCCCAAGATCCACTTCATTGGAGCAGTTTTGAACCGCATTATTGTGTTCTAAATTTATCCAGCCCTCTGATTATGTATTGAAAATTATTGTAAATCATTTATAGATTGCAAATGACCATGGTTTATCTTGGGCCAGATACTGTAACACCCACACATCTGAGCCAGTATCATTTCCTGACTCTTTATCTGATGTGCATGAGGTTTGTAACAACGTTAAAGATATGGAGTCCAATTCACTGACGTTTTCAATGTAAAATCGCGATGGGTATAGTGTTTACAACCCCACATTTATGCCAATAGAGTTGTCCTGAGGCTGACAATTCCAAAGATATTGGTATTCAGAGTTAAGTTTAGATTCCATTCATATAACGGCCTTTTCTTCCATAACCGCCTCCCATTGTGCTGGGTGAAGGCCTTAAGGGCCTGTCATACTATCGCGACCTTTAGAGGCGACTGCCGGCACCCGGCGACCAGAAAGACGCTACGACTCTTTGGAGACCCTCTCACGCCCATAGGAGACCTCTCACGGCCATACAGGCTGTATGGTCGTGAGAGGTCTCCAATGGTCGTGAGACGTCTCCAAAGAGCGCCTTTCTGGTCGCCGATGTATTTTCAACTCGTTGAAAATTTCGGCGACCTATCAAGGGTGCCGGAAGTCACCTGTAAAGGTCGGGATAGTGGGACAGGCCCTTTAGAGTCACATAGCACTGTCCTGGGCCTCCTCCATTGTCAGAGTGAGGCCTAGCGCAAATTGGAGGAACAGCGCCTCATATTTTGCTTGGGCAGTTTACACCCCAGCGGTATGAATATTCACTTCTCTAACTTCACGTAGCCCTTGCTTTCTCTCTCCATCCCCTCCCCCTTCCCAGTTCTCCCACTAGCCTAAAGGGCCTGTCCCACTGTACGAGGTAATTCAAGAGTTCTCCCGAGTTCTCCCCTGATTCGAGCTCGTGTAATGTACGTAGCGGGTACGTAGGAGCTCGTGGATGTCCCGTAGCGGCTCGTACGAGTAACGGTAGTTACTCGGGAAATCCAGTAAACTCGTGACGTTTTTTCAACTGTGAAAAATGTCCACGAGTAAAAAAATACTCGTGATGAAAAAAATGGTTACTTTTTACTCGTACGAGCCGCTAGGTACCCGCTACGTCCATTACACAAGCTCGAATCAGGGGAGAACTTGGGAGAACTCTTGAATTACCTCGTACAGTGGGACAGGCCCTTTACTGTATTCGCCTACAACCTTTCTTTGTCCAACCCTGACATCAGTCTGAAGAAGGGTCTCGACCCGATAAGTCACCCATTCCTTCTCTCCATACATGCTGCCTCACCCGCTGAGTTACTCCAGCATTTTGTGTCTACCTTCGATTTTATCCAGCATCTGCAGTTCTTTCTCACACACCTTCGGCCCAACCTATCCGTACCGACTAAGATGCAACCATCTAAGCTAGTCTCTTTGACTCTTGACCCTTGGGTCTTTAATGGTAAGGACTGCCTTTTTGAGGCAGTTCCTGTAGATTACTTTGATGGTGGGAGGTCAGTACCTGTGATGGACCAGGCAGCGTCTATCACTCTCTGTGGTCTCCTTCCGAATGTTGAAAAATGATAGATATTTTTAATTTATTTTAAAAGTACATTTGCAAAAGTTAATAGTATCATCATTTTTGAGGGAGAACCAATTTAAACTGTAAAAATACTTCTTATACCTCTTTGAAATATTTAAATCATGCATTAAGCCACGTCTGTGGAGTACTCTGTCTTAGTAGTTATTGAGTCTTTTTCTGCAGGCATTGCTTGGAGCGCTGGAGTCCATTGCTCTTGTTCAAGGATGCAATCAGTTGGTGGGATCTGCTTCAGCGAGTGGTGGGGGCGGGTGGGATTACGGCAAACTCTGAGAGTGGTGAAGATAGTGCCCATAGACCTGGAGGTGAGATCAAGTGGGATGATCAGCCTGATTGCAGTAGGACGTGCTAGTGTGAAGTCCACAATTTCGACATTATCATAGTATAGTCATGGCCTTAGTTATGCAGAAACATAGAACATAAATGTGGATACGTTACATTGCATCTTCACGAAACACCTGTCAGACCGCACTTACGATACGGTACAATACGATATGATAGATCTTTATTTAAGCCAGGACGGCAATTGGTCTGCCAACAGTCATAAAACACAATATACATGAAACATGAAATTGAAGTGACAAGTTGAAAAGATTGGGGCTGTGCAAAGATTAGGGAGGTGGGGGGGGGGGTGATGGCAGTCTCAGTCTACCCCACGACAGAAGGGGGTGGGAGTTGTACAGTTTGATAGCCACAGGGAAGAAGGATCTCCTGTGGCGTTCTGTCCTGCATCCTGGTGGAGTCTGTTGCTGAAGGTGCTCCTCAGGTTGACCAGTGTGTCATGGAGGGGGTGAAGTGTATTATCCAGGATGCTCTGCAGTTTGAGAAGCATCCTCCCCTCCAAGACCACTTCCCGTGAATCCAACATGAATTGGAGTATTGGGTGCAGTTTTGGTCACCATCTTCTTGGAGGGGTATGGTTGTATTAGAGAGAGTGCAGAGGAGATCTCCAAAATGATGCCTGGATTGGAGGGTATAGTCATGGGGTGAGATTGAAGAGAATGGGCTTATTTCCCAGGAGCGAAGGCCCAATTCATCCATGCCAACAAGGATGCCACATCTAAGCTAGTCCCATTTGCCTTCATTTGGCCCATATCCCTCCAAACCTTTCTTATCCATGTACCTGTCCAAGTGTCTTTTAACTGTTTTGTACCTGCCTCAGCTATCTTCCACACTCCCACCACCCTCTGTGTGAAATAGTTGACCATCAGGTTTCTAGTAAATATTTCCCCTTTCACCTTAAACGTTGATTCTTGATTCTCCTCTTCATTTTATACACCTCTATAAGATCACCCCTCAGCCTCCTGTGCTCTATGGAATAAAGTCCTAGGCTGCCCAACCTCTCCCTATATCTCCGGCCCTCGAGACCTGGCAACATCCTCACAAATCTTCGCTGTGCTTGTTCCAACGACAGTACGGCACAGCGTTAGAGTTGCTGCTTTACAGTACCAGAGACCCGGGTTCCATCCTGACTATGGGTGCTGTCCGTGTGTACATTCTCCCCGTGACAGCATGGGTTTTCTCCGGATGTTCTGGTTTCCTCCCACACTCCAAAGACGCGCGGTCTTTGTTGGCTAATTGGCTTGTGTAAATTGTCCCTGGTGTGTAGTTTATGGGAGATCATTGGTCAGCACGGAATCAGTGGGCTGAAGGGTCTGTTTCCACACTGTGTCTCTGAACTCAACTCAACTCAACTCAATGGTATCTTTTCTATAGCAGGGCGACAAAACTGAACACAACACTCCAGCTGTACATCTCCCCGACTTGATATATGCTCTGATCTTTATTTAACACTCCATAAAAAAATTAATATACTGATTTAAATTTCCTAGTTTTCTTTCATTGAGATTTCCTCAGTGTTTGGCTGATCAGCCAGCTTGGTGATATCATTGTTATACAGCCATAGACATACAGCATAGAAACAGACTCTTTGGCCCAACTTGCTCACACCGACCTACATGTCCCACCGACATGTCCCACTTGCCTACGTTTGTCCCATACCCCTCTAAACCTGTCCGATCCTTGTACCCCTTCTAATTGCTTCTTAAACGTTGCAATAGTCCCTTCCTCAACTACCTCCTCCGGCAGCTGTTCCATACACCCACCACCCTTTGTGTGAAAAAGGTCCCTCAGATTCTTATAAAATCATTCCACCATCTCTCTGTGAAGTCTCACTGTCTAACTATTGGAGGATTAATATGCATTGAATTTGCTTTAATAGGTCAGAATAATTTTTGTTCTTGCAGCAAGGCATAGACCTGATGATTAAGGGGATGAAACAGGCAGCCACTTAGTGTTGTGAAGCTTTCCATAAGAGAGAGACCCTATGCCCTCTGCTTCTCAATTTCCCTACTCTGGGCAAGAAGCTCTGTGCGTCTACCCGATCTAATCCTCTCATGTTTGTATACACCTCTATAAGATCACCCCTCATCCTCTTTTCCCTCCAGGGAATAGAATCCTAACCTGCTCAACCTCTCCTTACAGCTCAGACCCTCGGGTCCTGGCAACATCTTTGTAAATCCTCTCTGCACCCATCCCAATGTGGCAACATCTTTCCAACAACACGGGGCCCAGAACTGAACGCAATACTCCAAAATAAAGGCCCGACCAACGTCTTATATAACTGCAACATGACCACCCGACTTCTGTACTCATTACACTGTTACTGAACATCACAGTTGATGTGTCTCTATTGGACCTGGCATTGGAAAAGAGGAGTTCACACCTGGCAGAAAGCGGGATCATTGTGGATATATTTCAAAGTCAAAATGACCAGGAGATCTCCCTGCTGTGTCCTGCTCTGTGAGGTTTTGGGCACACATTGAGAAATATTTCTGAGATGAATCATTAAAAATACACGATAGAAGAACAGAAAGGCGAGGACAATGTGCATTGAATGAAACTGGAGGTCTCAGCATGGGATGCTCCACTGATCCTGTTGAATGAAAGATTATTAATGATGCAAATGATGGAAGAAAGAAGCAGATTTGATATTCGAATATACCGGGGAATTAAGAGAGAGAACAAAACCTTCTCTCTGTGAAGTCTCACTCTGTCTGACTAATGGAGGATTAATATGCATTGAATTTGCTTTAATAGGTCAGAATAATTTTTGTTCTTGCAGCAAGGCATAGACCTTATGATTAAGGGGAAGAAACAGGCAGCCACTTAGTGTTGTGAAGCTTTCAGTGTAATAGGGAGAAGGCAGTTGCTTCGATGTCAGCTGCCAGGGACCAGACGGAAGCACGTACAATGCAACAAAAGAAACGTCAGAGGTCACACAGAGGTCGACGACGAGCTGTGTAATTATGGAACTGATGTTGGAAACCAATAAGCTGACAGCTTTTGGGCAAAATTGGATGGTGAGTGAGAGAGAGTAGAAATCCTCAAGATGGTCCAGGTAACCCGAGATTGTAACTTTGCAGGAACATAGTGTTACATAGAAACGTAGAAAATAGGTGCAGGAGTAGGTTATTCGGCCCTTCGAACCAGCACCGCCATTCAATATGATCATGGCTGATCATCCAAAATCAGTACCCCGTTCCTGCTTTTTCCCCATATCCATTGATTCCGTTAGCCCTAAGAGCTAAATCTAACTCTCTCTTGAAAACATCCAGTGAATTGGCCTCCACTGCCTTCTGTGGCAGAGAATTCCACGTATTTAATTTAAATATGAGCAGAATAATCTATACTTGACACAACCCGAGAGTAGTCCTGAACTATTATCTACCTCATTAGTGCTGGCTTTACTTTGCACTAAATATCATTCCTTTATCATGTATCTCTGCACAATAAATGACTCGATTGTAATCATGTATTGTCTTTCCGCTGACTGGATAGCACCGCCATTCAATGTGATCATGGCTTATCATTCCCAATCAGTACCCCGTTCCTGCCCTCCCCATATCCCCTGACTCCGCTATTTTTAAGAGCCCTATCTAGCTCTCTCTTGAAAGCATCCAGAGAACCCGCCTCCACCGCCCTCTGAGGCAGAGAATTCCACAGACTCACAACTCTCTGTGAGAAAAAGTGTTTCCTCGTCTCCGTTCTAAATGGCTTACTCTATATTCTTAAACTGTGGCCCCGGTTTTGGACTCCCCCAACATCGGGAACAAAATCTTTTCACTGTACCTCGGTACATGTGACAATAAACTAAACTGATATAATCTTCATGATACTGTCAGTAATTCTGGTTTGGAGGGATCTGTCCTCCAAAGCTGATGGTGTAAGTTCGTGCTTGGCTATTTAACACTGATTTTCTTCTCTGGTCTTGACACATCACTGAGATGACATTAATAGAATGTAGAGAAGCTGCTACAATGCAGGTTACATTTTAACATCAACCTCGCAGATTATAGTGGATGGATGTTACATGTCCCTGCCTTTGTCCGCCTGGCGGCTCCTTAGGATTCATTCCCTTCCCTGGTAAACATTCCTGTGCACAATATAGTTTCCATTGTTGGTTTATAATATTGCTGGTTGAAAACACAGCCTCACCATCAGTATGCTACCACTGTACATCAGTTTAATTTAGTTTAGTTTAGACAGGGTTAAGCCCTGTCCCACTTAGGAGATTTTTTCGCCGGCTACAGGTGACTAGGCTGTCGCCACATGGTCGCGGGGTGACGCCTGTACGGTCGTGAGTAGTCTCCTCAAGTCGCCTAAAGAGTCTAACGTTTTTCTGGTCCCCGCTGGATTTTGAAATGTTCAAAACTTTTCGGCGACTGTGGGCTTGACGTAGCTTGTCTTCTCCTGTCGTAGGTTGTCGCCAGGTTGATGCAGGTTGCCGCCAGGTGACGTTGGTTGTCGCCGGGTGCTGACCTTGGTGAATTCCATTGGCGAGTGCCTACGTCAACCTATGTCAACCGGCGACTGAATTGTCTTCAGTTGTCGCCGACAGGGTTGTTGCTTGTCATAGCTTGTCGCGGGTGGACGTAGGTTGTCGCCTGTGTGGTCGTAGGTGGACGTCCTCATGGGTCGCCGGTTGTCGGTAGCTTGCCTTAGCTTGACGTCGACCAGGTGGTAGGTTGACGTAGATGTCGTGGGGGGGGGGGGGGGGGGTGGGGTCCAGTCGTCGCTTTTTCGGCGACCTGCTACGACTGACAGTCGCCGAAAAAAATTGTCTAAGTGGGACAGGCCCTTTAGAGGGATACTGGCCAAACGCAGGCAGGTGGGACGAGTGTAGATGGGACATGATGGTCAGTGAGATAAGTTGGGCCAAAGGGCCTGTTACCATGCTGTATGACTATATGACTCTCTGTCTATATGTCTCTATCACTCTATGTCTGTATGTCTCTATGTCTGTATGTCTCTATGACTATGTCTCTATGTCTCTGTCTCTATGTCTCCACGACTGTACGACTACGACACTATGAATGACTACAACTCAAGCTGATGAGCAGCATCATCTTCCTTGCAAATCCAACATCTCTCAGACCTCAGGATCCTATGACAATGACAGATTTGAGCACAGTCATTTACTAATGATTCAGTGGCTTTGTTGCTAAAGAGGCCAAACCTGCTCATGGTGTTGGCGCAGTGGGACAAAGCAGCATGTGCTTTGGTTCTGATCCACACAGGAACATCCAGGTTTTTGTTCTCAATGCTGAGTGAGCTTGTCATTCAGGATCATGTCATTTACTCTCCTCTACCTGAACTATGTATGAGTAGACAGCTCTGAAGCATCAAAACGGATGGGTGATAAAAGACCACAGTCCATCTCCTACTGGGGTGATTGTACAGTTCATTAATCACATCAATCATCTGTCATCGACTCAGTCCTACATATGGCACAAAGTAAACTCCACTGAGAGAGAGCTTTCAAAGTGGATTTGAAGAAACCTCTTTCCCTTTAGCCAAAGGTTGTACTCCAAAATAACTATCTGAGGAGTTGACTTTTGAGTTTATTCTCCTTGAGACTCAGACCAGATTATCCTGGTTCGAAGATAGACACAAAATGCTGGAGTAACTCTGCGGGTCAGGCAGCATAGAGTCATACAGCGGACGACAGATGGCACAATGGGCTAAGTGTTCGGCTGGCAACCGGAAGGTAGCCGGTTCGAATCCCGCTTGGAGTGCATACTGTCGTTGTGTCCTTGGGCAAGACACTTCACCCACCTTTGCCTGCGTGTGAATGTGTGTGAATGTGTGTGAATGTGTGTGAGTGATTGGTGGTGGTCGGAGGGGCCGTAGGCGCAGATTAGCAGCCACGCTTCCGTCAGTCTGCCCCAGGGCAGCTGTGGCTACAGGTGGCTACAGGTGGCCACTCCTGTGGCTACAGAAGTAGCTCACCACCACCGAGTGTGACTGAGGAGTGAATGAATAATGCGATGTAAATGTGATATATAAATCCCATCCATTATTATTATTATTATTATTATACAGCGTGGAAACAGGCCCTTCGGCCCAACTTGCCCACACCGGCCAACATGTCCCAGCTACAGTACACTGGTCCCACCTGCCTGCATTTGGCCTATATCCCTCCAAACCTGTCCTATCCATGTACCTGTCTAAGTGTATCTTAAACTTTGCGTTAGTCCCTGCCACAACTCCCTCCTCAGGCAGCTCGTTCCATACACCCACCACCTCTGCATCTCTGAAGACAAAGGATGGGTGACGTCGGAAGCTGAGGGGTAACCCTATTGAGGTGCACAAGATCATGAGTGCCGTAGATAAAGTGAATGCTCACTCAGTTTTTCTCTGGGTCGAGGATCGCTGGACAGTGACTTATGAAATTAATACTAGGGGCTTATTGTTCCAATGTTAAAGCCTACTCCCAGCATTTGCTCATCTTTATTAAGAAAGGTGGTCAGCTTTGCACTTTTGGAAAATTAGGTCATCAATCTGAATGAAATCCCAAGCAAGCATCTCACGCAATTGACTTCCTGATTCCTCACTTCTCTGCTGATAGTGTTTTGGCCTTCTAAATTATTTTATCACCTCAGCCAGCAAAGGGCAGCTCTTACTGTCAATTATCTCCAAACTCCTTTGTTACCAGCTGAACCAACAGAACAATCAGAAGCAATTCTTCCTCGCCTATTGTTTAGCCAAGGTTCTAGTTCATCGTCAACTAATGAAAAAGTTTATGTTAAACAAAATTTTTGACGGGTGCTTCATTTCGGCAGTTGATCTGATAAATTATTGTTTAAAATTAAATTACTCGTATTGCCACTGTAACTTAAATTGGATTAAAGCTGCGGCAATTGTTATTTAAATTGATTCTGTTTCTTGTCTAATCCCATTCTGTAATTATTTGTGCAAGATGCAGTTAAGAACTACAGATTTTCTAAATTGCTACTTAACTACTGCGTGTCATTTATTGTTTTAATTTCACTTTAGTAATGGTTTTTCCTGAAGAGCTTTTGCAGAAGTACCAGGAACAAAAGTCAATGTTATCTTAAGTACTCGTTCCTGATGTCAGTGAGAAATTATCATAAACCGACATAAATTAATCTCAGGAAGTAGGAGAAAAAGAGGTGGGTGGAGATTTGTCAGTTTATTTTATTTTAACCTGTTTTTTTTTAATATTCAGTTTAGTCAGAACTTTTTTTGTAGACAGAAAGGTCCTGGTCATCATATCAATTAAAAATATTTTTCCCATCAATATAGTTTTGACCAAACAACTTCTAAATCTAACTTCTAAAGGGCGCTCTTTTAGAAAGTGGGTGAGGAGGAACTTCTTTAGTCAGAGGGTGGTGAACCTGTGGAACTCATTGCCACAGAGGGCTGTGGAGGCTGTCAGTGGATACTTTTTAGGCAGAGATAGACAAATTCTTGATTAGAACAAGTGTCAAGGGTTATGGGGAGAAGGCAGGAAAATGGGATTAGATGGCAGAGATCAGCCATGATTGACAATAGACAATAGTCAATAGACATTAGGTGCAGGAGTAGGCCATTTGGCCCTTCGAGCCAGCACCGCCATTCAATGTGATCATGGCTGATCATTCCCAATCAGTACCCTGTTCCTGCCCTCCCCATATACCCTGACTCTGCTATTTTTAAGAGCCCTATCTAGCTCTCTCTTGAAAGCATCCAGAGAACCGGCCTCCACCGCCCTCTGAGGCAGAGAATTCCACAGACTCACAACTCTCTGTGAGAAAAAGTGTTTCCTCGTCTCCGTTCTAAATGGCTTACTCTATATTCTTTAACTGTGGCCCTGGTTCTGGTCTTCCCCAACATCGGGAACATGTTTCCTGCCTCTAGCGTGTCCAAACCCTTAACAATCTTATATGTTTCAATGAGATACCCTCTCATCCTTCTAAATTCCAGAGTGTACAAGCCCAGCCGCTCCATTCTCTCAGCTTCAATGACATAGAACAGTACAGCCCAGAAACAGGCCCTTCAGCCCACAATGTCTGTGTCGAGCACAACGCCAAATTAAACGACTGTCATCTGCCTGCACACGATCCCTATCCCTCCATTCCCACCATACCCACGTTTCTATCTAAAAGCCTCTCAAATGCCACGATCGTATCTGCCTCCACCACCACCCCGGGCAATGCCTTCTATGTACCCACCATTGCCATCCCCTGAGTTTAACTAAAATTTGTCCTGCACAATGCCTTTAAATTCTGCCCCTCTCATCTTAATTCAACCTGCATTCCCCACTTCCCATGATTGTGGGCTGCACACTACAATTCTCGATGAAGCGCTGTTTCTGAAACGTTTTAACTTGTCTAGCGATGCTGTTTGCGAGAAACAAAGGCAATAAGGTTCTGCAGTGTTTTTGATAGTGGATGTTCCTTCCTCCCACCACTTTCGTCAGCCTGCTGTTCTGACAGTCTAACCTGGGGTTATGGCTACTGCTATTGACACTCCTTGATCAATCTGTGATAGAAAGCAGTGCTGAAAGAATGTCTCACTGCCCTTTGCTTTCTGCGAGTTTTTTGTGTCTCCCTTCAAAGATGATTTGTAGCCAAGACTGACAAATCGTTCTCTGGGGAAGGGACATTTCAAATGTCAGTCAGGCCTCTCAGCCGAAGTGTAGTGCTGCACTTTGTAGCTGCCAGCACTTCAAATCTTTGCTTGCCAACGCTGGAGTAAATAACAGCAAATGACTGATATTTTGCTGATTGATATAAGTGTTTAAAAAGGATTTCTTAAAATCCGCACCCTCTGTTATAAAAGCGGCATTCCTCTGCTTAACACCTGCAGTTTATTTCGTTGACGTGTGAAAATTAATTGCACATCTTCTGGCGATTTTCTGTAAATTCCACTGTATCATTGCATCTTGCAGTTACTGTGTCGGCCAATGTTATATACATTTCCATCTGTTAATTGTATCGCACAGGGTTTGTGGCGAATCTCAGCACCCCATCAAATGGCACACAGACAGCCTTTTCCACTGGCTTTTGTCAGTCAAAAAACAAATATGATTATTAGTGCGCGCTACTTCCTCCTGCTTTCATCCTTCGGTTACGAGCAAACTGCACAAGTAAGAGACGGCCAAACAATCTGTAGCCAGTGGGTCCAATATTTGCCATTTTGTGTGCCATCCGAGGCAGCCTGTTTCATTGGCAGAGCACACGATGCTTTCTATTCCCAGTAGACATTGTCTCCATGACAACTTTATCAAAACGCTACAGTGCATGACTATGAGACCTCCAACAGCCAGCTTTGTAAAGACCACATTTACACTGTATGGCTGCAACTAGGGAGGCCTGAAAGCCACAATGAGTATGGGGGGGGGGGGAAACAACAACAAAAAACATAGGGGAAACAAAGGTAGGGAATCATTCAACCGCGCACATAGACAGGAGCTGACAGATGGATAAGCAGTAGGTGCCATTGCATTGCGGACTCCCACTTCCATTCATGCAAGCTCCCTGAAGATGCGGCTTGACAAGGAAGGGAATTAATGCGTTGTGTCAGGTACTTCCTGGCCATCAGGCAATGCTTGCCACATCCATATTTAAACTGCCATTGGCCATTTCGTGAAGCATCTGAGCACTCGCGCCTGCAGAAGAGCACTCCCGCGCAAACCAACCTGCGCTCCGAGCCACTTTGGTTCTGCCCGGTAACGCAAGCAACCCTCCTCCTGAAAGGAGAGATCTCCATCTCAATGAACGATTCCGACACAGATGTTTTGAATGCATTAATTTAAAGTATTGATTTCGGAGCCACGGGGGAGGGAACAGTATTTGGAGTGCGCATTAGCAGGGCCCAGAACAAAATCCAGGCCACACAAGGGCTGGGAAATATTAACACTCCTCGCTGCAGTTGTAGTATTGGCTACTCTGCATCAGTTTAGACTCGCGTAAGGCAATGTCAAATCCTTGATTCAGTCCGCTCAGTGAAATGGAGAGAAGATAATTGCACAGCCAGCACTGCTGGTAGCAAAATGAAATGTTGGAGTGACATTGAGAAAATTAGATCTACTTCTCATATAATTATAAAAGCGATGCTTTCCCCTAATGCTCTTATAATTGGAATGGATCATCAAGATGTGAAATGCAATGCTTCCAACTATCTCATTATCTTCACGAAATGCATTTCGAGTTTCTTAAACGATAACGTTCCATTTTCTTGCCCCTGCGTCATCAAATTCTCCGATATATGTTTCCGGCATGTTAGGAGAAAGTCCAATTTGTAATTCTGCCCCGCTAGAAGTATAAATACACTGTTTATAAGGCGGTCCTTGCCAGATTTAATGTGTGCTGGGAGTAGCAGGCCTCAGCACCAGATCTAGTACAGATTATGTTTCGCTCTGTTCTATCGCACACATCTCATTAAAAAGGATAAAAGACTTGGCTTGCAAAGGCCAGGATATAGCAGCGATCTGCACGGTTTAGATTTGTTTTTTGTAATAAATTTAAATCAAGAGCAACCTTGAAGTTAGCCGACTGGGAACAGCCAACCCTGTTATTAACAACTAGGAGAAGGACTTACAATGAACTGCAGATGCTGGTTAACCAAAAAAGGACACAACATGCTGGAGTAATTCAGTGGATCGGATAGCATCCCTGGAGATCATGGCTAGGTGACTTCTTCTGGTCGGGTCCCTTCTTCAGACTGATTGTGGTGGGTGGGATGACTTGAGACTATAGAGACACAGCATGAAAACAGGCCCTTCGGCCCAAAGAGTCCACGCCGACCAGCAGTACACCAGCGTACACCAGCACTATCCTACATATCAGGGACAATCTACAATTTTTTACAGAAGCCAATTAACCTACAAACCTGTACGTCTTTGGACTGTGGGAGGAAACCGGGGCACCCGGAGAAAACCCACATGGTCACAGAGAGAACATGCAAACTCCACACGGACAGCACCCGCAGCCAGGATCGAACTGGGGTCTCTGGTGCTGTAAGGCAGCAACTCTACCGCTGTGCCGCCCAAAGACACTTACAAAGTGGAGAGCTCAGCTCTATGATCTTTGGTGGAGAGCTATACTGTAGGATTGATTTTCAGACTAGAGGATGATGTTCTGTCCTATTGCCCTGGAGTTAATATCAGAACATAATATAATATAACGTAAAGTGACTTTGACATGTGAATGCATGGTAAGATGCCGAGGGAGAGCCAGTGGATGTAGTGTACCTGGACTTTCAGAAAGCATTTGATAAGGTCCCACATAGGAGATTAGTGGGCAAAATTAGGGCACGTGGTATTGGGGGTAGAGTGCTGAGATGGATAGAAAATTGGTTGGCAGACAGGAAACAAAGAGCAGGGATTAACGGGTCCCTTTCAGAATGGCAGGCAGTGACTAGTGGGGTACCGCAAGGCTCGGTGCTGGGACCGCAGCTATTTACAATATACATCAATGATTTGGATGAAGGGATTCAAAGTAACATTAGAAAATTTGCAGATGACACAAAGCTGGGTGGCAGTATGAACTATGAGGAGGATGCTATGAGAATGCAGGGTGACTTGGACATGTTGGGGGAGTGGGCAGATGCAAGTCAGATGAAGTTTAATGTGGATAAATGTGAGGTTATCCACTTTGGTATCAAAAACAGGAAGGCAGATTACTATCTAAATGGTGTCAAGTTGGGAAAAGGGGAGTACAACGGGATCTGGGGGTCCTTGTTCATCAGTCTATGAAAGTAAGCATGCAAGTACAGCAGGCAGTGAAGAAAGCGAATGGCATGTTGGCCTTTATAACAAGAGGAGTCGAGTATAGGAGCAAAGAGGTCCTTCTGCTGTTGTACAGGGCCCTAGTGAGACCACACCTGGAGTATTTGGTCCCCTAATTTGAGGAAGGACATTTTTGCTATTGAGGGAGCGCAGCGTAGGTTTGCAAGGTTAATTCCCGGGATATGCTGAGAGAATGGAGCGGCTGGGCTTGTACACTCTAGAAGGATGAGAGTGAACCTTATTGAAACATATAAGATTGTTAAGGGTTTGGACACGCTCGAGGCAGGAAACATGTTCCCGATGTTGGGGGAGTCCAGAACCAGGGGCCACAGTTTAAGAATAAGGGGTAAGCCATTTAGAACAGAGACGAGGAAACACTTTTTCTCACAGAGAGTTGTGAGTCTGTGGAATTCTCTGCCTCAGAGGGCGATGGAGGCCAGTTCTCTGGATACTTTCAAGAGAGAGCTAGATAGGGTTCTTAAAGATAGCGGAGTCAGGGGATATGGGGAGAAGGCAGGAACGGGGTACTGATTGGGGATGATCAGCCATGATCACATTGAATGGCGGTGCTGGCGCAAAGGGCCGAATGGCCTACTCCTGCACCTATTGTCTATTATTGTTGGTGCTGAACCTGAAAAGCACTGAGGCAGATAGTAATAATCTGTAAGTGGACACAGGTTGGTGAAAGTGACGAAAAGAGGCAGATAGAAATTAATACAGAAAAGTGTGAAGAAATATGTTTTGCAGGAAAAACATACAAGAGGTGATTTTGACTAAGTATCTCAATTCTAAAGGTTGTCCAGGAGGTAAAGGGTCCAGCAAATATGTGTACAGGAGGTATAGGAGCCTGTAACCATGACAACCAGGTTCCAGAACTGCTTCTGCCCAGCAACCATCAGGCTCTTGAACACTGCCCAACACTAACCTCAGCAACTATGATCTTCTACGGACAGTGTCTTTGGTTGCACTTTTTTGCACTATTACGATCTGGTTACCTGGTATTACCGATTATTAATTCATTGTATTATCCATTACGATACATTTATGTGTAGGAAGGAACTGCAGATGCTGGTTTACACCAAAGATAGACACAAAATGCTGGAGCAACTCAGCAGGTTAGTCAGCATCCCTGGAGAACATGGATAGATGCCATTTCGGATCGGGACCCTTCTTCAGACTACAGACTTTTCCAAGGGATGCTGCCTGACCCGCTGAGTTACTCCGGCATTTCATGGGTCTTTCCTTGGTAAACCAGCATCGCAGTTTCATGTTTCTACGTGATCTTCTTTGGAGTTTGTTTTGGTAGCGCTCTGGACTTGCACTATTATGGAGCAGTTACCTCGTATTATCGATTATTAACAGTCAAGAGTCTTTAAATGTCATATTTACTGCCAATGGAACAATGCAGTTCTTACATAAAGCTGCAGCTTTATGGACCATTAATGCAATATCACCACAAATAAATATACAATAATCAATATTTGTACATTATTTATACATATAAAATTATAAAAGGACTGGACAATCTTGATGCAGGAACAATGTTCCCAATGTTGGGCGACTCCAGAACCAGGGGCCACAGTCTTAGAATAAAGGGGAGGTCATTTAAGACTGAGGTGAGAAAAAACTTTTTCTCCCAGAGAGTTGTGAATTTATGGAATTCCCTGCCACAGAGGGCAGTGGAGGCCAAGTCACTGGATGGATTTAAGAGAGAGTTAGATAGAGCTCTAGAGGCTAGTGGAGTCAAGGGATATGGGGAGAAGGCAGGCACAGGTTATTGATAGGGGACGATCAGCCATGATCACAATGAATGGCGGTGCTGGCTCGAAGGGCTGAATGGCCTCCTCCTGCACCTATTTTCTATGTTTCTATGTAATATTTGTAAAGCTGCAGCAAGTAAGAATTGCATTGTTCCATTGGTGGGAAAAAAGGCAATTAAAGGCTCTTGACTCTTGTATCAAATGGCAGGATGGCGTAAGGAAGTGGTTAGTATAGGATGCTATGAATCTTAAACAGAGGTCAAGTTTGGATCTTTATAAATCAGTGACTTGGGAATAGTTGGAGTATTACATTCAATTCTGGCCAGTACACATTAGATACTTGCAAGGCTTTAGAGAGGCTGCACAAACATACAATGTGCTGAAATGGTTCCTGACAATGAGAAACTTTGGCCACTGACTTAAGTTGGAGAGGTTAAGTTCTCGCCTTCAGAACAGAGAAGTGCGAGAGGAGATATGGTTGAGGAGTACAAGATCATGGTGGATTTAGATAGAGTAAATGGAGAGAATTTGCCCTCATTCGCAAATAGTTCAAGGTTCCGGGCACTCTGATTTAACATTACCTGAGAACAATACAGTGAGGGGATGGGAGGAAATATTTGTAGCCCAGAGATTGGTTTTAATGCGGAACTTACTGCCTATCAGACTGGTAGAAACAGAAGCATTCAGCACTTTCAAAAGGGAATTGGAAAGTCAAATGGACAATAACGTGCAGGACAACAGTAGCTCAGGGAGTGAGTCGACTGCTGCAAGGAAGGAGTTGACATGGATTAGATGGGATGAGAGGGCTTCTGCACTGAATGGGGGTCTCTCTCTCTCTCTTGTCTCTCTCTCTCTCTCTGTCTCTCTCTGTCTTTATCACTCTCCCTCCCTCTCTCTCTCTCTCTCTCACTCACTCATTCTCTTTCATTCACTCTCACCCATTCACTTTCTCTCTTGCTCATTCTCTCTCTTGTTCTCACTCTCTTGCTTTCTACTCTATCTCTCCCCTGCTCTCTTCTCTGTCAGCGATATACACTTCACATCCAGTACAGGTTCTCGGGAGACGCCATTTGTTGCACCTCGAAAAAGTCATTATTTCATTTTCTGACGATGGGGCCCGTGTGATTATTAATCGTGAACAAACATACACACATGTTGGTGTACAAGAAGAGCATTGCTCATAACAAGCTCTGAGGAGAATTGAGAATGGTGCAATGGTTGGGATCACAGTGATGTCCTTTTAATTCATTAATGCTTAATCATCTAGCGGTAAAATCCTGCCATCCCCGTGCCTCTCCGCCTGTATTTATGCCCTGAAATTGCTCGATAAACTTCCGGAATTCTTCGGCCGGAGGATTCAATCACCAGCGTGGCTTCAGAATATCCATTTTTCATTAGGACACAAAAGACTGTCGATGGTTGGAAAATGGAGCAAAAAACGAAGTGCTGGAAGAACTCAGCAGGTCAAACAACATGCTGACCCGCGCAGTTCTTCCAACGGATTTTTTATTTATCCGTGTTTATTATTGATCGTCCACAGCTTTCCTACAGGAGGCTATGGAATTGACTTGCATTTGAGCGTCCGACTGCACTTCCTTGTCCCAGACCGAGTTCATTGCTGCTGCTTTTGCTTTTGCTGTCTGTACGTGTGATTAGGGTCTTCGTTTGTGCCGCCTACCTGCTCAGCTCCAATAGAAGTCCACATATTGATAGAGAGCGTTAAAGAAGGAACTGCAGATGCTGGAAAATTGAAGGTACACAAAAATGCTGGAGAAACTCAGCGGGTGCAGCAGCATCTATGGAGCGAAGGAAATAGGCAACGTTTCGGGCCGAAATGTCTGAAGAAGGGTTTCAGCCCAAAACGTTGCCTATTTCCCTCGCTCCATAGATGCTGCTGCACCCGCTGAGTTTCTCCAGCATTTTTGTGTACCTCTTGATAGAGAGCATTGCCCTCTTGACAGACCTCCCAACAGAAGGGACTGATCACACAAACTTACCTCCCTTCCACTGACTCTGTTTGCATCTCACACTGCCTCGGCAAGGCCAGCAGCATATTCAAGGACGAGTCGCACCCTGGCCACTCCCTCTTCTCAGTTTAGTTCAGTTTAGTTTATTGTCGCATGTAATGAGGTACAGTGAAAAGCTTGTGTTGTGTCAGCTGAAAGGCTATACATGATTACAATCAATCCCTTTACAGTGTACAAATACATAAGGGAATATCGTTTAGCGCAAGGTAAAGCCAGCAAAGTCCGATCGAAGATAGTCCGAGGGTCAGCAAATTGTCCCATCGGGCAAAAGGTATAGAAGTGTGAAAACACTCACCCCCAGATTCAGGAACAGTTTCTTCCCAGCTGTTATCAGGCAACTGAACCATCCTACCACAACTAGAGAGCAGTCCTGAACTACTACCTATCTCATTGGAGACCCTCGGACTATCTTTGATGGGACTTCATTGGGTTTACCTTCCACTAAATGTTATCTCCTTATCATGTACACTGTGAATGGTCCAATTGTAATCATGTATTGTCTTTCTGCTGACTGGTTAGCACGCAACACAAGCTTTCCACTGTACCTCGGTATTGATGACAATAAACTAAACTAAAACTAACTTACTGAACGGTGAACAACAGTGTTATTGAGTGTAGGAAGGAACTACAGATGCTGTTTTACACAGAAGATAGACACAAAATGCTGGAGTAACTCAGCCTGAGACTGAAGAAGGGTTCCGACCCGATATGTCACCTGTTCCTTTTCTCCAACAGCATCCTTGAGGTCGCTAAGCAACAAATCTGACTGAAGAATCCCGAAGGACCATCAGAAAGTAAAGGACAAAGATTGGGATGCGCAAGAAAATGCAGATGCTGGTTTACAAAAAAAGTACTGGAGTCGGGAGTAACTCAGCAGGTCAGGCAGCATCTCTGGAGAACATATACAGCTGACGTTTTGGGTTGGGGCTCTTCTTCAGGCTGATTGTAGTGGGGGAGGGGGGAGAAAACTGGAAGAGTGATAGGTGATTACAAGTGAGGGGGGGGGGTTAATCGGTGGGTGGGTGGACAAAGGTTAGAGATGAAAAGAAGACCAACAAAAGTGACAGATTAGAGAAGTAGTTACCTGAAATTGAAGAATTAAATTGGACCATTTTGATGGATGATGCTAAAAGCTGATGTGATACAAAACAAATTTAGTTTGTAGGCTAATTGGCTTCTGTAAATTGTAAATAGTTTCTAGTGTGTAGGATAGTGCTGGTGTACGGGGTGGTTGCTGGTTGGCATGGACTCAGTGGGCTGAAGGGCCTGTTTCCCCACTGTATCTCTGAAGTCTAAAGTCTAAAATAACTTGTTGCTCTACGAACGGAAGAAAAGAGAGTTTATTCCGTTTTCCCATTAATATCTTTCCCACTCTAGATTCTCAGCAGTTAGCAATGATTAAATCTGTTACGTTATAGATCAGTTGGTATAAATGCCAGTGGCGGTAATCTGAATATTAATGTCTGACTCAGACTGCTACAGCATCATATGTTGCTTGTTTTAACCTTGTCCACTGTTGCTGTAATCAGACAGTTGTTGAAATCCATGTGGGCAGTCTGGTTTGGTGCTAACGTCAGTCGCCATGGTCACAGCTTATTTCTCCCACTGCCATCACTGGAGTGGTGACCTCCCCTCACCACCAGCATCCTCCATCTCCCTCAGCTACCACGGACAAAGAGCATTGTTCCCGGCACTATTTAGATCTTCCTCTTAAATTAACGGCTCTTTTAATTAAAAAACGCTGTCCAAATAGAGGAAAGAATACTGGGTACTTCATTCTGAATCATAATGCGGCAATCCAATTAAAAGCATTCAGATAACAGTTAAAGATGAGAATCTGTCCAAACTCTGCTATTAAAGTACCTACTTTAAAGACATTTATAGATTTGTTATTATTTTCCCAGCAGTGAATCTTCCTGTTTTTAGTGTTTCTTTTTTTTTAATAAATGACCCGCTGATGTCATTTGAAGATAAGACTGCTTTTGGACAGGCAAAGGGATCAGATTAAAGAACCATATTCCGAAAGAGTGTTTTACAGATATTGTGTGTAAACAGGCCTTTTGGCCCATCGAGTCTGTGCCAACCACAATCACACGTGAGCTAGTTCTATCCTACACACTAGGGGCAATTTACAGAAGCCAATTGGCCTAAAAACCCGCACGTGTTTGGGATGTGGGACTAAACTGGAGTACCCGGATAAAACACACGATGTCACAGGGAGAACGCACAAACTCTGCACAGACAACACCCGTAGTCAGGATCGACCCCGGGTCTCTGGCGCTGTAAGGCAGCAGCTCTACCACTGTGCTACCCACATGTCTGGCACATCTTGTGTTGTCCTGGGTTAACAGGGGGCTTTTTCAATAAGTAATAGGAAAATCTACCCCTTTGCATTCACCATCAGCACAGTGGCACAGCTGGTAGAGCTGCTGCCTCACAGCGCCAGAGACCGGGGGTACGATCCTGACCTCAGGTGCTGTCTGTGTGGAGTTTGCGCGTTCTCCCTGTGACCGTGTGGGTTTCCTCTGGGTGATCTGGATTCCTCCCACATCCCAAAGACGTGCGGGTTTGGAGGTTAATTAGCGTAGTGTAGGGGTGGATGAGAAAGTGGAATAACCCAGAGCTAGTATGGACAGGTAATCAATGGTTGGCACCGACTCGATGGGCTGAAGGCCCTATTTCCATGCTGTATCTCTAATCATGATCATAACCTAATTATTTGGCATTCACTCTTTCTGGTCTAGAGACTCATGGAACTGCAGATGCTGGAATCTTGTGTACAACACGGAATACTGGAGTAACTCAGTGGGTCAGGCAGCATCTAAGGAGGATATGGATAGGCAAAGTTTTGGATCAATCACCCCTCACCTTTATCCACCCATCACCTACCATCCCAACCTCTCTTTTCTAGTTTTCTCCCCCCACTATAATCAGTCAGAAGAGCCCCAAACCGAAACATCGCCTATCTGTGTTCTCCATGAGATTCTGCCTGACCCGCTGAGTTACTCCAACACTCTGTGCTCTGTGCAAAATCCAGCCTTACACCTTCTCCGAAACAACCTCATGTGTCATGAATCTATTTGAATTTATTGCTTTCTAAATGCTTGCTATCGCAGTTCAGAGCCATTAGCTTAACACTTCTCAACCATGGTGATTCTGACGGCACTGGCAGGTTGAACCTTAGCCCAAGATGTAGACAATGGAGAAAGTGTTCATTCATAGGGTCACAGGAGCAGAATTAGGCCATTCAGCAATGGCAAGTCTACTCTGCCATTTAATCATGGCTGATCTATCTCTCCCTCTTAACTCCATTCTCCTGCCTTCTCCCCATTACCCCTGACACCCGTACTAATGAAGAGAAGGATATGGGCCAAATGCAAGCAGGTGGGACTAGTGTAGATGGGGCATGTTGGTTGGTGTTGACAAGTTGGGCCGAAGGGCCTGTATATATGACTCTTCCATCACCCTTGGCTGCCTGACTGAATCAATGATTCTCCGAGGCATTCTGCACACAGGAGAAGTGTCAGATGTGTGAGTGGCCCTTACATTATGCAACATATGTGAATGCAACACCACAATATCATGCCTCCCTGTAACTGCTGAAAGCTTGTGTAAAGCAGACCAATGTGCCTCAGAGACAGAAGGAGCTGCAGATGCTGGAATCGTGAGCAAAACACAAAGTACTGGAAGAACTCAGTGGATCAGGCAGCATCTGTGGAGGGAACGGACAGGCGACACCTGAAAACCCAAAAGGTCGTCTGTCCATTTCCTCCTCAGCTGCCGCCTGACCCGCTGAGTTCCTCCAGCACTTTGTTCTTAGCTCAGATCTGAGTCAGCTCCCTGGTATAAATTCTTCTGCCCAGACTTTAACATAGAAGTTAACAACTACCCAAAAGGCAACTATAACACACTCTTTCGTTTCCTGCATAAAACTTTATAAATTTTGGAGTGATATTTTTGAAATATTTACAAAATTATTCAAGATAAGAATGGAACCTAATACTGAAATGATTATATTTGGAGTAATGGAAGATGGGAATAAATTGAACTCATCTCAAAATTTATTTTTTAATTATGGTTTAATAATAGCAAAAAAACGAATACTTAAATTCTGGACAAATACACCAATACCAACGCTTAAAATGTGGATTTCAAGTATGTTGGACACTGCACATCTTGAGGAAATGCGATTCCTCCTAATAGATAAATCAGACCAATTCTTAACGAGTTGGTCTCCATTTGTCGTCTTTTTGGAATCATATGGTGCAACACAAGTGTAGAAACTAACTGTTCCAGGACTGGGTGGGGGATGGTCAAGATTATAAATAATGATCTTACTTTTCTTTTTTTATTTTATTTTCTTCAATTTTCCTCTTTCACTCTTTTTATTTTATTTTTCACACACTATATACCTCACGTTTTTCTATCTTTTACTATCTGCTTTCTTTTTCTTATTCTTCTTTATTATAATTTAAAAAATAAGAAGCTGTACATAAAATGTATTATGTCAATATATATTAGGCACTTTGGTGCCATATGATTGTACGTACTTCTAATAAAATAAAAATAAAAAATAAAAATAAAAGAAGTTAACAACTGCAAGCCACACATCTCATTCACTGCATGGACTTGCGTCTCTGATCTCCTAACTCTACAGTGCAGTCACATTCCCAACTCAGCATCTGCGGAGGGAACAAACAGACAATGTTTAGACATTTCTTCAATCTGAAGAAGGCCCCCGACCCAACCGCCTAGCTGCCTAACCTGCTGAGTTTCTCCAGCATTTTGTGTTTTGCAATGTGACCTAATGTTTCTCCAGTAATGCTATCTACGAGTGTTGCGCAGTGAATGCACGACAACTGCCTACCCTAGTCATCGTACTAGTTTCACTGACCGCCCTGTTGAGTTCTACTGTCTGTACAACTCATTATCACCTATCTCACAACCAACAATGGACCATAGGTACACAAAAATGCTGGAGAAACTCAGCGGGTGCAGCAGCATCTATGGAGCGAAGGAAATAGGTAACGTTTCGGGCCGAAACCCTTCTTCAGACTCCTTCAGTCTGAAGAAGGGTTTCGGCCCGAAACGTTACCTATTTCCTTCGCTCCATAGATGCTGCTGCACCCGCTGAGTTTCTCCAGCATTTTTGTGTACCTTCGATTTTCCAGCATCTGCAGTTCCTTCTGTAACAACAATGGACCATTGTGGGCTCCACCTTTCCTTGACTATCGTTGCTTTTTGCATATTTTCCATTTATTTGTCCTAAGTGCCGTCTATATCACTCGATCCCCTTTTCCCCCGACTCTCAGTCAGAAGAAGGGTCTCGACCCGAAACGTCACCCATTCCTTTTCTCCAGAGATGCTGCCTGACCCGCTGAGTTACTCCAGCTTTTTGTGTCTGTCTTCGGTTTCAACCAGCATCTATCTGCAGTTCCTCCCAACACAAATGCATTAGATGTGTGATATCCACCAGGACACATCTGGGCCACGTCGCATTTCCCAAACAGTGTAATTATTGCAGATTAACTACATTTCTGCACAATTTCCCCCCAAAATCATTGAATTTCAATCGCACGCCGCTTCCAGAGGTAACATTACTCAATACAATTTCTAGGTGCAAATTGCCATTTGGTTCAAATTGAATCTGATGTATAAATGAGATTCTGGCCACTATTACATCTATCTTGCCACCTCACCAATGAAAATTGCCACACATAACAAACAGCCTCTTTTATTTAGACTTGTCATATTTAATAACCTGCGCTGTCAGTGTTCCCTTAACATTCTGACCCTTTGGCCAGTTATCTTATGAATCTTATTTATAAGGAAATGATATCTGAATTACCACTTTACAGTTAGGAACAAAGATAAACACAAGATGAATTGATGAAAATATAATCTGAAGCTGAAAAATTTATATCGAATGCGAGAAGTATATTTCTTTGTTAACTTTCCAGTGCTTCGTCTTTTCTTGAAGCAACTCAGTTGGCATCTTGTTAATTTTAGAAGAAATTTGTTTAGAATCTAATTGTGTATTTCTCAAAAATATTTTCCATTGAGTGAACGTGGCCTTACAGAAAGTCCTGGATATTTTTGTTTCAAACAACTGTTTTAAAAAAAAATGTATCTCTCAGGGTCGGGATGATTTAATGACTTTTAATGACATTTTTAGAATTATTACATCCTCATAGAACATATCCATCTTCACGTAAATATGACGGAGAAGAAAATGCTATTTATATTCTCCTGCCTGGCAAAAAAATGAGGTTGATTTCTATTATAGTGACATTCATCAGTTCATGTTGTTGCCAAATCTGGTGTTCTCCCCCAATCGACCTCCTTCTTTCAATTATTTCGTGCATCCTGAATGAATATTTAACATCGCTATTTGTTCTATCCAGTTTCTCTTTAGGATGTCTCTCCTGGTTTACAAGGTTAATTCCCGGGATGGCGGCACTGTCATATGCTGAGAGAATGGAGCGGCTGGGCTTGTACACTCTGGAGTTTAGAAGGATGAGAGGGAATCTCATTGGAACATATAAGATTGTTAAGGGTTTGGACACGCTAGAGGCAGGAAACATGTTCCCGATGTTGGGGGAGTCCAGAACCAGGGGCCACGGTTTAAGAATAAGGAGTAAGCCATTTAGAACGGAGACGAGGAAACACTTTTTCTCACAGAGAGTGGCGAGTCTGTGGAATTCTCTGCCTCAGAGGGCGGTGGAGGCGGGTTCTCTGGATACTTTCAAGAGAGAGCTAGATAGGGCTCTTAAAGATAGCGGAGTCAGGGGATATGGGGAGATGGCAGGAATGAGGTACTGATTGGGGATGATCACATTGATTGGCGGTGCTGGCTCGAAGGGCCGAAAGGCCTACTCCTGCACCTATTGTCTATTGTCCTGGTTTGAAGGTGCTTCCTTTGAAGCCCTGAACGGGTCGACGATGTTTAAATGTCATGTGTACCGGTTAATGGAACAATGAGATTCTAACTTGCTGCAGCTTCACAGGCCCATAGCTGTAATAAAATGGAGATAAATATATAATAATCAATAATGCTATAAATTAGCAACCAAAAGACTGTGTAACCATAATTGGGTTCTGTTGTGTGCATTTTCGGTCGGTCAGAAGGGAAAGTGGACGCTGGCGTGCTTTGGCAGCCGCTGCTCTCTCTTCCATATTGTGTTTTTGATTTTTGTTTTGGGATTTAATTCTATCTTTAATTTGTGTACTGGTGATGTCTTTGCTATTTATTTCATTCCGCTTACATGTTTCTACACTATTTGTTAAACTTTGTAAGGTGTCCTTGAGACTTTTGAAAGGCCCCCATAAATAAAATCTATTATTATTATTATTATTATTTTCTGGAAGAGAGAGAGCGAAGGAGCTGATTTGCCCACACCACAGCCCAATTTAGTAAATAATAGATAAGTTGTTTGCCTCTAAATAAAGTTATCAACATAGAATTTCCAGACACAAGAAACTGCAGATGATGGAATCTTGAGCAAATCAACAAGTGCTGGAGGAACTCAAATGGGTCAGGCAGCATCTGTGGAGGGAACGCACGGACGCTGTATCGGGTACATGGACGGCGACTCTTCTTCTGTCTTTTGTCTTCATGCTTTGGATAATGAAAGTGATCCCCAAATCTGCTGAGGAAAAAAAAAAGAAATAAAGTGCTGGACGAGGCCCTGTATGGGAAGGGGAAGGGGCGATTAAATGGTTGGCATCATGGGAAATGCAACAAGACGTGGACTACTTAGCTCTGAACTTTGCCCCACCTTGCTGCAGGTTCTGCACAAACACCGTCGATTTAAGGTCATAAGTGATAGGAGTAGAATTAGGCCATTCGGCCCATCCAGTCTACTCCGCCATTCAATCATGGCGGAAGTATCTCTCCCTCCTAACCCCATTCTCCTCCCTTATCCCCATATCCTCTGAAACCCATTCTGATCAAAAATCTACAGTATCTATCTCTTCCTTAAAAATATATCCACTGACAGCCTCTACAGCCTTCTGTGGTAAAGAATTCCACAGATTCACCACCCTCTGACTAACAAAACTTCTCCTCATCTCCTTCCTAAAAGAACGTCCTTCAATTCTGAGGCTGTGACCTCTTGTCCTAGACTCTGGAAGGACTCTAGTCCTTCACTATTCTGTACGTTTCAATGAGGTCCCCCCTCATTCTTCTAAACTCCAGCGAGTCCAAGCCCACTGCCGACAAACGCTCATCATAGGTTAACCTACTCATTCCTGCAGGGAGAGTGAGAGCGGTCGGTGTAAATCTGGTCACATCACGGTGAAGGAGCGTGTGTGTGTGTGTGTGTGTGTGGCCCGGACATTGAACTGATGGCTGCGAGTCGCCGCTTATGCTGTGTGCCCTGGGGATTCTCGCACGCCGCTGTGGTGCCTGTTGAAGTCTATGGTTAATCTTTATGTAGTTAAGTATCTTGTTTTCTTTTGTATGACTGTATGGTAAATCAAATGTCACTGTACCTCGGTACACGTGACGATAAAGGACATTGAACCATTGAACCCCTTCCCCCTCTCCCCATACCAGCTCCTCCTTTGTCGCCCCCCCTCCCCCCATCATGGCGGTCCCCCGAAGATGGGGCCCCCTTTGTTCCCAGCGGCACATCCTCCGGCTCCCACATGGCCTGCGTTTAGGGGGATATGGGATTTGGCCCATATCCCCCGAAATCTTTCTTATTATGTAACTGTCTGTGAAATGTTGTTATTGTACCTGGCCCAACCACTGCCTCTGATGTGAAACAAGCAACAAAATGTGACTTGTGTGAATATAGAAGCATAGCAGCAGGAGCAAATGGAAAGGCCAGGCGGAGTTGGTGTTCCAGGTAACGGGTGATTTATTCAAACTGGTGCACACCAGGAGACCAGACAAAGCTGATCTCAACTTTGGTACAGCTTTTACATTCTCAGCCGACAAGATTACACAGAAAGTTGATTAACAGTAAAACTAGGTCGTGATTACAGAATGGAGGTTATAGAAAGACTTAATTAAGTAACAAGCTAGGTCTTAATTGCAGAATAAAATGATAATCATAAGAGCGGCAAAGTGGCACAGCGGTAGAGTTGCTGCCTGACGGCGCCAGAGACCCGGGTTCGATCCTGATTACAGGTGCTGTCTGTACGAAGTTTTTACGTTCTCCCCCCTGACCCGCGTGGGTTTTTCTCCGGGAAGCTGCGATTTCTTCCCACACTCTAATGACGTACAGGTTGGTAAGCTAATTGGCTTTGTATAAAATGTAAATTGTCCCTAGTGTGTGTTGGAAAGTGTTAGTGTGCGGGGATCGCTGGTCGGCGCGGACCTGGTGGGCCAAAGGGGCTTTCTGCGCTGTATCTCTAAACTAAACTAAACTAAAGTCTAACGTAGTTAATAGTCAATCAATTTTGAATGAATGAATGAATGAATGAATGAATGAATGAATGATGAATGATGAATGATGAATGAATGAATGAATTAATTAATGAATTAATTAATACTTTATTGCCACATTGCGACAAGTCACAGTGAAATTCTTTGCTTGCGTACCCAAGGTATGCAAATAGCCGCCACATAAAGGGCAAGATACAAAGTATCCCGCGCCAGGTATACCTTTGTTCTCCCCCCAATCCCCCCTCCCTCACGATAGTCCCCCCATGCCAGGTCCTGCATTGTTCTTCCCCCCCCCCCTCACGGCAGTCCCCAATTTTCAGTTGCAAACAATGGGCGCACTCTATAACATAATCAATGAAGTTCATGAAACTTGGGTGTCATCACTGCTGCATTCCAAGTCTCTACCGTTAGACTTTGTCTGCGGTTCCCTGTCACCGACAATAGCACAGTCCACATCCCGATTTACTAGTTATTAGCCCTCGTTATTCTTTCCCCGGCACCCATGATGTATTGTTTATGCAATAATTTGTCATTGGGAGATTTACCTGCGCTGGTTGAATCTTTCGATTTATATTTACCATTGTGAACGTAACCAAGTTATGTCTATCTCAAGATGGACACAAAATGCTGGAGTAACTCAGCGGGTCAGGCAGCATCCCTGGAGAAAAGGAATAGGTGATGTTTCGGGTCGAGACCCTTCTTCCTCATGCCAGATATCTCACACACACACACATTCCTCCGTCACACATTTAAAGTAGGAGTGAAACGTATCATTTTATAATCTAAGGAGAAAAATTGCGAGTGAGAGAATGGAACCTCTAATTGATCTCGGGAGCCCACACGTGGGGACGTATTCAAATCAAGGGAGAAAAGCCGACTTTTCCTGTCAATTTTATTCTGCCCTTTAACTGACCTTAGGGTTCATCGGAGAAGAATTAGCCTCTAATGAAACTCCGCAGGCTGCGGCAATTAGACTCTCACCGTAAAGTTAACACGCAGCTGATTTTCACGTTGCACATTCTCTTCAGAACAAAAGGTTGTGTGTCAGATAGTGTACAACTCCATTCCATCGTCAGGCTTCACAGTTTGTGGAATATTTTGACGTCGCCCCACCGAAAGCCGCCAGCGGTTCTCTATACATAATGCAGGATTTGAAAGAGCACGGGGCCCATTCTGAAGGGATAAATAACCCGGCCTCCGAGTCGGCGAGGGGGGGCAGCCTGATGGTGACGTGTGGTCAGCCAAGAGCGGTCGTTAAAGTGAAATTAAGGGGAGTGCAACCTAGCAACTGGCTATGAAGGAGATCACATAGTGAGACGGCAGAGAGAAAGGGAGCAGAAAATGAGGGAAAGAGAAACCAAGCAACAGGCCGCCAAAGGCTGAGGGGATTTTGGTGGGAATGGCCTTCATAAAACACTAAAATATTAAAGGCACAAATCATAATTGGTACAAGTTAAATTCCTTCATCAGGCGTGAATCAATTTAAAATAAGCCCTTTACTAGGTATGTGACAAAAAGGAGGAGATTATTTGGATAAATTATTTTCAATGAGGGATATTTTTTTGTGTGTAGGGAATATCAGACTCTTTGTAATGGCTTGAACAGGGAACAATCTTATAGCTCATGGTAGACAAAAATGCTGGAGAAACTCAGCGGGTGCAGCAGCATCTATGGAGCGAAGGAAATGGGCAACGTTTCGGCCCGAAACGTTGCCTATTTCCTTCGCTCCATAGATGCTGCTGCACCCGCTGAGTTTCTCCAGCATTTTTGTCTACCTTCATTTTCCAGCGTCTGCAGTTCCTTCTTAAACAAAAATCTTATAGTTCATCTTGTGTTATTTGTCCAGCCAACACAAACGAATGACAGGGTTGGCTGTGGGTGATAGGAGGGCTGTTTGACACAGTCAGACAAAGTTTGGGGATCGACACAAAAATGCTGGAGTTACTCAGTAACCAGTCCCTTCACCCATTTCTCATGACGGCAGCTAGTAACTGAGGTAAATGATGGGTTATTTGTCCTGGTGCACTTTAGATCAGTTAAATGTTCAAAATAATCCTTTTATCATTCTCATGTACATTCTGTACACTGTGGGACGGCTCGATTGTAATCGTGTATCATCTTTCTGCTGACTGGTTAGCACGTAACAAAAACTTTTCACTGTACCTCGGCACATGTGACAATAAACTAAACTAACTAACTATGTGTAGAAAGGAACTGCAGATGCTGGTTTACACCGAAGGTTGACACAAAATGCAAGAGTAACTCAGCGGGACGGGCGGCATCTCCGGAGAGAAGGAATGGGTGTTGTTTCGGGTCGAGACCCTTCTTCAGATTGAGAGTCAGGGGAGAGGGAGACTAGAGATATGGAAGGGTGAGGTGTGAAAAAGACAGATCAAAGAAGACGAAGTTCAAGGAAATGTAGAATGGTTCAATGCGCAGATGCTGGTTTACATCGAAGATAGACACAAAAATGCTGGTGGACCTCAGGCAGGACGGGCAGCATCTCTGGAGAGAAGGAATGGGAGACATTTTCAGGTTAAGTCTGAAGAAGGGTCTTGACCCGAAATGTCACCCATTCCTTTCATCCAGAGATGCTGCCTTTCCTGCTGAGTTACTCCAGCATTTTGTGTCTATGTGGAATGGTTCATTGATAGCTGAGGGGTTAGCGAACAAGGAGGCATACAAACAGCACAAAGTTTGCGGTGTGGGAGGAAGAAATATTATTTTCACTTCCTCCCAAGTTAACCACTGGGGAAGATTTCTGGAGATTCTGGGAGTTCTTCTTGACAGCTGCTCCTCACCTATTCTTCCTAGTTTTTGAAATTCATTTCCTTTCTGGATGCTTTCCAGATCATTACCAGGTGGCTGGGATACTCATGGTGGGAGCTGTGCAGTGAGGCAGTCTCTCTCCTCTCCATAACACTGCACACCACAGGGGATTCAACTCTCATCCGGCTACACAAATGCTATTTATTTCCATTTTGCTTCGGGAACCTCCAGGATCACATTTCTGATCCCGTCACTAAGCTACAGTTTTGTTACCTATTCCCCATTTGACACCTTGCTGTTGATTTTCTGCGGGTAACTGTTGGATTTACAAGAATGTAATGGATCAGCTATTCATCCTGTTATGTTGTACAACTCCAGTCCCTCCTGCTCAAACATGCACTTCTTCACAAAGAACATTCTGCTAGCGTTTTGCCTGATTTTTGATGTGCTTCTACTTGAAGTGATTTCCTTGGGGACTCGAGTCAACATTAGCGTTTATTTATGGAAAGAAGGAACGGGTGACGTTCCGGGTCGAGACCCTTCTTCAGACTGAAGAAGGCTCTCGACCTGAAATGTCAGCACATTCCTTCTCTCCAGGGATGTTGCTTGTCCCGCTGAGTTCCTCCAGCTTTTTGTGTCTATATTCGGTTCAAACCAGCATCCGCAGTTCCTTCCTACACATTAGCACTTATTTATGTTTGGCTTCCAAGAGTGTTTGATTGTCAAATGTACGGTGGAAGAATTAAATTCTTGCTTGCAGCAGTCTAAGTACAGGCCTGTAAACACTATACACATAGGTAACAAATAACAAACAAAAATTCAATAAATTAATAACTACAATACAAGTGCAAAAACCCAAGTCCTTAGTGTAATTAAAGACAGTCCTTAGAAGTTCTAAAGTTCATAATGTCTAGAAGCAGAATTAGGCCATTCGGCCCATCAAATTTACTCCACCATTCAATCATGGCTGATCTATCTTTCACTCTCAACCCCATTCTCCTGCCTTCTCCCCATAACTCCTGACACCCATACTAATCAAGAATCTGTCAATCTCCGCCTTAAAAATGTCCATCGACTTGGCCTCCACAGCGGTCTGTGGCAATGAATTTCACAGATTTACTGCCCTCTGAATAAAGAAATTCCTCTTTAAAGGTACATCATCTCCTTTCTAAAGGTACATCATTTTATTCTGATGCTATGGCCTCTGGTGCTAGACTCTCCCACTAGTTGAAATAGCAACTGTTGTCCTGACTGAAGCCACAACCCCATATAACTGGGTATATTTATGGGCCTATACTCATACATATATACCCATTTACATATTCTGTTGTGCTGCTGCAGTAAGCTCTGCAGTCCGTCTGTCTTTTATAATTTTGTTTCGTTTTTATGTAGTTTTTTATTATTTTTTTGTCGGGGTATGTGTGTGGGGGGGGGGGGGGACGACTTTAAAATCTTTCCCCTGCATGGGAGACCCGACCTTTTCTTTATCGGGTCTCCGTTGTCGTTGGGGCTGGGCAACGTGGAGCGGCCTCCAGCAGGAACGACCTGGGGCTCCAGTTGCGGAGCTGCGGACTACTCACCGTCACGGGGCTGGCCGAGTCCGGAGCGGGTGGAGCTGTGGTGGAGACAATCGCTGCTGCTACCCGACCCCCAGAGATTCGGAGGCTACAACCGCGGGTCTGGCGGACGGCAACACCGGAAGCCCGCGGGTCCCTGGTGGGAGACCGCTTTTCGGGGCTTCCGCAGCGGCGACTTCTCCCGCCCGAGTTGAGGGGTTGAAGAGCACCTGATGCGGGGCTTTATCCCCCCATGCGGCTTGGAATGGCCGCCGGACTTTGCGAGCGCGCGGACTTTGGCCGCCGGACTTTGCGAGCGCGCGCCGGGGCTCTAACACCAAGACCCGGTGCGCGACCCTTGCATTAACCGGCGTGGCTTTAATGGCCGCGGGATAATCACCATCGCCCGCCGGGGGCTTTGACTTTGACTCTGACATCGGGGAGGGGGGGGGGAAGTGCAGTGGAGAGATACGTTTTTTTGCCTTCCATCACAGCGCTGTGATGGATGTATGTGTAAATTGTGTTGTGTCTCGGGTCTTTTTTCGTTTTGTAATGTATGGCTGCAGAAACGACATTTCGTTTGGACCTCAAGGGGTCCAAATGACAAATTTGTCCAAAAGACAAATAAAATTGTATTGTATTGTAAGAATGTCATTGTTCTATCCGGGACAGATGACAATAAGACACTCTTGACTTTTGATACAGGAATTCCCTGCACAAGAGTGGAGGAGGTGAAATCATCCATTTAAAGCCTTGAAATAGAAAATAAATGATTCAATTTCATGTTTGCAAGATTCTCATTATGTGCTAATGACAGTAACAATTGCTGTGTGGTATTGCAGCCCTGTTCCAATTGTTATGCATCGTGCTTTCATAATATTAACATAAATAACGGCAATCATATGGACAATGCCTCCCTCTCTCTCTAATCAGGACACCACTGCCAGCAATGCACATCGTTCCTTCCTGAAGCACCGTGACAGGCCACCATAATCAATTCTCATATCTCTGGCGATATGAGCTGCCTTCTCGGTTCTCCACAGGATCTATCTGAAACCTTTGTTGTGTGGGCTGGAGTGGCAATAAGTGAATTGTCATTTCATCTTGTAAAGTAGTTTAGCCTGAATTTCCATAAGGATGCATAGGAAGAGATTACACAGAGGGAACAGTGCAAAAGAAAATAAATCTAATGAATATGCAGTTTTAAATGTCAGCTTCTGTTTGTCGAGCTGAATAGATGGAAATTTAATGGGTCCCGGCAGGACGCAACCTGGATCAATACCACTCTGAGATTCCCGCAGGTCCCCTTTACCAGAGAGAATACCTCCAAAGATGATTCCACCCCCAGCACCCTTTACCTTAAACTAACACCTCGCCCATGTCAATGTCTTAATAATAAGGGGTGGATTGTATCGCGAAAAAGGCTAAAACTGCCCACTTCCTATTAAAAAATGACAAGCCTATGAATTAATGCAAGCCTCAACTAAATCTCAGGGGGGCAAATGCAGATTGAGTCAGACACACCAAGGTTACATGGACCGTTTTAAAGCACGTCTTATGCCTACTTCATTGACAAGGCTGTGACACCATTTACATCTGCCACCACTTTCTTATCGGCCTTGTTATATTTTCTGCTGCCAGCAAGTTGCTGTGAATGCTAGGTTGAGGTGTACAAGATCATGGAGCATGAATCAGGCGAACGCTCAACATTCTCCCAGGGTAGAAGCTTCTAAACCAGTGGGGGGAAATTTAAGTGGGATTTAACTAAGGTAATCTTTTTCACTCAGAGCGTGGTCCATACGATTATGACTTTTAGAAGACATAGAAAGCATGGAATAATCTTCACCCTACCATAGTTACCCAACCAGATGCAACTAAATTTAAGGAAGCTCTTTCTTCCCAAAAACCCTTTCTGGCTTAAGTCCTCCCTCCACCACCTCCAGTTTAAATTCCATTTGGAATATTTTGGAGGACCAAGAAACCAAGAACCAAGATAAATGTTTTGGAAGGGCTTTAGAGGGCAATGGGCCCAACGCAGGTAAGTATGACTAGCCCAGTGTTCAACTTAGTCGACATGCACAAGGTGGGCTGAAGGGCCTGTTTCTGTGCCGCACAGCTCAATGCCTCGAGAACAGTATCAAAATTAATGCACTATATTTCCATTTATAGTCTAATTCTAATTCAAGAGTCCAAGTCTAATTTGATTAATAAAGTCTAATTCAATTTAGATTTTAAACCTGAGTTAATTCCTTACTGACCTGTGGATCATCTTGCACTGGGTGAAACAGGATTTGGAAGGGAGTGGCAGGGGGAGGCAAAGTCATCTTGTCTTTTCTTCCTCTAAGTAATAATTATTTAGGTTTTGGATTTACAGTCGGGAGATACAGCATGGAAACAGCTTCTTTGGCCCACCGAGTCCGTGCCAACCATCGATCACCCTGCACACTACAATTTACAACGTACAGATGCCAATTAAACTACAAACTTGTACGTCTGGGGGTGTAGTTTAGTTTAGAGATTCAGCTTGGAAACAGGCCCTTCAGTCCACAGAGTGTGTACTGACCAAGGATCACTCTTATCCCATTCCCTACAAACTAGGGGGAAATTTACAGAGGCCTATTAACCTACAAACCTGCACGTCTTTGGAGTGTGGGAAGAAACCGGGGCACCCGGAGAAAACCTACGCGGGTCACGGGGAGAACGTACAAACTCCGTACAGACAGCACCCGTGGTCAGGATCGAACCCGGGTCTCTGGCGCTGTGAGGCAGCAACTCTATCGCTGCACCACCGTGCTGCCCCTGGTTCAATGTTGAATGTGTTAAAAATAGTGCTCAATCAACTTGCCTGATATAAGTTGTACTTCAGCAGTAAAGTTCAGGGAAGGATACAGAGCAGAACTGTGATTTTCTAAATCTTAATATCAATTGAGTGTTGTTTTTTACATGAGCGGAATGGAGCAAAACACAAAGTACTGGAGGAACTCAATGGGTCAGGCAGCATCTGTGGAGGGAACGGACAGACAATGTTTCAGCTCGGGTCCCTTCTTCATTCTGAGAAGAGTGGATATATGTTTGTGAATTTATGTTATTCAGGTCCACTACCGATTTTCTGGCAACTGTTGGTCCGGTACATCTTTAAATCTGGACAAAATTGCGAGAGGGTACTTGAAATCCCCCATGGGGGTCCCCCCGAAAATGTGGCGCCTGGGCCGGGTGAGGAGGCAGATCTCGACCTCATCGGGAACTCCGCACCGATCGGCGGGTCGAATTTGCTGCTTGCGGCCGGGACTCTGGAACTCCGGCCCGGCCGGAGCCGGCAGATCCGTTCCCATAGCCGACTTCCGACTCGAACTTTGTGGGCCGGTATCTGGACTCCCAGAACCCTGTTGGTCCGGCAAAACGGTTAATACGGCAAGGCTCTGGAACCGAAGGTGCCGGAAAATCTGTGCCATCTGAAAAAAGTATCACTTATTTTATCACAGCATTCAGACCAGGACTATCACATGGTTTTACAACCATTCACATGATAAACATTAGTGAACACATAAAGATAACAAATCATTAACAAAATCTATCAAACCAACAGTGACATTTAAAAGAACATAGTGTATCCATCTACCTACTGTAAACCCTGCACAAGTGAAGGATTTCTTGGTCACAAGTTTGATTTATCATAATAAATGTAATGTAAATATTTATCAGCTATTCCGGCGCTTGCCACTGATGGGAGTCTCGTGGTCTCCAGGCAACCATCTCACCACCGTGAGGAGAGTGCGAGGATTTGACGTTTGAGGTCAGTCTCGGTGCTGGCTCGAAGGGCCGAATGGCCTCTTCATGCACCTATTTTCTATGTTTCCATCACACATCTGCTTGGTCATCTGGTACCCGCTCTGTGGCTGGTGATGATACACACTGCCTGGCAAAGGGACAGGAGAAGTGAAGAGTGTTGAGTGTTGAGCCTGGCCCTGTGAACTGGCACAGGCTGCCCTGGGCTGACATTGGTGGTACTGGGGTAGATGCTCAGTAACTGCTGCCGGTAACATTGGCTGGTTGTTCACAAGGTTGCTGAGGCCGTGCTTGGAGTATTGCGTTCAGTTTTGGTCATCCTGCTGAAGGAAAGATGCCATTAAGCCTGAAAGAGTGCAGAGAAGAGTTACAAGAGTCAAGTCAAGAGTGTTTTATTGTCATGTGTCCCAGATAGAACAATGAAATTCTTACTTGCTGCAGCACAACAGAATATGTAATCATGATAAATAATATAACAAAAACTCAGAAAAAAAAACCAAACAATAACTGCAATAATAATAATAATAATAATAGTCTATTAGTCACAGCTTATGAGGTTGTTGTGTTTAATAGCCTGATGGCTGTAGAGAAGAAGCTGTTCCTGAACCTGGACGTTACAGATTTCAGGCTCCTGTACCTTCTTCCCGATGGCAGTGGTGAGATGAGTGTGTGGCCAGGAGGATGTGGGTCTTTGATGATGTTGGCTGCCTTTTTGGGGCAGCGACTACGATAGATCCCTTCGATGGTGGGGAGGTCAGAGCCGGTGATGGACTGGGCAGTGGTCACAACTTTTTGCAGTTGTAAAAGTTGCCAGGATTCGAGGGCGTGAGCTACAGGGAGAGGTTGGGTAGACTGAGACTTTATTCCCTGGATAGACACAAAGTGCGGGAATAACAGCGGGTCAGGCAGCATCTCTGGGGAAAAGGAATAGGCGACGTTTCGGGACGGAACTCATCTTCAGACTGAAGAACATCCTTCTTCTTCAGCATCTATCAGTCTGAAGAAGGGCTCCGACCCGAAATGTCACCTATTCCTTTTCTCCAGAGATGCTGCCTGACCTGCTGTTACTCCCGCACTTTGTGTCTATCTTCGATAAACCAGCATCTCCAGTTCCATCCTACACACTTTATTCCTTGGAGCTCTGGAGCCTGAGGGGGTATAAAATCATAAGGAGAATAGCATCATTTACCCAGGGTAGGGGAATCTGAAAACAAACAACAGATGTTTAAGGAATGATTTAATAGGAACCTGAGGGAACATTTTTTCACTCAGAGGGTGGTGGGTAGATGGAAAGAGCTGCCAGAGGGTGGTGGTGAGGCAGTTGCAATACAACATTTAAAAGTTATTTGGACAGGTACGTGGATAGGAAAGGCTTAGAAGGAAATGGGTCAAACGCAGACATATGGGGTTAGCTTAGATGGGGCATCTTGGGTTGGCATGGACTGGTTGGGCTGAAGGGCCTGTTTCCGTGCTCTATGATTCTAGGACGAGACGACTCTATAATTGCCTCTTGCTTGCCCTCACTGACCATGCGTCTAGGTCCAGGGAACATGCACACTGGGCGGCACATTGGCGCAGCGGTAGAGTTACTGCCTTACGGCGACAGAGACCCAGGTTCGATCCTGACTACAGGTGCTTATCTGTACGGAGTTTTGTACGTTCTCACCCCCGAATTGCATGGATTTTCTCCATGATCTTCAGTTTCCTCCCACACTCCAAAGACATGCAGGTCTGTAGGTTAATCTGCTTGGTATAAATGTAAAATTGACTCTAGTGTGAGCAGGATAGTGTTAATGTGCGGGGATCGCTGGTCGGCGCGGACTTGGTGGGCCAAAGGGCCTGTTTCCGCGTTGTATCTCTAAACTAAACTAAACACACTGTAGAGGTGGATCTTGTTGCTGCTGCCCCCACACAGGAGGCCAGATGTGGCTGACAAGCCAGTGCATTTATGATGGAATATTTATAATGGGAACCGCATCAATATTTACAGAATGGGAAATCCCATCTAAACATTTTACAATACCACTTTGTCGATGAACTAACCGAGTCGCGGATAATTCTTCCTGCGATTTATTTTTGGTTCATTTTCCCTCCGTCACGGACGTCTATAGATCGCCAGTGTGAGGTTTTAACGAAAAATAAAATGAAATTCCAAAAGTTAGAGATGGAGACAGCGGTGGAGTGAACGGCACCTGGCGCCTGCCCTCCAGTCAACCCGATCAGAGCTGATCTTTCAACACAGATTGCCGGGGTACCTCGGCAGGTCAGGCAGCATCTCATCATGAGAGGAATAGATCAGGTTGATACTCTTGCCCGGAATAGGGGAATTGAGGACCGGGGACATAGGTTCAAGGTGACGGGGAAAAGATTTAATAGGAATCTGATGGGTCACTTTTTCACACAAAGGATGGTGGGCGTATGGAACAAGCTGCCAGATGAGGTAGTTGAGGCTGGGTAGACACAAGATGCTGGAGTAACTCAGCAGGACAGGCAGCATCTCTGGAGAGAAGGAATGGATGACATTTTGGGTCGAGACCCTTCTCCAGACTGGGACTGACACTGAGTTTAAGAAACATTGGGATAGATTTAAGAAACAGTTAGACAGGTACATGGATAGGACAGGTTTGGAGGGATATGGACCAAGCACAGGCAGGTGGGGCAAGTGTAGCTGGGACATGTTGGCCGGTGTGGGCAAGTGGGGCTGAAGTGCCTGTTTCCACACTATCACTCTAATCTCCAATTTCTCTCTAATTCCTTCGAATGGAGAAGCCAATTCAGAGTAAAAATGAAACTTGGTTTAGAGATACAGCGCGGAAACCGGCTCTTCAGCCTGCCGAGTCCGTGCTGACCAGCGATCCCCGCACACTAACACTATCCTACACATTAGGGACAATTTACAATGTTAGCCAAGAATTAACCTACTAACCTGTGCGTCTTTTGAGTGCTGGAGGAAACCGAAGCACCTGGAGAAAACCCACGAGGTCAAAGGGAGAACGCGCAAACTCAGCATTGACAGCACCCAGGGTCAGGATCGAACCTGGGTCTCTGGCGCTGTGAGGCAGCAACTCCACCCCATCAGTGCATAATATAATGCTCTCACCAGGTGCACAGTGGCGCAGTGATTAAATTACTCCACTGCCGGCCAGAGGCCCGGATTAATTATCCAGAGACATCTGTTCAAATCCCACCACGACAGCTGGGAAATTTAAATTAAAAAACTTAAATAATAAATCTGGAATGAAACGCTAGTGGCAGTAATGAAGGCCATGAAACATCCAGAGTTGCATTAAACCATTTGGTTTATTTCTCTAAACGACGGAGGTTGCGGGGAGACCTGATAGAAGTACGTAAAATTATGAGAGGCATAGACAGGGTAGACAGTCAGAACCTTCTCCCCAGGTGGAGATGTCAAAGACTAGAGGATAAAGCTTTAAGGCTGGAGGGGAAAAGCTTAAATGCAATATTTTTGAACCAAGGGTTTTTGAACGGAGATGCTAAGAGTACCGTACTAATCCACAATTTCCGTCACTTCATAACTTTCCTAAGTCATGGGAGCAAAATGAGGCCATTCGGCCCATCGATTTTACTCCACCATTCAATCATATCCGGTTCTTCCCTCTCAACCACATGCTCACCGCTTTGTTTCATTTCATTATAAACCTTATAATCTTTGTTTCTTTTCATGATGAGGACGGGTGTCAGGGGTTATGATTTGAAAGCAGGAGAGTGGGGTTGAGGGGGAAAGATAGATCAGCCATAATTGAATGGCGGACGAGACTTGATGGGCCGAATGGCCTAATTCTGCTCCAAAAACCTATGAGCTGATGAAACTAGCATCTGAAGTTCCTTGTTTCTCTGATCATTCTCAGGCTGCTGGGTGGGGCCCTTCTGTACAAAACGGATTAATTACTAAATGAATTGGTGCTTTGTGGGGATGTATATGCCACTCCATTGATTCTCTGATTTGTTACACCCCAGCCTCGGGTAACTAAGTGAGAAAGAAAGTCAAGGATATTTGCACATGTACTCTGACGTTAAGCAGCGCGTTGAGTTATTCTCAGAGCAGGTGGCGCAGCGGTAGAGTTGCTGCCTTACAGCGCCAGAGACCCAGGTTCGGGTACTTGTCTGTACGGAGTTTGTTGTGTATGTTCTCCTCATGACCGCATGGGTTTTCCCCGGGTGCTCTGGTTTCCTCCCTCGCTCCAAAGACATACGGGTTTGTAGGTTAATTTGGCTTCGGTAAAATTGTACAGTTTCCCTTGTGTGTAGGATTGTGCTAGTGTATGGGGATCAATGGTCGGCACGGACACGATGGGCTGAAGGACCTGTTTCCGCACTGTATCTCTAAGCTAAACTGAAAGGTTTTAACCGCCCATCCCTTGCTCACACAACATCAGCACACCTCATAGAGTCATGTAGCACGGAAACAGGCCCTTCGGCTCAACTTCTCGTTGACCAGTGGTCACATTTGCTCACGTTCGTCCCATATCCCTCTCAAACTTTCATATCCACAGAGCTGTCCAAATGTATTTTAAACATTGTTATAGTATCTGCTTCAACTAGCTCCTCCGGCAACTCGTTCCAAATACCCACTACCCTCTGTGTGAAAAGGTCCGATCAAATCTTTCCCCTCTCACCTTAAAACTGTGCCCTCTTGTTCCTGATTCACTTACCCTGGGTAAGAGACAATGTACATTCACCTTCAAGAATTTATACATCTATTTTAGATCACCCCTCAGTCTCCTGCACTCCAAGGTATAAAGTGCTAGCCAGCCCCACCTTTCCCTATAGCTCAGGCCCTCGAGTCCTGGCAATGTCATTGTAAATCTTCTCTGCACTCTTTCCAGCTTAATGGCAAAGGGAAGTTTAGATCACTCCAAGGAATAAAGTCCAACCTCTCTTTATCGCTCAAGTCCTCGGGTCCTGGCAATATCCTCTCATGTTTCCTATTTTCATTATTTAATTTCATCCTTTTTTAAATGCCGTAAGTTTCATTGCACTCTGAAGGAATGAGCAAACAACTCCTATTTCGATCGGCCCACTTGGCATCTGTAACATTGTTTAAATATCTTCTGGCCTGTTCAAAGTTCCCACAAAATGACAAGAATTAGGCTGGGGCATGTAAATCTTATGCAATTAATGCCAGTAGTTCATTGAATACATGACAACAATGCTTATGTGCCTGAGGCATGAAACAATGTTTGTATTATCACTGGGAAATGAGTAATTACTCATCAGATGTAATGCATTAATATTTTAACATAAATGTAATTAAAAACATTATACCCTGCAAACTTCCTTTACTTGTTTCGCATATTAAAATTTGACTTCTCTTCTGGAGCAACAGTAGATTGTATTTTGCCATTTACAACAGGAAATTTTGTTCTTGTGTCTTGTGGCTTGCAAGAAAGAAATGGGCAGATAATTCCTTCCACCACACGAGCAAATTAGGAGATGTAATAAAGAGACCAACTTGTCAGACCTCGACTTCGCTGCCGACATCGTCCTGCTGTCAGACCAGATTAGGGAGGCACAGGAGTTGCTCGGCAGGGTCGAGATGGGGTGCGAGAAAGTGGGCCTCCAACTCAATGCCAAGAAGACGGAGTGCAGGGCGTACAACGTTGGTGAGCATGAGCCTCTCAAGACCTCAGTGGCGGTGCATCTCTCAAGAAAGTGGAGGACTTCAAGTACCTGGGAGCGAGGAGGCAGAGCTCGGAGAATGACATCAAGGTCCGGGAAGCGCTCGCATGGATAGCCCTCAATTACATGGGGGGAAATCTGGACGTTCAGGATATCTAAGGGTTTCAAACTGAGATTCTTCCATGCAACTGTAGAGACCATATTATTGGCATGGACTCTCACTCGAGCACTGTCCAAGTTCAAAATATTAGCTGGAGGGACCACGTCACCAACGCCCAGCTCTAAGGGGAGATTCCACCTCTGACCGAGAAGATCAGGTGGAGAAGGGTGAGGCTCGCTGGTCCCTGCCACCGCCACCCAGACATGACCAGCAAACAAGGTTGTGCGGTGGGAACCCGCCCGTGGAAGACGTGACCCGGGACGGCCAATCAAGACGATGCTGAATACGTTGATGGAAGACGCATGTGTAGAGACAAAGGAGGAACTTGCCAGCTGTGTGGAGGACAGAGATGTGTGGAGCGTCTGTCACCGTGCCCGTCGGAAACCAGCACCACTGCATTGCTAACGTTTTCAACGATGATGAATAAAGAGTTTAGTTTAGTTTGATTTTGAGATACAGCCTGGAAACAGGTCTAACGGCCCGTTGATCACCCGTTAACGTTCAACGTTCAGGTGACGCTTCAGGTCGAGACCCTTCTTCAAGCCCCACACGTCACCTATCCATGTTCTCCAGAGATGCTGCCTGACCTGCTGAGTTACTCCAGCACTTTGTGTCCTTTCGTGTATTAACCAGCAACTGCTGTCCTTTGTTTCTACACACTATTTGGGGAGAAGGCAAGAGAATTGGGTTGAGAAGGAAGGATAGATCAACCATGATCGAATGGCGGAGTAAACTCGATGGATCGAATGGCCTAATTCTGCTCCTATGTTTTATGAACATGAACTATTTCTGTGTTATTCCACTTTCTCATCCATTCCCCATACACTGGAGGGAATTTACAGAGGCCAATTAAGTTGCAAACTCTCACTTCTTTGGGATGTGGGAGGAAACTCACAGGGTCACGGGATTGAACCCAGGTCTCAGGCGTTGTGAGATAGCACCTCTTCCAGCTGCGCCACTGTGCTGCCCCATGTTGACCTGATGTCAGGTTAACCTGCCAGTTTCTACAACGTACTTTCCCATCTCTTTCCACTGAGAGGAATCTCCCTGTCCATGGTTGTGGCCCTCCACTGGTTAAAGCTCTCAAACTCCAGGTCACAGAGTCTTACAGTGTGGAAACAGGGCCTTCGGCCCAACTTGCCCAACCGACCAACATGCCCTATCTCTCTCTAGTCCCACCTTCCCGCATTTGGCTCTTATCTCTCTAAACCTATCCTATCCATGTACCTGTCTAAATATTTCTTTAAGATAGACACAAAGTGCTGGAGTAACTCATGTTTTTGTGTTCTGCTGAGTTACTCCAGCTTGTTGTGTCTATCTTCAATTTAAACCAGCATCTGCAGTTCCTTCCTTCACATTCCAAAATATTTCTTTAGTTTCTGGCAAACTCTGGGTGGGAGATCTCACATTGTCTACACTGCACAGATAATGTTGTCTTTAAATAGATACATTTAAAAAAGTTTTTGGCTGATAATTTTCTTAAAATATCTACCCTTTCATTCTGGACTTTCACTTATTTAATTAACGCTTCCCATTAGCTTCCTGCGTGCTTAAATCCTGCAGAGGACCAAAGATCTCCTTCATGAATTAACATGGGAGGTGTAAAAGACAATCAAGTTAAAGCTTGCCTTAATCCATAACAGTGGTTCCTCAAAAGCCGTACTCATTAGTGGTGGTCCTTTAATTACTGTTGGTCAATACTGCGGAGCCTGCAGTTAGCGACTGCCCTTCAGTGAAGAGGTTGATGTGTCAGACTGGCAGCTATTGTCATCGGCTGTCCGTGCCTTGATTTTGTAAGCAAACCAGTAAAGGGCGGCAAAGACGGTGGCGCAGCGGCAGAGTTGCTGCCTTACAGCGCCAGAGACCCCGGTTCGATCCCGATCATGGTTGTATAGGGTTTGTATGCTCTCCTCATGACCGCGTGGGTTTTCTCCGAGAACCAGACTGATTCCTGGGATGTCAGGTCTTTCATATGAAGAAAGACTGGATAGACTTGGCTTATACTCGCTAGAATTTAGGAGATTGAGAGGGGATTTTATAGAAACGTACAAAATTCTTATGGGGTTGGACAGGCTAGATGCAGGAAAATTGTTCCCGATGTTGGGGAAGTCCAGGACAAGGGGTCACAGCTTAAGGATAAGAGGGAAATCCTTTAAGACCGAGATGAGAAAAAACTTTTTCACACAGAGAGTGGTGAATCTCTGGAACTCTCTGCCACAGAGGGTAGTTGAGGCCAGTTCATTGGCTATATTTAAGAGGGAGTTAGATGTGGCCCTTGTGGCTAAAGGGATCAGGGTGTATGGAGAGAAGGCAGGTACGGGATACTGAGTTGGATGATCAGCCATGATCATATTGAATGGCGGTGCAGGCTCGAAGGGCCGAATGGCCTACTCCTGCACCTATTTTCTATGTATCTATGTATCTTCGGTTTGCTCCCCCACTCCAAAGACGTACAGGTTTTGTAGGGTTTTTTTTATTTTTTTTAAAAATATTTTTATTTTATTAGAAGTAAGTACAATCATATGGCACCAAAGTGCCTAATATATATTGACATAATACCTTTTATGTACAGCTTCTTATTTTTTTTATTATGATAAAGAAGAATAAGAAAAAGTAGATAGTAAAAGATAGAAAAACGTGAGGTATATAGTGTGTGAAAAAGAAAAAAAGAGTGAAAGAGGAAAATTGAAGAAAAGAAAATAGAAAAAAGAGAGTAGACAATAAAAAAAGAAAAGTAAGGAGATCACTATTTATAACCTTGACCATCCCCCACCCAGTCCTGGAACAGTTAGTTTCTACACTTGTGTTGCACCATATGATTCCAAAAAGACGACAAATGGAGACCAACTCGTTAAGAATTGGTCTGATTTATCCATTAGGAGGAATCGCATTTCCTCAAGGTGTGCGGTGTCCAACATGCTTGAAATCCACATTTTAAGCGTTGGTATTGGTGTATTTTTCCAGAATTTAAGTATTAGTTTTTTTGCTATTATTTGCTATTATTAAACCATAATTAAAAAATAAATGTTGAGATGAGTTCAATTTATTCCCATCTTCCATTAGGTTTGTAGGGTGTTTAAGAAGGAACTGCAGATGCTGGAAAATCGAAGGTACACAAAAATGCTGGAGAAACTCAGCGGGTGCAGCAGCATGCTGCTGCACCCGCTGAGTTTCTCCAGCATTTTGGTGTACCTTCGATTTTGTAGGTTAATTGGCTTGGCATAAATGTAAATTGTCCCTAGTGCGTGTAGGATAGTGTGTAGTATTAATGTGTGCTGGAAGGCGCGGACTCGGTGAGCCGGGGCCCGGTTCCACGCTGTATCTCTAAACTAAACAATGACCTCCGCAACTATGATCTTCTCTGGGAATTAAGAACTAGAGGAAATTGGTTTCAGGTGAGTTCATAAGTTCATAAGGGATAGGAGCAGAATTAGGCCATTTGGCCCATCAAGACTACTCTGCCACGCAATCATGGCTGAACTATCTCTCCCTCCTAACCCCATTCTCCTGCCTTCTCCCCATAACCCCTGACACACGTACTAATCAAAAGAGGGGAAGGATGTAATAGGAATATGAGGGGCGACTTTTTCACACAAAGTTGGTGGGTTTATGGAATTAGTTGCTGGAGGAGGTAGTGGGGCAGAAAATATAGCAACTTTTAAAATACATATGGATAGGAAAGGTTTGGGGGATGTGGACCAAACATGGGCAAGTGGGACTAGTGTAGATGGGCACCTTGGTCGGCACGGGCAAAGTGGGCCGAAGGTCCTGCTTCTGTGCGGTATGACTCAACGATAATAAACACTGCTGACTTTTCTCTGTAGGCGGTCAGTGCTAAATGACTGTAGTGCGGTCAATGTTAAATGAAACATCGCGGGCTAATTTCCCTCGAATGTGTCAGCGTTGGTGGATTACAGTCGGAGTCATAAGTTCGTAAGTGATGCAAGTAGAATTGGGCAATTCGGCCCATCATGTCTACATCAGGCCATTCAGCCCATCGAGTCCTTTCAATCATGGTTGATCTATCTCTCCCTGTTAAGCCCATTCTCCTGCCTTCTCCCCATAACCCCTGACACCCGTACTAATCAAGAATCTATTTATCTCTGCCTTAAAAATATCCACTGACTTGGCCTCCACAGTCAGTCTTGCCTGGTTCTGGGCCAGTTCGACACTGACTGCATGGTGTCTGCATTCTGACGTCTTGCCAAATTATTCGACTTGCAATTGTTGTAATATCTCTTCCCCATCCCAGTTTGAGACCAAGAAGTCTGTCTAAATTTAATCCATCCTTATTCAACCACCCACAAAGCTCCACACAAAGCCAGCATTATCCTTGCTGGATTTTGTGTACTTAATGGCATCATTTTATTTATTTATGCCCTTCGTCTCTACTTCCTGCTGCAGCCTACATTAGGAGAATTTGTATGCCGAGCTGCTCTTAGTGCTTTTCATGAGCAATAACTGATGATGCATTCAGATCATGTCATTTCTGAGGTCAGTGAAATTACTGACATCGGAGTCATATGAGTCATTGGCTTGTTTGTCACCATCTATTTAGCTCCAGTAAGGTAGCCGTCTTATTAAGAACCTCCTTGTGAGATGGTGAGATGGCAAATTGCAAAACCGAGCAAGGCAGAATGTGTCTTGGTTTCTTGTTGCTCTATGATTTAGCAATGCAATCAGGTCACGGTGGGAGAGTCCACATCATGTCCTTTGGTGCTGAGACTGCAATCATCAGTTTTCAGGAAATCCAACTTCTATGCAGGAAGAACCAGAAGGAGATGCAACATGACACAATGGTTACAAGAGCACACAGCCCAGGAGCCTGCAGCCCTAAAGCGCTGAGAGGTTTTAATGAGAGGATGTATTCAAGAGAGAGTTAGATACAGCTCTTAGGGCTAACGGAATCAAGGGATTTGGGGAGAAAGCAGGAACGGGGTAGTGATTTTGGATGATCAGCCATGATCATAGCGAATGGCAGTGCTGGCTCGAAGGGCCGAATGGCCTACTCCAGTAACTACATTCAATGTTTCTATGTAACCATTTTTGAGCGATTTCTCCATTGAAGTTCAGTTCAACTGAGAAATCAGATTGGCTTCAGAAAACCTTGCTCAGAGTTTGTAGCTTGTGATAGAGTTGTCAGTAAGAATTGTTTCATAAAGTACACTTCAGATGAAGTGATAAGAATTGAAATGACCTGACTGGGTCACCTTCTCCTGATGACCTGGACAATTGCTCTGGTGGTGATCAGAGATGTTTAAAAACTGCTTATTTTCAGCAAATAATTTATCTTTTAAAAATGTTTAAAAAATGGTCACATATTAGTGAATTATTTAATGCATTAAATTTAAATTAGATTGGTACAGTCTTTGTTTAAAATGCCTCATTTTATCATGCTTTTGGAATATATAAAACAACAAAAAGCATAGAAACATAGAAAATTGGTGCAGGAGGAGGCCATTTGGCCCTTAGACAAACAGAATCTTTTTTTCCCAGGGTGGAAATGTCAAAGACTAGAGGACATAGCTTTAAGAAGACTAATTCTGCTGCTTTGTTGAGTTTTAATTTTAGCTTAGTTTAGTTTAGTGCAGTTTAGTTTGAAGAAGGGTCTGAAGAAGGGTCTCGACCCGAAACGTCACCCATTTCTTCCCTCCAGAGATGCTGCCTTTCCCTCTGAGCTACTCCAGCCTTTTGTGTCTATCTTTAGTTTAGTTTAGTTTAGTATTGCCACATGCAGTGAGAAGCCTTTTTTTGCGTGCTATACAGTCAAAGAAAAGACTACATGAATACAATCAAGCCATCCACGGCACACAGATAAAGTATAATGGGTACAACATCTTATGGTCTTATAAGAGGGGCAGCGTTTAAAGGAGATGTGCATAGCAAGTGGTGGGTGCCTGGAACATGTTGCCAGGGATAATGGTGGAAGCAGATGTGATAGTGGGTTATAGGACAATACTGCTCGAATCAATCCTCCACTCTGCCTTACAAATGCACGTTTAGTGCCATTAGAGAGGCCAAACGCTTGCTCTGTTGAGGCTCAACATCCGAGGCACGGAAACCTCTTTAAGGGACAACTGCTTATTTTGGTCTCAAATCGCAGCAGTGACACATTTTTTTCTCCCCAAAGCCCGGCAATACGGACTTGAATCCCAAATCTACGTCTCACCCCCTAGTCCGCTGATGACCAGGCCACCGCACGCTGCTCACTGCTAGCGGCTGAGGAAAATGGTGGGTCTGAAGAATGGCGGGTGGACCCAAGAGGTCACCTATTCCTTTTCTCCAGAGTTGCTGTCTGATCCGCTGAGTTGCTCCAGCTATTTTGTGCCTGTCTTCAGAAAAAGGGCTTTGGCTGCTTGAATGTTAAAGAGCTGGCAGTCCCACAAGTCCAGCTGACTGCCACTAAGGAAGACTCCAACTTATTATGTGGAAGTGCTGTCTGAGCTCTTAATAGCACTAATTACTGCCAGTGCCTGCTGCTCAGTGTGATTCTGGATGGAGAAAGGCTCTGTCTTTGCTTGCATGCTCTTTCAATTCCCCAGTGAACCAGTCCTCAGTCACTGTCTGCCTGCTCACCTATTGTTCGGCGTGTGATGTGAATCAGACAGTGTCCATTGGCAACAGCTTTTGCAGTTGCAAAACATCACGGGCACGACCAAGTAATGGACTGAGGATAATGAAGAAATCTCTCCATCAGGGGGTCTCTCAGCAATCAAAGGTTGCAGCTATCTGACGGCCCACTCTCCCCTTCACTGTCCATGTTTGCAAGGAGTGTGTTTTGGTTCCAATCAGCATTTTAACGGGGAACTGGATAGACCTGATGGATGTATATAAAATGATGAGAGGAGTAGACAGAGCAGACAGTCAGAGTGTTTTTCCCTGGGTGGAAATGTCAAAGACCGGAGGGCATAGCTTTAAGGTGAGAGGGGCAAAGTTTAAAGGAGATGTGCAGGGCAAGGTTTTAACACAGAGGGTGGTGAGTGCCTGGAATGTGTTACATGGGGTGATGGTGGACGCTGATACTATAGTGGTGTTTTAAGATCGCCCTCTTATCTACATACAGTATAAGACATTCAGGGGATATTCAGGAAATGGAGGGGTATGGATCATGTGCAAGTTTGGTGCAGACACTGTGAGTCAAAGGGCCTGTTTCTGTGCCGTGTGGGTAAACACTATTGAATGTATGCACGGTCTCCGAGGATGTCGGAACAATATTCTTGCACGGTTCCTGTGTTGTACATATTTTCTACTTGAATAAAGTAGATTCGATGGGCCGAATGGCCAAGTTCTACTCCTATAATGTGAGCCCCCAACCTGGTCACAAGTCTGATCACGGACTTGATTCACTTACTGCCCCCTGACCTCTGACCTCTGACCTCTGACCTCCGGTAGGACATAGAAACCAAGAAACATCGAAAAATAGACAATAGGTGCAGGAGTAGGCCATTTGGCCCTTCGAGCCAGCACCACCATTCATTGTGATCATGGCTGATCATCCAAAATCAGTACCCTGTTCGTGCTTTTTCCCCATATCCCTTGAGTCCGTTAGCCCTAAGAACTATATTTAACTCTCTCTTGAAAACATTCAGTGAATTGGCCTCCACTGCCTTCTGTGGCAGAGAATTCCACAGATTCACAACTCTCTGGGTGAAAAGGTCCTAAATGGCCTACCCCATATTCTTAAACTGTGACCCCTGGTTCTGGACTCCCCCAATATCGGGAAATTTATACCTGCATCTATCCTGTCCAATCCCTTAAGAATTTTATATGTTTCTATAATATCCCCTCTCGTCCTTCTAAATTCCAGTGAATACATAGAAAATATGTACAGGAGGAGGCCATTTGGCCCTTCGAGCCTGCACCGCCATTCATTGTGATCATGGCTGATCATCCACAATCAGTAACCGCTAACCCCTAGAGCTCTATCTAACTCTCTTTTAAATTCATCCAGTGAATTGGCCTCTACTGCGTTCTGTGGCAAAGAATTCCACAGATTCACCACCCTCTGTCGGAAGAAATCTCTCCTCATCTCCTTCCTAAAAGAACGCCCTTTGCAGTCTGCAGAGGGCCAGTCGACAACATTCCCCGACGGACATCTCGCTCTGCTGGGAGGTCAACAAAGTTCGAGCCGACCAAGGGGAGTCTTTCACCGAGTTGATGCCCTTCCAACATCAAGCTCTGTCTGCAGTATTCCAATCAACACAGTTTGTGTTCGAAGGAGTTTAATGAGGTTTATCGAGGTATCGCCTGACTCCACTCCACTGACAGGTGGCACAACTCAGGGGATTAATCAAACAGCCCAAATTAGATTTAAGTACTTTTGCAATGAGAAACTTTACAAATTAATGAATAAGCTTGGGTTAATTGCAACGGTAGTAACGGACTGATGTACGAGGATCAAAGTGAATGACTCAGTCAGTGATTATGTAAGTAATGACATGAACATTTACTCAAAGAGTCATGCAAGGTTTAAGGCAGAGAAGGAGACCATTCAGCCCACTGTGACTGTACTGGTCCAAAGCGAGCTGCTTTGTCAACCCAGAACCATTTCCATAGTCGGGTCACAGATCTCTAAACATACAGCTACATAGTGGTTACATTTGATACAATACGATACGATAGAACTCTAATTACCCCAGGAGGGTATTTAAGCTGCCTACTGTCATAAAAACACAAAATACATGAAACATGAAATTAAAGTGACGAGTGGAAAGGATTGGGGATGTGTAAAGATTGAGTGGGGGGGGGGGGTGGAGGGGAGTCAGTCTACCCCACGACAGAAGGGGGAGGAGTTGTACAGTTTGATAGCCACAGGGAAGAAGGATCTCCTGTGGCGTGTAGTTTACCTGTGATGAACTTTCCGTTGTCCATCACCCTCTCAAATTCTTGATCCCAGCCTCTAATAATGTGATTCTCTGCTGAAGGAAAATAGGTTCTTTCATTTCACTTCAACAAGGCTTATTTACTCTCAATAAAGGGGTATAGAATGGGCAAATATGTATCTATTGCTGGTCTCTGTCACTCTGAGTTAGTTTTACTTCTTAGACTTTAGACTTTAGAAATACAAGGGGAAACATGCTCTTCGGCCCACCAAGTCCACACCGCCCACCGAGTCCACACCGCCCACCGAGTCCACACCGCCCACCGAGTCCACACCGACCACCGAGTCCACACCGACCAGCGAATACCCTGTTACACTGGGACTATCCTACACACTGCAATTTTACCAAAGTCTGGGTGGGAGTGTGGGAGGAAACCAGAACACCCGGAGTAAACCCACGCGGTCACAGGGATAATGCACAAATTCCGTACAGACAGCACCCGTAATCAGGATCGAACTCGGGTCTCTGGCGCTGTAAGGCAGCAACTCTAACGCAGCGCCACCGTGCCGCCCACTTCTATTTTTAGTTTTAAGTAAAGGTTAAATTTAATTGTTAGTTTAGTTGCGTTTAGTTTACTTTAGTCACTTGCAGCAAGAGACAGTGAAAAGCTTCGTACTCGAGTAAAAGAGTGAAACAGTTGTAAGAATATCCTCTTCCGGGGCCATCTTGCAACCTCCAAGATGGCAACCTCCAAGATGGCTGAAAAGTCCAATCTTGGCCTACGGAGATATACAATTTCTATTTTCCCAGTTTAAAGCTCGAGGAAGTACAGATCGGCCTGGCCATTAGCTCCTTCCACCGCCACTCTGTACAGCTGCCGCAGGCTGCGCTCGAACCTCCTGTCTCCGTGCTGTTTCTCTAAGCTAAACTAGGGATGCTGATGTAACCCGGTGAGTTGTGACATTTAGTTTAGTTTAGAGATACAGCGCAGAATCAGGCCCTTCGGCCCACCGAGTCCGTGCCGACCAGCGATCCCCGCACATTAACACTATGCCACACACACTAGGGACAATTTACACATACACCAAGCCAATTACCCCACAAACCTGTACGTCTTTGGGGTATGGGAGTAAACCGAAGATCTGCGAGAAATCCCACGTGGTCACGGGGAGAACGTACAAACTCCGTACAGACAGCACCCGTAGCCGGGATCGAACCCAGATCTCTGGCGCTGTAAGGCAGCAACTCTACCGCTGCACCACCATGGCCGCCCGTTGACATTGCCAACCTCTTGCCCACTGACATAACCAGGGCAAACAAATCTCAACTAGTATGATCTCCTCATTATTAGAGTTATGATTGCGTTTCAGAAGGATAGAAGGATAGGAAAAGTAGTTGGGTCGGTCTGTCAATAAAAGATGAGATAGTGGCCGTGGTGGGAACGATGCTGGCTCAGAAACCCCAGATGTAGGATCAGTTTAGTTGGAAATGAAAATGATACAGATAAGATGTAACCAGTGGGAATAATCTATAGGTCCCTTAACAGTAGACAGCAGTTCATGGTATGAAATTAAGAGATAATGAGGGCTTATGAGGAAGATATTGAAATAATGATGGGTGATTTTAATCAGTGCAGAGATGCAAAAACAAATTGGCATCGATCGCCTGCATGGAATGTGGTTGGCTTCTTAAAGCAACCGACCAGGGAGATCTGCGAACTTGTAATGAGGCAGGATTCATTAATAATTTCATCGCAAAGGTTTCGCTGGGAAAGTGTGTCGAAGATTCTCCCAACATGGTGGAACTTCTGATGCAGATTGAGGATGAGAAACCTGGAGCTAATGTCAACCTCCCAAACTCAAATATATGATTTTAACATGTTCTGAATTGCGAATTGTGGACGCAGCCCAGACCATCACACAAACCAACCTCCCTTCCATTGACCCCATTTATACCACACGCTGAAGATAGACAGAAAAAAGCTGGAGAAACTCAGCGGGACAGGCAGCATCTCTGGAGGGAAGGAATGGGTGACGTTTCAAACTGAAGAAGGGTCTCGGCCCGAAACGTCACCCATTCCTTCTATCCAGAGATGCTGCCCGTCCCGCTGTGTTATTCCAGCTTTTTATAGACAATAGACAATAGACAACATCTGCAGTTCCTTCTTACACTATACCCCACGCTAGCTCAGCAAGGCCAGCAGCACAATCAAGGACGAGTCGCACCCTGGCCACTCCCTCTTCTCCCCTCTTCCATCAGACAAAAGGTATAGAAGTGTGAAAACGCACACCTCCAGATGCAGGGACAGTTTCTCCCCAGCTGTTATCAGGCAACTGAATCATCCTACCACAACTAGAGAGCAGTCCTGAACCATCCACCTCATTGGGGATCCTCGGACTATCTTTAATCGGACTTTTCAGGCTTTACCTTGCACTAAACGTTATTCCCGTATCGTGTAATCTGTACACTGTAAATGGCTCGATTGTAATCATGTATTGTCTTTCCGCTGACTGTTTAGAACGCAATAAAAGCTTTTCACTGTACTGCGGTACATGTGACAATAAACTTAACTGAACTGAACTGAATTTGGAGTTGGCTGAAAGAGGCTGGGAAAGATGGTTTCACAAGTAAGATGGTAGATATATTTCGTAGCTCTTACCAAAGCTATTTCAGTAAGCAATGCTCCGTGACAATGGTGTCCCATCTGTGTCTAACCAAGGATGGTAAGGATAGTGTCAAATTTAAAGAAAAGGCTCATCATGTTTAGAAAACTAATTGGCGAGTTTAGAAGAGTTTGCCCTCGACTCATACTCGCAGCATGGTCGACACGAGGTCCTAGGAGGTCTTTGTAACTCTCCTTCATGCTCGAGAGTAGTCCCCGCATACTCGAGGCCTCAGCTAGGTCGCGGCGTGTTTTTCAACATGCTGAAAAATGCCCGCGAGTAAAATAAGGGCGCCATGGAAAAAATCAATATTTTTTTACTTGTAGGTTTAGTCGAGGTAGGTCATAGTAGGTCGTAATGCTATCGTAGGTAATCGAAGGCAATCGAAGGTAATCGAAGGTAGTCGAAGGTAAAGCTCGTTGAGAAAAAAAAGATAAGTAAACCGACCGGTAATGTTAAATGCCCACTAAACTTTATTAAACGTTGTCTGGCTTCTTAAAAGTGTCTCCACCCCTTCTCTCCCATTCTCTCCCCTTCTCTCCCCCTCTCTCCCCTTCTCTCTCCCCCCCTCCCTCTCCACCTCCCTCTCCGCTCTCTCTAAAGGACTTAGCTTAACTGTGCCAGCCGTCTTTTACCTTCCTGTTCATCGCGGGTGCGAGTTTCAGACAGCGCTCCCTCGTTTTCCCTGGCCCTCGCCTTTGCAGTGTGTGTGCGCGTGCGCGTGCGCGTGCGCGTGCGTGCGTGTGCGCGTGTGTGCGTGTGCGCGTGTGTGCGTGTGTGCGTGTGTGTGTGTGTGTGTGTGTGTGTGTGTGCGCGTGTGTGCGTGTGTGTGCGTGCGTGCGTGCGTGCGTGCGTGCGTGCGTGCGCGTGCATGCGCGTGCGCGTGCGCGTGCGTGTGCGCGTGCGCAGACGGTCGATCCGGCTCGCGGTTTCATCGCTGACGTTCGATCCAGCTCGAGGTTTTTCAGGCGAGTGCCCACGAGCTTGAAGGTCGAAGACAGTCGCTGAAAAGTCGCGTTAGTGGGACAGGCCCTTTAATGTGCGGTGATGCTCGGTGGGTCGATGTGCCTGTAACCCTGCTGTATCTCTAAACCGAACTAAAAAGCAACAAGCAAATTGATAGATTATGTGAGCAACAAACATATCATATTGAAGTAAAGAAATCTCGAATGAGTTTGACAGGGTGGATGCTGAGAAAATGGGAACAATGTTTCAGTAAACTCAAATCAATAACTCTGCTGTTTCGCAGTCACATAGTTTGACCATGCATCACACAGCTGCACTGAAATGCAAATTACAGATTAGCAGTTCTGCACATTTTGCAAATCTGTACAGCTAACATATTGATCTAAACACAAAGTGCTGGATGAAATCATTGTATCAGGCAGCATTTACGCAGGGAATGAACAGACAATGTTCCGAGTCGGGATCCTTCTTCAGAACGACCAGAAGGGTCCCGACCTGAAATGTTGTGTGTCCAATCCCTTCTGAGTTACTGCCTGACCCACTGAGTTCCTCCAGGACTTTGTGATTAGTTTAAGACTCCAGCACTTGCAGTTTGTTGTGTCTCGAATATATTGACCTAACTATGTGACCCTCACGCTGAAAAGGCTTATCCTTGTCAGAAATTCTGTTCCTAATTCTATTGACTAGAGATCCCATTCATGTTTTTTCTGTATAAGCTACAGTGGTACAGCTGGTAGAACTGCTGCCACAGCACCAGAGACCCCGGTTCGATTCTTACTCTGGGTGCTGTCTGTATGATTTGCATGGTCTCCCTGTGACTGCATGGGTTTCCTTCGGGTGCTTTGGTTTCCCCCCACATCCCGAAGACTTGCGGGTTTGTAGGTTAATTGGCCTCTGTAAATTGCCCCTAGTGTGTAGGGAGCGGATGAGGAAGTAGATATCATAGAACTAATGTGAATGGGTGATCGATGGTCAGCATGGACTGAATGGGCTGAAGGGCCTGTATCCATGCTGTATCTTTCAATCAGTCATCCTGCAAGTTTCCATATTATGGAATGTAACAGCCCGTGAATGTTTAAAGAGGTCTGGGTTCCCAGTTTTGATTAAACTCTAGTCTGCAACATGTATCTCACTTAAAGTAGATAGTTTAATGACTGGACTAAAAAAGTACAGATAGCACCTCAACCTCAAGGTTATGTTAACCTGTATTAATAATTAGGAATTAAATCAAAAACTCTGTGATAATACTATAGTCAATCAAGTGAATGCAGTGAGTAAGGGCAGCATGGTGGCATAGCAGCAGCGCTACTGCCTTACAGCGCCAGAGACCTAGGTTCGATCCCAACTACGGGTGCTGTCTGAACGTACATTCTCCGCGTGACCTGAGTGGGTTTTCTCCGAGATCGTCGGTTTCCTCTCACACTCCAAAAATGTACATGTTTGTAGATTACTTGGTTTAGTATAAATATAAATTGTCCCTACTGTGTAGGATGGTGTTAATGTGCGGGGATCGCTGGTCGGTGCAGACTCGGTGGGCCGAAGGGCCTGTTTCCGCGCTGTATCTCTAAACAAGGAAAGGTACAGGAGTTGACCACGTCATTCTCTTGACCCTGCTCCACCTTCCAAGAAGATCAATGCTTCACCACGACAACTCCTTCCTGGCTCGCTGTCCCCCACATGTCCTCTGACACCCTCATATTACAAATGTCTTGGTCATGTCAAAATGCAACACCTTGCATTCATCTGAATTAAATTCCTTGGCCCAGCGGCCCAGCTGATGAAGATCCCATTGTCATCGCCGATAACCTTCTTCACCGTCCAGTTTACCACCAATTTTTGTGTCATCCGCAAACCCGCTAACCATTGCCACTTAAATTCTCATGCATCGCGCTGGGCAGCACAGTAGCGCAGTGGTGGAGTTGCTCCTTACAGCTTTGGAGACCTGGGTTCCATCCCGACTCTGGATGCTGCTTGTATGTTCTCCCCGTGACCTGTGTGGGGTTTTTCCGGGAGCTCCATTTTCCTCCCACACTCCAAAGACGTACAGGTTTTATAAGCGAAATGGCTTGATAACATTTTTAATTGTCCCTAGTGTGAGCAGGACAATGTTGGTGTGCGGTGGGTGCTGGTCGGCGCAGACTCGGTGGACAGAAGAGGGCGTTTCTGTGCTGTATCTCAAAAAACAAACAAAAGCATAAAACAGTTTGGTTACACAAGTCGCCCTGTCTACACTGTCCTTCTTGTGTCCGTCACCATGATCTGGTCATTCAGCAGCGAGCAGGTCAAACCAGGGACCTCTGAGGTGCTCAGAGCATTTGGTAGCCGAGTCATTGGACTAATTAACTGAATCTGATTGACCACGACTGCTGAACAACGTAAACAAACTATACATCACGTGCGTGATGATGCTTCACAATCTTTCTACAAAAGCTGACATATTCATTTCAAATTTTTGTCTCTGCTGTGCCACAAAGGGAAGTGTTGCAATAGCCTTCAGTAATATAACATAACGGTGGTGTTGCCTTACAGCTCCAGAGGCTCGGGTTCGATCCTGACTACGGGTGCTGTCTGGACGGAGTTTATACGTTCTCCCTGTGGCCTTGACCTTGAACTTGACCTGCGTGTGTTTTCTCTACAATGTCTGGTTTCTTCCCACACTCCAAAGACAGCACAGGTTTGTAGGGTAATTGACTTCGGTGAAAATTGTAAATTGATAATTGTAAATTGTCCCTAGTGTGTGTAGGATAGTGTTAGTGATCGGGGATCGCTGGTCGGCATGGACTCGGTGGGCCGAAGGGCCTGTTTCCGTGCCGTGCCTTGTAACAAAACTAAACTGACTCTTTTAGAAACATAGAAAATAGGTGCAGGAGTAGGCCATTCGGCCCTTTGAGCCATTCAATATGAGCATGGCTGATCATCCAAAATCAGTACCCCGTTCCTGCCTTCTCCCCACATCGCTTGATTCCGTTAGCCCTAGCGCTATATCTAACTCTCTCTTGAATACATCAATTGGATTTGTTTGCAATTGTAAAGTAGTCAGACTACATGGCTGTAAAACATTCAGGGACTTGGTTTTAAAGGGGGTTGGTGCATTGCAATAGAGATGGAATAGAGACGGCATCTCTGTAAACAGGCATAGGGGGGAGTTTGACATGAAAATTATAACGTATCACAGCTCCTCAGTGAGTGAAACAAATTGACTCGTGCAACGATGTGTGAATTTACAATTCTCTGCCAAAACCTCCAAAGGTCACAGTGGAGGTTCGGGTGGAGGTTGAATTGTTAAGATCAGGTTGGTTATTTACTGATGTTCTGCTTTTGGTTTAATTTCTCCCCTTCCCACAGGCATTGTGTGAAGCCGCCATCAATAAAACCTTGTCCGCAAACAGGCATTGTGTGAAGCAGCCATCAATAAACGAGGTTTTCAATGCACGTCCCGTCTGCGATCAATGCCCTTCAAATAATGATTGCAGAAGTAACTGACATGAAATGAAGAAATCCTGATTGCTACCGGGATAGTAGACATTGTATTCATAATATTCATTCATAACTTCATGTTCTGGGAGCAGAATAAATGCTGAATGGCCCACCAAGTCTACTCCGCTATTCAATCATGGCTGATCTATCTTTCCCTCACAAACCCATTCTCCTGCCTTCTCCACATAACCCCCTGACACCCGTACTGATCAAGAATCTGTCATTCTCTGCCTAAAAATTATCCATTGACTTGGCCTCCACTGGATATGGTGGTGGGAGAACACAGTGTGATCGACGTTCGGCGTGGACCCGGTGGGCCGAAGGGCCTGTCTCCATGCTGTATCTCTAAACTAAACTGGGAGATGATATATAGTTCAGCAATTTATTTAAAGGTTTATGCATCAAATACTAGCTTGCGATGTCCAGTAATTTTTTGAGGAACTTTTTGCAACCATGCAGCCAGATCCCCATCCCCATGGACGTTGGATGGCTTAGAGCACATTATATGTAGTTTGCTCATTGTCATAAGTTCAGCATCCCGCCTGTGTTAACTGCAGCATTGATCGCCTTGCCTTCATTCCATAAGGCCCAACTTTCTGACTGGGAGGCAGGCACCAGTTAGTTAAAGGCACCCTGAAAGGGAAGAGGGGGTGAAGGCCATTCCGGAGGTCTTTACAGCTTGAAAAAGAATCACTGGAGTGAACTCTGCAACTTTCCAACACAGGGCCCAAGTTGGAGGGGAGGATGGGGGCCTCCCTTAGTCAGGGGTTAGAAGGCAAGGCAGACACACACTGGAAGGCAGCAGGAAGAGACAGCGTGGAGTTGGAAGCCTTGATTGAGCCCTAGGATACTGGAATGCCCTGCCACTAACCGTTCAATGAATTGGAGCGCAGGAGGGTGAGAGGTGATCTTATAGAGGTGCATAAAATCATGAGAGGAATGGATCGGGTAGACCCACAGAGTCTCTTGCCCAGAGTATGGGGAATCGAGAACCAGGGGACATAGGTTTAAGGTGAGGGAGGAAAGATTTAATTGCAAACTGAGGGGGTAACTTTTTCACACAAAGGGTGGTGGGTGTATGGAATGAACTGCCATAGGAGGTCGTTGAGGCAGGAACTATAGCAGTGTTTAAGAAACAATTAGACAGGTACATAGATAGGACAGGTTGGGGGAGATATGGGCCAAATGGGGGCAGGTGGGACGAGTGTAGACGGGACATGTTGGCCGGTGTGGGCAAGTTGGGTCGAAGGGGCTGTTTCCATGCTGTGAGATTCAATGACCATCTGACTTAACATGCAGGGTGCAAGTCAGTGAATTCTTCAAGCCACTGTCTGCACTGTTGTTGGCCCATGTCACAAACCAGCACCTGCAGTGTCTTGTTTCTCCTTTTCGACATTGACAAGACATTTGAACATGTGCACGGACGGGAAAGGTTTGGAGGGATGTGGGGGACAGTGCGGGTAAATGGGACTGGCTCGTATGGGTGGTCTTGGTCGGCGTGGACAAGTTAGTTCGAAGGACCTGTTTCCGTGCTGTATGAGTCTCGCACCACACGCCTTAATCTCCAACCACAAATCCAGTCATTTGGAACTGAGCAACCATTTCTGAAGTTGACACTATCAAGCGCGTACATTTGTAAGGGGAAGCAATGATACGCGAGAAGTTAAGAGGGCATCCATAACTGCTTTATTTTTTTTGCTGAGACAAATGAAGTGACACATAGCGTACGCAGTGGGAGCTTCACTCATGCAGCGCCTGACCCAGCAGTGCCGGAATCTGTCACTGGGGAAGAGCAGTGGTGGAAATGCATTCCAATCCCCATCACGACAGGCTGCACTTGAATGAGCAACAAATAATATATCGTCTGCCTGATGGATCAATGCATGAACTTGGGCACCCAGCCCCATTCCTCGTGCTGACCTGAACAGAAACGTGCTTGCAAATAGTTTTCTACTGATTGCAGTGTTTGCCTTATTTTGTCTCCTCGACTTGCAGTGACAACAGAATGGATGAAACACACGGCATGAACTTGTGGCCGATACTGGATATCTCTTGTAGTCATTAAGTCGTTGTTTGTGGATAGGTGCCTCACACTAAGGTAATGAAACGATTACTTTCAGCTTCACCAATTGTCCTATTAGAGTGGTAGAGTCATTCAGCATGGAAACAGACCCTTCTGCCCAACTTGTCCATGCCTACCAAGAGGCCCCATCTAAGAAAGTACAATTTCATAAGCACTTAAGTGATAGGAGCAGAATTAGGCCATTCGGCCCATCAAGTCTACTCCGTCATTCAATCATGGCTGATCTGTCTTTTGCTCTTAACCCCATTCTCCTGCCTTCTCCCTGACACCTGTACTAATCAAGAATCTATCTATCTCTGCCTTAAAAATATCCACTGACTTGGCCTCCACAGACTTCTGTGGCAATGAATTCCACAGATTCACCACCATCTGGCTAGAGAAATTCCTCCTCATCTCCTTCCTAAATGAACATCCTTTAATTCTGAGGCTATGACCTCTATTCCTAGACTCCCCCACTAGTGGAAACATCCTCTCCACATCCACTCTATCCAAGTCTTTCACTATTCGGAAACTTAACCGCATTTGCCTGCGATTGGTCCATATCCTTTAAACTTTTCCAATTCATTACCCGTCCAAATGTCTTATAAATGTTGTTATTGTATCTGCATCAACTTCTTCCTCTGGTAATATGTTCCATATATCTATCACCCGTCGAGTGAAAAGATTGTCCCTCGGGTATCTGTTAAATCTTTCCCTTTCTCACCCTTCAACCTAAGCCCTCTAGTTCTGGATTCCCCTACTCTGGGAAAAGGACTGGCAAGTAGGTTGTCGTCACCCCTCAGCCTCCTGTACTCCAAGCAATAAAGTCCGAGTCTGTCCAACCTCTCCCAACATAGATACATAGATACATAGAAAATAGGTGCAGGAGTAGGCCATTCAGCCCTTCGAGCCTGCACCGCCATTCAATATGATCATGGCTGATCATCCAACTCAGTATCCCGTACCTGCCTTCTCTCCATACCCCCAACAAATGCAGATAAATAGGACATAGCTACCGGACCATGGAACATGGAACGTAGAGCAGTGCAGCCCAGGAACTGGCCCTTCGGCCCACAATGTCCGTGCTAAACACGATGCCAAGTTACACTAATCTCCTCTGTCTGCACATGATCCACATCTCTCCATTCCCTGCATATCCATGTGGATAGATTAGATGGGACATCTTGATTAGCATGGTGGACATGTGCCAAAGGGCCTGTTTCCAAGATGTATGAACATGGAACATAGAAACGTGCAGAACAGGAACAGACCCATCGGCCCACAATATCCATTCCGAACATGATGCCAACGCAAACAAATCTCCTCTGCCAGAATGTGATCCGTATCTATCATTCCCTGCATATCCATGGACCTATCCAAAAGCCTCTTAAACCCCACTGTGATAGAAATGACTCTATGAATCAAGTTTAGTTTTCTTCAATGTGGAATAACAGGAGATCTCTTTTTAAAAATGCCTCGATGAAAGCCAGCTAATGTGCCATCTTGTGTGGGGAAAAAATTGCTGTGACATTGAAAACTTGAAGTCTTATCCTCCTCCTCCAGAATGGCGAGGAACTCCTTTAAAACGACCCGTGACAATTCATCGGGAATCGCAGCACAATGTGGGAAGGGGAATGCGAGATAAGAAAATGCTGGTTTCAGATTTCAGGACAGGAGTGATTTGAATATTTAGTGAATGCCCCTTTTTATTTTAGATTGGAATTTGTTTATGATAGAGAATAAAGGCACTAATCAGCGAAATGACAAAAACGTTTGTCCAAACAGGAATAATATACAGTTGATTCTTAGCATTTATTCAGCAATTTACCGAGATGTTTTATTCATACTTGGTTTACATGATGTGGAAATAAGGTGCCATCAGTTTTGAGATCTTTGGACCCCAGCCTGATTAGTCATCTGCTATGCCTTTGGAACCATGGCAAACGCTTAATAGAGACACAAATTCTGTCGTGAATTGATTAGAGCATTTTGCATTGGTTTGATGTTTAATTTTCTGGACAAATGTAAGTTATTCTACCTTCGGATTGACTCCCAGAGTGGCAACAGTGTCAAGATTCAAGAAGCATTAAGTGTCATATGTTTAGTGTAGTTTAGTGATACAGCGTGGAAACAGGCCCTTCGGCCCACTGAGTCCATGCTGACCATCGATCACCTACCTGTTCACACTGGTTCTCTGTTATCCCTATGTAATAAAACGGAACTGCAGATGCTGATTTATACCAAAGATGGACACACAAAGCTGGAGTAACTCGACGGGTCAGGCAGCATCTCTGGACAAAAGGAATAGGTGAGGTTTTGGGTCGGGATCCATTTTTATGCTGCTTCAGGTCCCGTCCCGAAACGTCACCTATCCATTTTCTTCAGAGATGCTACCTGGCCCGCTGAGTTACTCCAGCTTCTCATGTGTAACTATGTTATCCCACTTTTACATCCACTCCCTACACACTAGGGACAATTTACACAGGACTATTAACCTAACAAACTCTCACTAACCTACCTACAGGTGGTTGTGGAGGCCAAGTCAGTGGATATTTCTAAGGCGGAGATTGACGGATTTTTGATTAGTTTGGGTATCAGGGGTTATGGGCAGAAGGCAGGAGAATGGGGTTAGGAGGGAGAGATACATCAGCCATGAATGAATGGCGGAGTAGACTTGATTAGCCCAATTCTGCTCCTATAACTCATGAAGTCTTTGGGATGTGGGATGAAACTGGAGCTCCGGGAGGAAACCCACATGGTCGCAGGGAGAACGTGAAAACTCCACACAGACAGCACCTGAGGTCAGGATCGAACCCGGGTCTCTGGTGCAGTGAGGCAGTGGCTCTACCCCGCTGTGCCAGCCCACAGACTTTGTACCAACAATGGAACAAAGACTTTCTTATTTGCCACAGATTAACGGGTCTGCAAAGGCAATAAAACACTGCTAAAATATATAATAATCAATACATCAAAAAATTAATAACTGTAACACTAGGTAACCATAATAGAGCATGACCAAACGCCACAGTTCAACCGAAGACAAGGTCCTTAGAAGATTATTGTTGGTGGGGTTAGTGTCGTGCAGTGTTCAAGAGATGGGCAGTCGCTGGGAAGAAGCCGCTCTTGAACCTGGAGGTCACGGTTTTCAAGATCCTGTACCTTCTTCCTGATGGTAGCAGTGAGAAGAGAGCGTGGCCAGGGTGGCGTGGGTTCTTTGATGTGGACACTTGTGTCAATGCTTGCCTGAATGACCACAGGGAGATACAAATGGCCAGTTCAGATGCCAAGGTAAGGTGACCCTCTTTCAGTTCTCAAAGAGGAGACCCCAGGCCCTGTGCCCGTGGGAAGGGGCAGGGGACCGGCGCGGCGGTGAGTGTGTAATCCATGATAATGAGAGCATTAGTGCTCCAATACTTAGCGTCACCTCGTCAAGGTGAAGCGATTAGAATTGTAAAATGGTCTGCTGCTTCTTGGCAGAGTTTTACAGTGAATGAAATGTACATAATGGGCTGGGGATTCAGAATGGCAGATCATATTTACCCGCATGGAGCTCTGTATTTAAACGTTAGGTGGGATCAAAAGTTCAGTACTTTATGACTAAATAGGAAGCCAGGTGGCACGTTGGCTGCATCTAATAGATCAGGGATGTCATTATTTTGAGACAGCCAAAATGATGGTTAATGTTTTCAAATGTTGCCTTTGTGCTGCTAAAGTAGCAGAGGTGTGGGATTTTATTCCCCTTGTGATCAGTATGCACAATGACTGCTTCAAAGGAGAAACTTAAAGCTGCTGAAGATTGGGGATCTTTTACCACAGAGGACAAAGACTGCAGCAGACACACAGATTGTGATGGGAACCGACGATAACACAGAAAGAGACCACTCATTCCCCTGACCCTGAGTCACCAATCATTAAGGTTCGAGCTGATCTGTATCTTAACACAATTGGCCACCCTTGCTCTTGACCCCATAATACCCTTATCTCAACACAATCTATAAATCTCAGCTCTTACATTTTCTCAAGGTAATAGGATGCACAAGGCTGTTAAGGCTCATCTCCTCAGCTTTAATTTCATCTTTTAGTCCAACATTATTCCAGGAAAGAAGCGAAACGTCGAGTTCGCATGGGATCGATGAATCTTTATCCACTCACAGAATTTCTTAATTCTAGGATATCAGAGTCTCCTTTCCCAGCGAGTAGGGATCGATAAGACCCGGGCAACACAGCTCCTAATCCGGCCGCGGCTTTCTGTCTCTCACTGCCTGTCAGCCGGCCAAGTTGTTTCACATGCAGACTCATGCACACAGAAACCCGCTGAATGATATCGCAGTTTCAAAAGGAACGACCTTTGACACAGTTTTCCGAGTCAGAAATGCATTGCGAGACAAGGATGGTTGTTAAGTCCTTTATTCCGTTTAGGTTTTAGGAAACTCAATTTGTGGAGTACTGAAGTTCAAAGCATTGTTTCATGTTTGGTTACAAATCATCCCACTATGTCGGAAAAAATCAGGAGATTAGGACAAAGTGGTTTGACCGCTAAAATAGCTCTGGTTGGCGGTGTTATTCTAAGCATGGATTTCACCCTATAATTATTGGGCATCTGCAGGCAAAAACCTTGACTAAGGACTTTTTAATTTCATAAAAATGTCACTCAGAATATTTCATGCATTAGATATGCATTTCATCCACATAAACTCGCAGAAATGAATGATTCATTGGCAATTCTAGTTTATAGCTTTGTGATATATCCTGATATATTTTTTGTCATTTTGTTGTGTGTATAATAAGTTCAAATAGCTAATATTTATTATTGTTTAATGTAGTCAAGTTGTGAATCTGTGGAAATCTCTGCTACAGAAGGCAGTGGAGGCCAATTCACTGGATGTTTTCAAGAGAGAGTTAGATTTAGCTCTTTGGGCTAACGAATCAAGGGATATGGGGAGAAAGCAGGAACGAGGTCCTGATTTGGGATGATCAGCCGTGATCCGATTAGGCCGAAAGGCCTACTTCTGCACCTATGTTTCTATGTTTCTATGCACCCACTCCTCTCCTTTCACCACTTCACACCTACTTAAAGCAAGACTCCAGTCTGAAAAGACTGGACCCTTTCCCACCCCAACCAACACTTCACACCCACTCACAGCCTGAACTCAGTCTGCAAAGACTGGACCCTGCTACATCCACTCCTTCCCATTCACCACTTCAACATACACTTCACAAAATCCTGCAAAGACTGGACCCTTTCCCACCCACCCCTCTCCAATCACCACTTTACACCCAATTACCCACCCCCTCCGTGCTGAACAACATCACTTCTCCATCATCAACAATAAAAATTGAGGAGGTGGAGAGGCTTTTCAGAAGACAGAAAAGCCGGAAATCTCCAGGACCAGACAATGTTTCCCCCTCTACTCTCAAGCTCTGTGCCGAACAACTGGCACAGACATTTTTAACCAGTCCCTGCAAACCTGTACTGTCCCTGCCTGCTTCAAAGTCTCCATTATTATCCTTGTACCCAAAAAGGCAAGGATTACTGGTCTTAATAATAATAATAATAATGGATGGGATTTATATAGCGCCTTTCTAATACTCAAGACGCTTTACATCGCATTATTCATTCACTCCTCAGTCACACTCGGTGGTGGTGAGCTACTTCTGTAGCCACAGCTGCCCTGGGGCAGACTGACGGAAGCGTGGCTGCTAATCTGCGCCTACGGCCCCTCCGACCACCACCAATCACTCACACACATTCACACACATTCACACGCAGGCAAAGGTGGGTGAAGTGTCTTGCCCAAGGACACAACGACAGTATGCACTCCAAGCGGGATTCGAACCGGCTTCCTTCCGGTTGCCAGCCGAACACTTAGCCCATTGCGCCATCTGTCGTCCCTTAATGACTACAGGCCTGTCGCACTGACCTCTGTAGTCATGAAGACCCTTGAAAGGCTTGTGCTGGCCAAGCTGAAAAATAACACAAACCCCCTGCTGGACCCTCTGCAGTTTGCATAACGGGCCAATAGATCTGTGGATGACGCTGTCAATCTGGGCCTGCACTTCATCCTCCAGGGGACCAATGTGAGGATTTTGTTTGTTGATTTTAGCTCTGCATTCAACACCATTGTGCCAGAGGTACTATACTCAAAGTTTCCGAGTTGACTGTGCCTGAACCCCTCTGTCGGTGGATCACCAGCTTCCTGACAGACAGGAAGCAGCATGTGAGGTTGGGAAAGCACATCTCGGACCCACAAACCCTCAGCATAGGTCTGCATACTCTCCCCTCTCCTCTCCTCTCTCGACACCAATGACTGCACGTCCACAGACTCCTCTGTCAAGCTTCTCAAGTTTGCAGACGACACAACCCTGATTGGACTGATCCAGGATGGGGAAGAATCTGCCTACAGACAGGAAGTGACACAGCTGGAGTCCTGGTGCCATCGCAACAACCTGGAGCTCAATGTTTTTAAGACAGTGGAATTGATTGTAAACTTTAGGAGAGCTCCTCCTCCCCTCACCCCACTCGCCATCAACAACCCCACAGTCACATCTGTGGAGTCTTTTAAGTTCCTGGGAACCATCATCTCCAAGGACCTTAAGTGGGGGGGCTACCATTGACTCCACAGTCAAAAAGGCACAACAGAGGATGTACTTCCTACGGCAGCTGAGGAAGCACAATCTGCCACAGGCAATGATGGTCCAATTCTACACGGCCTTCGTAGAGTCTGTTCTCACCTTCGCTATAATGGTCTGGTTTGGCTCAGCCACCAAGCACGACATCCGGAGGCTGCAGCAAATCGTCCGATCAGCTGAGAAGGTTATTGGCTGCAACCTTCCCTCCATTGACGAACTGTACACTGCAAGGGCCAGGAAGCGAGCAGGCAAGATCATCTCTGACCCCTCTCACCCTGGCCACAAACTCTTTGAATCACTTCCCTCTGGAAGGGGACTCCTGACTGTCAAAGCTGCCACAGCCAGACATAAAAACAGCTTTTTTTTTCCACGAGTAGTAGCTCTACTCAATAGCCAAAAATCTGTAGCCTCCTTTTGCTCTGGTATTTTGTTTGGTTCACATGTTTGATCAATGGTGTTTTATTATTAATGTTTAGTGTTTTATGTGTCATTCGTAACTGTCACTGTATGTCATGTTGTCACTTGTGGGCGGAGCACCAAGGCAAATTCCTTGTATGTGAATACTTGGCCAATAAACTTATCCATTCATTCATGTTTCTATGTTACATTGTCAGCATTTAACAAGAGTCATACAGCTCAGAAACAAGGCCTTCAGCCTATGGAGTCCAAAGTGACCATTAAGCAGACTTTTCCAACTCCGTACAGAAAACCTTGTGGGTTTTCTCCAAGATCTTCCGTTTCCCTCCACACTCCAAAGACGTACAGGTATGTAGGTTAATTGGCTTGGTGTATGTGTAAATTGTCCCTAGTGTGTGTAGGATGGTGGTAATTTGCCGAAGGGCTTGCTTCCGCTCTGTATCTCTAAACTAAAAAACTAAACTAGCCCAATGTTCCAGCATGGTCGGCATGGAGAAGGTGGGCTGAAGGGCCTGTTTCCATGCTGTCCATGCTAAACAGTGCACCTTGCTCTAACATAGGTCACTCAATCCTGAGCAGTTCAATAAGCTGCCTTCCTCACAATAGATTTTGAGCTGTGGAAAACCATGATGGCATAAGCCAAGAATGTGCAGAAAATGATATTTAACAGAAATGATCATCTTGAATGATGAACAGAAAGATATCATTTGTAGATGTTGTTCTTAAATATCCAGGCACCGAAGTATACAAAGGCTGCTTCAAACGATTCAAAGATCATTTCACCAAAATAAAATTCAAATCAATATTCGAGATGAAACCAAGTATCTTCTTCTTCTTGCATATGGCGAGCACAGCCTAAAGTTGTACGGCAACTTGTTCTAATTGATCTTATTTGATTGTGCACGCCAGGTTGATTGCATTCGTCGAAACAGAGATTGCAACCACGTGAAGGTTGCAACCTCCCACCCCACATCAAGAATAAACATGAAGTAGGAAAAAAAATCTTAATTGTTGCATAATTTTAACACAGCGAGGGTTGAGAAAAATACAGTTATTAGTTTATGACTTTAAATTTTTAAAGTAGATAGCTGGCAATACTACAGAAATCAAAGAGGTGCCAGAAAAAGCCATTCGAACCGTTGTACCTGTTAGATCAATCCTAAACAAATTTGAGTGTCCTACTTTCTTCCCAATCCCTTATGTTGCCATATATTTCTTCCTCCTCAAATATATTTTTTATTTTTCCCTTGAAGAATGCAAAGGCTTTTGTTTCAACTGAGTCATATCATGTCATAAGAGATAGGTGTAGAATTAGGCCATTCGGCCCATCAAGTCTACTCCGCCATTCAATCATGGCTGATCTCTCTCTCCCTCCTATCCCCATTCTCCTGCCTTCTCCCCATAACCTCTGATACCTGTACTAATCAAGAATCTATCTATCTCTGCCTTAAAAATATCACCGACGGCCTCCACAGCCTTCTGTGGCAAAGAATTCCACAAATTCACCACCCTCTGACTAAAGGAATTTCTCCTCATCTCCTTCCTAAAAGAACGTCCTTTAATTCTGAGGTTATGACCCCTAGTCCTAGACTCTCCCACCAGTGGAAACATCCTCTCCACATCCACTCTATCCAAGCTTTCACTATTCTGTATGTTCAATGAGGTCCCCCCCTCATTCTTCTAAACTCCAGCGAGTACAGGCCCAGTGCTGACAAACGCTCATCATAGGTCAACCTACTCATTCCTGGGATCATTCTTGTAAAATGTCTCCATACATCCCTCACCCTGATGTACAATAATCAGTTGGAGACACAAGAGACTGCAGATACTGGAATCTTAAGCAAATAACAACATGCTGGAGGAACTCAGCGGGTCAGGCAGCATCTTTTAGTTTTAATTTTTAGTTTCAGAGATACAGCGCGGAAACAGGCCCTTTGGCGCAGTGAGTCAGCGTTGACCAGTAATCCCCATACACTAGCACCATCCTACACACTAGGGACAATTCACAATTGCCACAGAGGTAAAGTTGCTGCCTTACAACGCCAGAACCCATGTTCGATCCTGACCTTGGGTGCTGTCTGTACGGAGTTTGCAGTTCTCCCTGTGACCATGTGGGTTTTTTCCACCTGCTCCGGTTTCCTCCACACTCCAAAGGCGTACAGGTTTGTAGGTTAATTGGCTTCTGTAAATTGTAAATTATCCCTAGAGCGTGTAGGATAGGTCTAGTGTATGGCGTGGTCGCTGGCTGGCGCTGACTCGGTGGGCCGAAGGGCCTGCTTCTGCGCTGTATCATTCTCATTCCTGGGATCATTCCTGGATTCCTGAGGTTATTCCTGAGGTTATCCACTGTGGTGGCAAAAACAGGAAAGCAGACTATTATCTAAATGGTGGCCGATTAGGAAATGGGGAGATGCAGCGAGACCTGGGTGTCATGGTACACCAGTCATTGAAAGTAGGCATGCAGGTGCAGCAGGCAGTGAAGAAAGCGAATGGTATGTTAGCTTTCATAGCAAAAGGATTTGAGTATAGGAGCAGGGAGGTTCTACTGCAGTTGTACAGGGTCTTGGTGAGACCACACCTGGAGTATTACGTACAGTTTTGGTCTCCAAATCTGAGGAAGGACATTATAGCCATAGAGGGAGTGCAGAGAAGGTTCACCAGACTGATTCCTGGGACGTCAGGACTTTCATATGAAGAAAGGACTGGATAGACTTGGCTTATACTCGCTAGAATTTAGGAGATTGAGGGGGGATCTTATAGAAACGTACAAAATTCTTATGGGGTTGGACAGGCTAGGTGCAGGAAGATTGTTCCCGATGTTGGGGAAGTCCAGGACAAGGGGTCACAGCTTAAGGATAAGGGGGAAATCCTTTAAGACCGAGATGAGGAAAAACTTTTTCACCCAGAGAGTGGTGAATCTCTGGAACTCTCTGCCACAGAGGGTAGTTGAGGCCAGTTCATTGGCTATATTTAAGAGGGAGTTAGATGTGGCCCTTGTGGCTAAAGGGATCAGGGGGTATGGAGAGAAGGCAGGTACATGATACTGAGTTGGATGATCAGCCATAATCATATTGAATGGCGGTGCAGGCTCGAAGGGCCGAATGGCCTACTCCTGCACCTATTTTCTATGTATCTATGTATCTATCTAAAAAAAACACTTTTTTACCAAAGCCAATTAACCTACAAACCTGAATGCCCTTGGAGTGTGGGGGAAACCAGAGCACCCGGGGAAAACCCACACAGTCACAGGGAGAACGTACAAACTCCGTACAGACAGCACCCGTAGTCAGGATCAAACCCGGGTCTCTGGTGCTGTGAGGCAGCAACTCTACTGCTGCGCCACCATGCCGCCTATTGTCTGTGGAGACAATGGACAGATGGCAACTCATGGACCTTTCTTCAGACTCGAGATCATGACTCTATATCTCACCACGCCTCCCCTTAAATAAATCCTCACTTTGGCTACAACCGGGGCTACAGATTCCATAAAATGGTTTAAACTTGATTGGGAGATCCGACGGAAAACCAAAGCATTAAATTGTGGATGAAAGATTTTATTCAACATTTCAGAGAACAATCAGAATGTTCAGCCTCTTTAAATTCAAATTCTATCTGAACCAGAACGCTGGCGAACCTTGTGCCAAGAAGAATAAAAGCAACAATTAGTCTTAATTCTAAGATTGTAAAATTGGAATTCTTATCACCACAAAACCGCATTATACGAGATTGTCTCTATTCCCAGTTTTATGTCTTTTAGAATTGGTTGAACCTTTCTCTGCATGACTGCGACGTGGAGTCACTTGAACTAAATTTGAAATGATGTCACTTAATTTAAACTTCTTTTTCATTGTTCAACCATTTATTACAGTAGTTCTGCGAGCTTATTAGCAAATTAGGTGTCTGTGCATACGTCCCCCGACACAGTCGCTGTTCATAATGTGCACAAAGCAATAACAGGCATCGGAAGTAACGGAAAGTCCTCTGGGTTTTAGTGTTCAGGATTGCATTGTTTGAATAAAATGGATATTATTGAGGGGCTGCAGTGAATGCATTGGTGGTTCATTAGGTCATGAGTGATAGGAGCAGAATGAGGCCAGTCAGCCCATCAAGTCTACGCCATTCAATCATCATGGCTGATCTATCTCTCCCTCCTAACCCCATTCTCCTGCCTTCTCCCCATAACCCCTGACACCCATACTAATCAAGAATCTATCTATCTCTGCCCTAAAAATATCCATTGACTTGGCCTCCACAGCCTCCTGCAGCAAAGAGTTCCACAGATTCCTTGCCCTGTAGTTGAGGCGTTTTAATCATAGACTGAGCTTGCTATGTTTTTTTCTTGCCTCAGAAATGTGATGAGGTTTTGGCGTTTGGTGCCTGACGCAGTTCGTTCAAACTAATTGTCATTTCTGTCAAAATAACTAATTCCATTGTTCTGACAGGGGCTGACAATGAAGGATTTGGGCTTGTTTGAAGCATTAGAGCAAAGTAGGATGAGATTATCCGTGCGCGCTATAAAGATTGATTGAATTGGTGTAACAAAAAACATGTACCAGATTTATTCCTTGAAGTCTGCTTCTAAGGTAGGGTAATGTTATTCCCATGCTTGTTGGTATGCTGGAAAGGACCTCAGCTTATTTCAGACTGTTAAACTGAATTTAGTGCCTGTCCCATCAATCTAGTTGGACATTGAGACCAACCACAAAATGAAAGGTGAATGCAAATGCCCAAGTTATCTGCCCATTAATCTGCCTCTGTTCCTACCTTAACCTTCTGTTGGTGCTGAACCATTGTATTACTGCCTCCAGTGGTCAATATGAGCATCAGTCAAAGCAAGGGTGGATCTAGTCTGAAGAAGGGTCTCGACCCCAAACGCCACCCATTCCTTCTCTCGAGAGATGCTTTTTGTGAAAAGCTTTTTGTTGCGGGCGTTCCAGTCTGCAGAAAGACTATACATGTGTACAGATACAGGATAAAGGGCAGATCCAGATTTACGTATAAGCTTCACAAACTTAAGCTTAGGGCCTCGAGATCTAGGGGGGCCTCGGCAGGGCCGGATTTACCTATAGGCTGCATAGGCTGAAGCCTAGGGCCTCAAAATCTAGGGGGCTTCCAGCCAAAGTGTTTTTTTCCCCAGAGTAAAAAAATCCCGAGAAAAAAAAAATTGGAGCGCTATCAGCGTTTCCACTTTGACGGAAATTACCCGAAATTCTGGTTCCGGCCTGTCCTGGAAGTTTTGGGGGGGAAAATTGTGACCATCCGCGCCTGCGCAGTTGGGGGAAGCCGGTGACGCATAATGACGCTGTCTCTCCGTGCATGCGCAGTGGACCCGGGCGGGTTCAGATCGCCATTTGCACTCCATACAATCACCTCGATGCCTCGTGTCTGCCAAAGATCCTCGGTGTCTACTCCAGATAAGTAGTGGAATATTGCGTTGCAGGAGTGCCCGTTTCTCCGGGCGGGGTGGGGGGGCTGCAGTGTCTGCGGCGCGTAGTTGGAGCCTCGCTGTGTGGGAGGGAGAGGGGGGGTGTGATAGGGGGAAAAGGGGGGGGGTTGAGTCAGGGGGGGAGAGAGAGGGAGTGGGAGAGAGAGAGAGGGGGAGAAAGAGAGGGGAAGGGGGTGGGGGGAGAGAGAGATGGGGAGGGAGAGAGAGGTGGAGGGAGAGGGAGGGGGAAGGAGGTGGGGGAAGAGGGAAAGGGGGATTATCTTTAGTGAGATTGCAAAATTAAGGTAGGTTTTAGAGCAATTATATTTTCTCCTCCATATGAATAATATCAAACAATTGGAACTGCTTTCTTTTCCTTGATAACAATACTGAAAAATATGTATTCCATAGGTTGCGACTTTCATTTTGCATCATATTTTTAATGTGCACACACTAACACAGTCGAACAGTAACAGGCAATCAAATCAACACACAAAGCATTTTGTAAAAAAAGGTTTTATTTACTGCAAAAACTTACAGTATTTTATTTGCAGTGTGTGCATGCTCCTTTATAACATTTTACATAACATTTTACAGTACAACTTGATTATTAAAACAAGGACAGCTTCAATTCTTGATTTTGAAAAATGTATACAACAATGACCCCAATCATCCCATTCCAACTACTCATTACTCTTGACTCAACCAAAATTATTTCTGAAATATTGGTCATAAATTTGGTGCAGAAATGCTCCAAAATAAGGCTCAGAATACACCTGAGAGCATCTAAAACCCCAGAGCTTCCAGGGCCCTTTACCGAACCCCAGGCCATGTCCCTTTAAAGTAACGACGAATAAAATTTAGAAGCAACTAAGTTATCAAGCAGGTACTTGCAGCACTTTTACTAAATCCCTTTGTTATTTTTTATGAAGTCAGAAACCTTTTTATTGCCATTAAAATTGCATGGCTATATAATTTGAAGGGTGTTAATTAAATAGTTAAACTTACAATGTTGTTTTTACTCTTTTACAAGTGGAGCATGATCTTTTGAGTTTCAGTAAAAGCCGCTAAGTGAAACTTGATAGTACATTGTTTGAATTCTATGTCGGCGTCGACCACACATCTGAGCGAGTGCACTCGAGATAGCAATAGTTACTTCCAAAGCTTATAATTCAGAATGAGACCAATCCAAAAAATAAAATGTAACTCTTTTATACTTGCAGTGTAAATTCTAATATGAAATGTTCCAGTAAAAAATTCTCTGGGGATCCACAGATCTGATGTATGCCAGCAATAATCTATTGTGGACTGATATAATTCCCCAGTATGGGTAGAAACATGGAATGCAGTTTATTTGGGAAAGAAAGGAAAAAATGTTATTGAATTTTAATGGCACGTCAATAGTTCCATGGTATTTCACTTGTTTGGTTTATAGACAATAGACAATAGGTGCAGGAGTAGGCCATTCGGCCCTTTGAGCCAGCACCGCCATTGAATGTGATCATGGCTGATCATTCCCAATCAGTACCCCGTTCCTGCCTTCTCCCCATATCCCCTGACTCCGCTATTTATAAGAGCCCTATCTAGCTCTCTCTTGAAAGCATCCAGAGAACCTGCCTCCACTGCCCTCTGAGGTAGAGATACAGCGCGGAAACAGGCCCTTCAGCCCACCGAGTCTGCACCGACTAGCGAACCCCGCACATTAACACAATCCTACACTAGGGACAATTTTCTTTATTTTTATACCAAGCCAATTAACCTACAAACCTGTAGGTCTTTGGATTGTGAGAGGAAACCGAAGTTCTGGGAGAAAACCCGTGCAGGTCACGCACGAGGAGAACGTACAAATTCCGTACAAACACCTGTAGACAGGATCGAACTCTACTGCTGCCACCCTTAATATCCTGGTGTCATTTTTGATCACCCTTTGCCACTGTTTCTTTATTGTTACGTGCACCAGTTACAGTAAAATACATTTGTTTTGCATTCAGCTCAGGAAAACGATCCTCGTACATAAGTACAATCACCCCAACAGTAGGCACAGAACAGAACTTGCATCTTCCAAGAGCTATAAAGACCGTGACTGAGAGAATGGCAAGGTGATTTGCGGGACGTTCTGTTTGTGCTGGCAGAGAGGGAACTTGAGATCCAAGGCCAATGCCAGATGCTATTTGAGCCTCATTAAAGG
>JAXLNO010004968.1:135694-168194 GCA_038087875.1 Malacoraja senta
ACGCGATGATCAGAAGAAGTTTGCGTAAATATCATTTTTAATAATGTTGTATTTTTAATGTCGATTTTATACTTTTTTAGCTCTTAGTTTATCAACTTAGAAGTTGATTGGTCACAAAATAAAAAAAAAAGGGGGTATATTGATTGGCAAAAAGAGTTGTTGATAAATTGTTGAAGAATGCAAAATGCCACCTATCCATGTCCTCCAGAAATGCTGTCTGACCCATTGAGTTAATCCAGCATTTTGTCCTTTTTTCTTCCCCCTTCACTTTTCAAACAGAAAAAGACACAAAGTGCAGGAGTACCTCAGCGGGGTAGTTAGACCAACTGAGGTAACCGATCCTAGTGTCACCACTATCTCCTCCGCCTTGCACCATCTTCTCCTGTTCCGATGCCCACAATCAACGTGATCTGAATTTAAGGGGAAGATTAAATGCCAAACGAAACTGGGAAAAGGAGATTTGTGGGGGTGTACCAACTAATTTAAGCTTGTTACACTCATGCATTGTTCACAGAACTGCGTATTTTAGTTTGCCTGCACCAGTTCTGGAGGAAGAACAGGAATAACACCATATGGTACAAGCTACTTGACTGGTGCAGTGCATCTGATACCACGATCCAAGCTTTCCCATTGAGTTGACTCGGGTCTCTTTCATCACCAGCATCTTTTGTTTCTTTTATTCCTCTAGTAATGCTTATATTGTGAATATAAAATTCCTTTGGACAGTACACAGAAATGCTGGAGAAACTCAGCGGGTGCAGCAGCATCTATGGAGCGAAGGAAATAGGCAACGTTTCGGGCCAAAACCCTTCTTCAGACTGATAGGGGGTGGGGAGAAGAAAGGAAAAAAGGAAAAAGGCGGAGGAGGAGCCTGAGGGCTGGGGGAGGGGAGGAGACAACCAGAGGGCTGATGAAGGGGTGGGGACAGCAAGGGCTAGCAGAATTGGGAGAATTCAATGTTCAAGCCCCCAGGATGTAGACTGCCCAAGCGGAATATGAGGTGCATTTCCTCCAATTTACGGTGTTGCTAGCTGTGGCCATGGAGGAGACCCAGGACAGAGAGGTCAGATACGGAATGGGAGGGGGAGTTGAAGTGCTGAGACACCGGGAGGTCAAGTTGGTTAATGCGGACCGACCGGAGGTGTTCGGCGAAACGATCGCCAAGCCTCCGCTTGGTCTCACCGATGTAGATCAGCTGGCATCTAGAGCAGCGAATGCAATAGATGAGGTTGGAGGAGATGCAGGTGAACCTCTGTCGCACCTGGAACGACTGCTTGGGTCCTTGAATGGAGTCGAGGGAGGAGGTGAAGGGACAAGTGTTGCATCTCTTGCGGTTGCAAGGGAAAGTACCCGGGGAGGGGGTGGTATGGGAGGGAAGGGAAGAATTGACAGTTTGTGGATCCACCATCGAGATTGATTTCAGAATTCTATATATTTTACCATGAAAGGTCTACGGCTAATAGACAGATAAATTGTGTGCTTAAGAATTAGTTTAGTTGAGAGATACCGTGTGGAAACAGACCCTTCAGCCCACCGAGTCCGTGCCGACCAGCGATCCCCGCACTATCCGACACACAAGAGACAATTTACAATTATACCTACAAACCCGTAGGTATATGGATTGTGGGAGGAAACCGGAGATCCCGGAGAAAACCCACGCAGGTCATGGGGAGAACGTACAAACTCCGTACAGACAGCAGTCAGGATCTTAAATGATGTTAAATTACAGTTGTTCAAGATGTTGCTGAGGCCACATTTTGGAGCATTGTGTTCAGTTTTGGTCACCCTGCTCTAGGAAAGATGTTAAGCTGGAAATAGTGCAGAGAAGATTCACAAAGATGTTGCCAGGACTTGAGGGCCTGAGTAGGCTAGGACAATATTCCTTGGAGTACAGGAGGGACGTACCGAGGTACATAAGATCATGAGGGGAATAGACAAGCTCTAGCCTTTTACCTAGAGTAGGAGAATCAGGAACTGGGAGATTGCAACCTTCACGTGGTCCTCCGCCTTGTTTCGACGAATGCAATCAACCTGGCATGCACACTCAAATACGATCAAATAGAACAAGTTGTCCTACAACTTTAGGCTGTGCATGCCATACGCAAGAAGAAGAGGAAGGAACCAGAGGACATAGGTTTAAGGTGAGAGGAGCAATATTTAACAGGAACCTGAGGGGCAACTTCTTTCACACACAGGGAGGTGGGTATATGGAATGAATTGCCAGAGGGGGTAGTTGAGTCAGGTACTATAACATTTAAAAGACATTTGGACAGGTACATGGATAGGAAAGGTTTGGAGTGATTAGGGCCAAATGCGGGCAGGTGGGACTAGTGTGGATGGAGCAAGTTGGGCTGAAGGGCTTGTTTCCAAGCTGTAGGAGTTGCTGATACACCACCGTATCCTCACCAAAAAACACCCGTCTTCTGTCAAGCCAATGAACAAAACTTTTCATGATAACATTTCCAAAAAAATATTTCACTTCAGAATAGAATCTTCTTGTCCAGGCAAAAAATCAAACTGAACTCGATCAATGTTTTATTCAACATGAATTATATCTATTAAATATTTATTGTATCCAATAAATTAATGCACACTGTCTCTCTTGTTCCTTGATGAAACGTCACTCCTTGACATGTCACTGTACCATCCAAACCCACGAGGCTTCAGAACTAACGTGAATTAACTACAGCAGGAGGGCTGCAGCTTACCTGCTGAGCTTATTCATTCACAAGGGCTTAGACGGGCATCTTGATTAGCATTCCCTCCAGCTTAGGAGAACGAGGGCTGCTTCAGTCCTTGTGATATGAAAATATTTTTACAGATGAGACGATGCCTCGTTCTTCATGTGGATTGGGACGAGGGGATTGGAACCAAAATTAAAGGAACATGAACGTTGGATCCAGACCTAATGAAGCAAAACACAGGGAGTGTCTATCACACAAATGACTCCCCATCAAGATGGAGGCACAAGGTGTCGAGGGTTATGGGGAGAAGGCAGGAGAATAGGGTTAGGAGGGAGTGATAGATCAGCCATGATTGAATGTGGAGTAGACTTGATGGGCTGAATAGAATAATTCTGCTCCTAAGACTTATGACCTTATGAGAATAAAAGACTGCAGATGCTGGAATCCTGACCAAAACACAAAGTGCTAATGTAACTCCGAAGAAAGATCTGACCCGATACATTGTCTGTCCATTCCCTTCACTGATGATGCCTGACCTGCTGAGTTCCCTCAGCACTTTGTGTTTTGCTCAACTCCCCAACAAACTGTCGTGGATACCGAATACGGACACAAAATGCTGGAATAGCTCAGTGGGACAGGCAGCATCTCTGGAGAGAAGGAATGGGTGACATTTCGGGTCGAGACCCTTCTTCAGACCTGATGAGTCTGAAGAAGGGCGTTGATCTGAAACGTCAACCATTCCTTCTCTCCAGAGATGCTGCCTGGCCCGCTGAGTAACTCCAGCATTTTGTGTCTATCTTCGGTTTAAACCAGCATCTGCAGTTCCTTCCTACACATTTTGTCTGCTGCGGATATCTGGTCTGTAGAAACTTTAGGTCTAAAGCTAATAGATTTTGTTAGAAGGAATGTGGGGCAAAGGTAGATAAATAGAGTTGAGGTACAGTCCTTCATTTCAATGGATGCCAGAAGGGACCCAAGGGGCAGAATCTCTTCCCTTGCCTGTTGAGGACTTCTGGCGATTCAACTTAGTCTTCTAGTTGGACAATCTGTAAATAGCCTGAATTGTGTCTCTTGGGCCAGTGGATGGAGCTAAAGTCACTGGTCTCTTGATTAGCTGTCAAGTTGAGTTGTCCATCAAAAGGTTATGAATGTTTCCTCTGTTGCTATGGGAAATGGAAATGTCCTTGTCGTTCCTTCTCAAGAAACTGGATCACAGATGGGATATAAATAAGGCTTCTCAACGGCTCAACATGTTCCCCGGTCGGAATAAGGCCGTGGGTGAATTTGGCCACCGGCATCAGACGATGACTGGTTAACAGCCAGCCACAGAATACGGAACGTTGAAAGTGAAAATGAAGATTTACAGCTTTAAAAAAACCACACACACACAGAAATGTAGGCAGGAGTCTAGACCCGAAACGTCACCCATTCCTTCTCTCCAGAGATGCTGCCTGTCCTGCTGAGTTACTCCAGCTTTTGTGTCCATCTTCGGTTTAAACCAGCATCTGCAGTTCCTTCCTGCACAAATATAGGTCAGTCGGGAAAAGCAAAAAAATGGGGAAAAGGAGAACTACGGTAAAATAAAGTCGTCCACCAGACTCTCGTAACGATCCAAGGAAGCTAACAAGAAAACAGCATGTTGTGGGGAGAATGGAACAGAGGCAATAAGCCTGGCATAGTGTGAGGCTAGATAATGAAAAATTGAACAACCTGCGCAAGGAAGAGCACAACACTGAAGCATTGATTTTCCAGACATCAAGCAGGGAAAAATCTATTTGGGATTAATGGAGTTATTTTGCAATTTTGGTAGCAATTTTCCATTTTGGATGCCACCTAGAAATATCTGAAGACATATCAATCCTTTTCTTGGCAATCTTGGTCTCGATCTTAAAAACCCGATGAAGTCCTGTGGAAAGCAAGCAAATATTCGACATGGCTGAACTGGTTTTACAGAGGAGGGTTACGTACACTGTTTGATGCATCAGACCGGTGACCCAAATGAAACAAAGCTTGCAAGAAATGAGGAAGGGAGGAATTAACTTTTATCTACATCACTTCATCAGAATCTCATTCCGTTTCCAAGCAACCCCTTGAGAACCATCGTGACTGATCTATCTGCAAACTCTCTTCATCTCCTGCTCTCCATTTTCTGCTGAAACGCTTGCCTCCTGAAGATCTAACATCGTCGGTTCCAGAAAAATTTGATTGATCCACTATCTCAGGCTCTTGGAGAAGAGTAGTCGCTGAATCTTGAAGGCGAGAGGGGAAAGATTTAATAGGAACCAGAGATGCAATTATGGACTGAGTTACAGTGGAGCTAGTTGAAGCTGGCACAATAGCTGCATTTGAAATACACTGGGACAGGTACATGGATAGGAAAGGTATAGATAGGAAAGTGCTGTGATCGGCTCGGGAAGTTGGACATGGGGTGACCTCAACGCACAGAAGTGTAGGTGGTTGCGGAGGTGGCCGCGGGAGGCCCCACAGCAGCTGGGTGAGTGAGTAAACATGCCCCATTTACCCTTGTTTGGCCCATATCCCTCTAAACCTTGTGTAGAAAGGAACTGCAGAGGCTGGTTTACACCGAAGATAGACACAAAGTGTTCGAGCACCTCAGCGGGTTAGGCAGAAAGTCTGAGGAAGGGCTCCGACCCAAAATATGACCTGTTTCCTTTCTCCAGAGATACTGCCTGACTCGTCTTTGTTCCCACCATCCTCCTATCAAGCCCTCCTCACCTGTGCACACCTATTACCTGCCAGGCTTTGTCCTGCTGCTCCTCTCGCCCAGCTTTCTTTCCTCCCCCCCCACCCTCCCCCACCCACAATCAGACCCAAAATGCCACCTATCGATGTCTCCAGAAATACTGCTTGATCTGCTGAGGTACTCCAGCACTGTGTCCTTTTGCGTAAATCTGCAACTGCAGTTCCTTGCTTCTCAATCAGGCCATGAAGCAAGGTTTCTCCAGTTCTTACAGAACAACCAAATACAGTAAACATTTCTTCTTTCGTGTGGCGTGCACAGCCTAAGGTTGTTGGACAACTTGTTCTATTTGATCTTCCGTTTGGGCGCCCTGAGGGATTTCCGGGAACGCTGGGCACCGCAAGGGGTGGAATGTATCCTTGACAAGGATTGTAATATAGTTGTATAATAGTGTATTTAGTTATAAGCATATAAGAATAATATATTCTTCTTCTTGCGTATGGCGTGCACAGCCTAAAGCTGTAGGGCAACTTGTTCTATTTGATCTTCCGTTTGTGCATGTCGAGTTGATTGCATTAGTCGAAACAGGGCGGACCACGTGAAGGTTGCAATCTTCCACCCCAGAAAACATTTGAATGGGGTAAACTAGAAAAAAATTAAAACCTTAGTCCCAAGATTAAATAAAGAATGTTGGCTGTTAAGGAGGAAAATAAATCACCAATGGAGACTTCCTGGTTTAGTTAGTTAGCTTAATTTATCATCATGTGTACCGAGGTACAGTGAAAAGCTTTTGTGTGCTAACCACTCAATGCATAGACAATACATGATTACAATCGAGCCGTCCACAGCATACAGATATATGATAAAGGGAATAACGTTTAGTGCAAGATAAAGTCTGATTAAAGATAGTCCGAGTGTCTCCAATGAAGTAGATAGTAGCTCAGGATCGCTCTCCAGTTGTTGATGGATTGGTTCAGTTGCCTGATAACAGCTGGGAAGAAACTGTGCCTGAATGTGGAGGTGTGAGTTTTCACACTTCTGTACCTCTTGCTTGATGGGCGAGGGGAGAAGAGGGAGTGACCGGGGTGAGACTCGCCCTTGATTATGCTGCTGGCCTTGCCGAGGCAGCGTGAGGTTTAAATGCAGTCAATGTTGTTATTCCTACCATTTGAAATGGAGGGACATGGATCAAGTGAAGGCAGAGGAGATGAGTTTAACGGCATCATGTTTGGCACGGGCATTGAGGACAGAAGAGCCTGTTCCTGCGCTATGTTCTAGGAAATATATAATTCCTACTCTTCTATCTTCAATCTTTTTCTCCACCTCTGTCCTGTACGATCACACCAGAAGTGTCCTGTGAGAAATCTCTCTCTCAGCTCGAGTGAGTGCCTGATATTCAATTTGTCATCAGGTGTTTTTTCAGGTCAGTTTAATACTTATTGTGACCTAGATGAAGGACATCTTCCCAGTCAAGTCCACACCAGCTTTCAACAGAGCAAATCTTTCAGTCCCATTCCCTACCTTATTTTCCCTGCAGTCTACTCCATCTCATTGATTATTTTGCAAGGTACAATCTACTCATGGAGTCGTGCAGCATAAGATGTGCCATCCCCGTGTGCGGACAGGACGATGAAGGATGAGAAGCTGAAGCCAAGAAGCCGAACAGGCATGAAGCCGAAAGGTTAGGGTTGGGGTTAAAAATCTTGATTTTTTAAAAGTGCTACATATCTATTTATCCTTGCGGCTTCTCGTCCGGGTACCATGCCATTCAGTCCATTGTGCCTGCATTGGCCATTATGCACCCATTTGTTCCACATTTCATCATTCACATCCCATTTTATTCTCCACTCATTCCAGTCAACTCTCCTCCAACTCTGCTGCCCTCTGAGGTACCACGGGCAATTTTCAGCAGTATATCCACCCAGACAAAGTGCTGGAGTAACTCCGTGGGCCAGGTAGCATCAGTCTGAGGAAGGGTCCCGACTCGAAATGTCACCAGTCCATTCCTTCCACAGAGGCTGCCTGACTCGCTGAGATCCTCCTGAACTGTTCTTTACGTAACATTCCAGCATTTAGATAGAGCTAGATAGGACTCTTAAAGATAGCGGAGTCAGGGGATATGGGGAGAAGGCAGGAACGGGGTACTGATTGGGGATGATCAGCCATGATCACATTGAATGGCGGTGCTAGCTCGAAGGGCCGAATGGCCTGCTCCTGCACCTATTGTCTATTTGCTTTAGATTTAGATTAAGTCCGTTTAATTTAAAGTTACAGCAAGGAAACAGGCCCTTCGGCCCACAGAGTCCACGCCGAGCAGCGATCCCAACAAACTAACACGATCCTACACTCACTGGAGACAATTTACAATGTTACCAAGCCAATTAGCCTACAAACCTCTATACCTTTGGAGTGTGGGCGGATACCCGGAGCTCCCGGAGAAAACCCACGCAGGTCACGGGGAGAGCGTGCAAACTCCGTACGGACAGCACCCGTAGTTATGATCGAACCCGGGTCTCTCGTGCTGTTCGGCAGCAACTCTACCGCTGCGCCACCTTGCTTGTGCGTCTGAGCCCCACCCATGATGGCAGATGCATCGACTGTTTCTTTGATGCCACAAAGCCTGCATGGTTGAAAGTGCAACCGAATGAGCATCAGCACAATACAAATAAAGGGGAAATAATCCACTTTACTGATTTACTGATGATAAGTAAAGGTGGCATCGCGGTGGCAAGCAGCACAATGAACAATTAACTGAACAAAACAACTTGCACAGGCAAGACTGCCCCCTACCACGGTTTTAATTATTCTTAATTACTCTTGCATAACAGTCGTTACCAGAATAAAATAACTAATTGGTTATACTTTCACAAGGCAATTAAAAAAAATAAAACACTCTTTCAAGACACAAATTTAAATTTGTCTACTTAAGCAGGGAAATAGATTGGCTCATTTAGAACCAGTAACTGTTATTTGAGCTAACACTGTCTATCAAACATTTAATAATGATTTTTTTTTTGGTTGTATAAATAAAGAACTTTCCAATTAAGTGCAAATGATTTAAACATTAATTATTTAGAGCGAGTAGATAAATGGGTAGTGTTTAACAGAGGAAGAAAGGTCAATGTCACAAAAACACACGGTGCATTGTGGATGCCACATTAGGCTGTGGGGTCGCAGAGTCATGTATTTAATGAAAATATATCCACGAGAAATTAAACCTATAAAATACTCTGACTTTTGGGAAAGGGCCCAGGAATTGAGTGCGCGAAGGTTCTGCAGATGCTGGTTTATACTGAAGGTGGACACGGTGCTGGAGTGACTCAATGGGTCAGGCAGCTTCTTTGGAGAAAAAGGATGGCTGACGTTTTGTGTTCGAACTGTCCTTCAGAGTGAAGGCAGAGATCGGGGGGGGAAACAGGAGGTAGGAAAAAGCCAGAACAAATCAGGGCCCCCAACAGATGACCAAGGAAGGGTGGAGCCCACAGTGGTCCATTGTTGAAGAGGTGATAACGAAGGGGTGCGATGAATGTTCATCCCTCTGGGTTGTAAGCTGCCCAAGAGAATTGAGTGAGCATGTTAATGGGCAGTTGATCACAGGCTAATGAATGTTTTTCTGAGGGTCTTTCATTCACACGCGTTGGGGTTGCAGATGGTGCAAGGGAGATCATTTCAATCCAGTTCTAGGGCCCAGTGGGGATGGGTGGAAGGAGAGGGATACAGTGGGGAAGATGTATGGCGATGGGAGCCAGGAATGGGGTGCAGGGAGGAGTGGGGAGGGTGATGGTGTTGGGACTGTCAAAAGTTGGGAATAGGAATTGGGAAGATTGACACAAAATGCTGGAGAAACTCAGCAGGTCAGGCAGCATCTCTGGAGAAAATGAATAGGTGATGTTTCGAGTCAAGACTTGTCCTCAGACTCATCCCGATACGTCACCTATTCCTTTTTCTCCAGGGATACTGAGTTACTCCAGGAATTTGTGTCTATCTTTGATGTAAACCAGCATCTGCAGTTCCTTCCTGCACAATAGCAAATGGGTTAATAATTCTGTATGGAAGGATTGTTTCATTTAGTTTAGAGATACAGGGTGGAAACAGGCCCTTCGGCCCACCGAGTCTGTACCGATCAGCAATCCCTGCACATTAACACTACCCTACGCACACTAGGGACAATTTTACATTTATACCAAGCCAATTAACCTTCAAACCTGTACTCTTTGGAGTGTGGGAGGAAACCAAAGACCTTGGAGAAAACCCACGCAGGTCAGGGGGGAGAACGTACAAACTCTGTGCTGACAGCACCCGTAGTTGGGATTGAACTCTGGTCTCTGGCGCTGTAGCTCTACCACTTCGCCACTGTGCCGCCCCTAATTGGATTGGTCAGCTGGCATGGATCAGCAGGGGGTTAGAAAGAGGCACAGAGGTTGGGTGGGGTGGGGGGATTTGAGGTACGTTAGCAAAGGGGATAGAAGACGGAGGATAGATCACTAGCTGGTTGGAGATGGCGTTAAGGCAAGGCTGGGAGAAGCTGAGGAGCACAACATGGATCTTAGAGTTCAGCACTTGGCCAAGTCTTTATGCTGAGATAGAGTTATACAGTGTGGAAACAGGCCCTTTGGCCCAACTTGCCCAACATATCCCAACTACACCAGTCCCACCTGCCCGTGTTTGGCCCTAGTCCGTCCAAACCTGTCCTATCCATGTACCTATCTAACTGTTTCTTAAATGTTGGGATAGTCCCTGTCTCATCTACCTCCTCTGGCAGCTTGGTCCAAACACCCACCACCCTTTGTGTGAAAAAGTTACCTCTCAGATTCCTCTTAAATCTTTTTCCCTTCACCTTAAACCTATGTCCTCTGGTCCACGATTCACCTACTCTGGGCAAGAGATTCTGTCATCTATTCACAGTAGGTTCACGATTTTCCTTTTTCAAATTTTTTTTTTTACATTGAAATTAAATCCCTGTGCCCACAAAATCATGGTGTTCCGTTGTCCAGTTTATAGGTTTCCAAGAATCAATTCCAAGAATCAACGTGTTTAATTGTCATTCGCTCCGACAACAGAACAATGGCATTCTTACTTGCTGCAGCTCAACAGGCCAGTAAACACAATAACTCAACGATAAATATATAACGTTCAATCTCACAATAAATCAATAGCCGTAAAAACTGAAAAGCACAAGAGTTGAAAAACAGAAATCTGCAGTGCAACCAAAAACACAGTGCCTAGAAGATCCTCGTTGCTGAGGTTAGCGTTGTGCAGTGTTCAAGAGCCTGATGGTTGTTGGGAAGAAGCTAGCTGTTCTCGGTCACAGGTTACAGGCTCCTGTACCACCTTCCCGAAGGTCGCAGCGAGATGAGAGCGTGGCCAGGGTGGTGTGGGTCTTTGATATCAGCTGCCTTTTTGAGGCAACATCTCTTATAGATCTCCATGACGATGAAGAGGTCAGCACCTGTGGTGAACCTGGCAGTGTCTTCCAGATTAGAGAAGGGGGGGGGGGTGGGGGGAGAGACCTTCTTACCTGTATCCACCTATCGCTCGCCAGGCTTTGTCCAACCCCAGTTCTCTTTTCCAGCTTTATCCTCCCTACTCCATCAGTCTGAAGACGGGTCCCAACCCAAAATGTTTTCTGTCCTTTCCCTCCACAGGTTATGACCGATTTTAGAGCATTGAAGGAAGGTCATGGGTCATAAGCGATAGGCAAACATTGAGCTGGCTGGGGACAGGAGGATGAGGGGGGGATCTTATAGAGCTGTACAAAATCATGAGAGGAATAGATCGGGTAGATGCACAGAGTCTCATGCCCAGAGTAGGGGAATCGAGAACCAGAGGATGTAGGTTTAAGGTTAGGGGGGAAAGATTTATCAGGAACCTGAGGGGTAACATTTTTTACACACAGGGTGGTGGGTGTACGGAACGAGATGCCGGAGGAGGTAGTTGAGGCAGGGACTATCGCAACGTTTAAGAATCAAATACACAGGACAAGATGTTAAGAAGTCCCTTGTGCCAATAGGTGGGGAGCATTTCACGACATTCGTTGATTGTTGAGAGTGGTAGACGCTCAACATCGGGGGGGGGTGGGGGGGGGTAACCTTCAGGACAGTTGGGCACAGGACACATCATCAGTAGTGTACCCTTGCATCACTGGGTGTTTCGGCCTTTTAACACTATACACCCTCCACAAGGGCGGCCCGCTGCAGGATGATCAACCCTCAGCGCATGTCCCGTGTCAAACCGTCCCAAAGATTCACCCCGACATACTTGGGGCCCAGCATGGGTCTTTCCGCTTGAGCCAAATCCACCGGCTGCTTCTTTCAGCCGCCTCTGAGAGTGATCTTATGGTCTTCCGCAGAGCCTGACCGTGGATTCCAAGCTCCTTCAGCAGTCTGATGGTAGATGACGAAACATTTACATAGGTACATGGATAGGATAGGTTTAGAGGGACATGGTCCAAGGTCAGGCAGGTGGGAAAAGTGTGGATGGGACATGTTGGTCGGTGTGGGCAAGTTGGGCCGAAGGGCCAGTTTTCAAGCTGTATGACTTTGACATAGCTATAATTCTTTGACAAGCTATAATTCTTTGACATAGGAGCAGAATTAAGCATCAAGTCTGGTCCACCATTCAATCATGGCGGATCTATTTTTCCATCTCATCTCCATTCTCCTGCCTTCTCCCAGTGGCCTTTAGCGCCCTTGCTAATCAAGAACCTACGCTTTAAAAAATACCCAATGACTCTGGCCATTCAGCCCATTCACTCCCTGCTAGTATTCCTATCTCTCAGGCCTAGTTCACTGCAGTCAACTGGACTTTGTGTTCATTCTGTGGTGCTGTTTAAGTCCAACATACAGCAAGAAAAGAATCCCGTGGCAGGTTTTCTGAATTAACACCAATGGTGGCCAGCTCCAGGCAATAGAAATGCATATCAGGAATTCAATTCTCTACCCATTGTGCACTGAATTCCTGATGCGTAGCCTTATTGCTCGTCTCCCAGTGGGAATGATAGAATGTATAGCCACCCCACTGAGCATGGCTGGAGGTATAATTTGAGAGAATAGAAAATATTGTACAACGATATATTTATATTGTCAGGCCAAGCTGAATGCAGTATGCTGTGTGCTCCGAACTTAACATTGAAAGGGAATCCCTTTTGTACATTAGGTTCTAACCCACTGCCGCCACTCCTCATACATGTAGAAAAAACCCTTTGTATTTTTCCTATTTTTCTTCTCCGGGACACGAGGGCTCTGACATCCCTGTCTCCTCTCCCACTTACCCCAACAAACATCTCCTTCTGACCTTATTCAGGTGCACAAGATCATAAGCGACACACACAAACAAGTTAACGCTTACATTCTTTATTGCCTGGGTAGTGGATTCTAAAGGCACAGGCTCATGGTGAGAGGGGAGGGATTTAAGGGGGACTTCAGGGGTGCCTTTTTTTGTTACTCGGAGGGTGGTCCATACCTGGAACAAGCTGCCAGAGGAACCTATAGAAGCGGATACACTTCCGACTTGATGGGCTGAATGGCCTAATTCTGCTTCTGCAACTTATGACCTTTTGGACAGATATATGGATTGATTTGATTTGATTTGATTTGATTTTTACTTTATTAATCCCCTTATTCAGGGGAGATTCTGATGTCCTTGCAGCACACTAATAAAAATACAACATAGCATTAAGAAGTTTAACATTAAACATAAAAACATCCCCCCACAATAATGGTTCCCACTGTGGGGGAAGGCACAAAGTCCAGTCCCCATCCCCATGTCCACCCATAGTCGGGCCTATTGAGGCCTCCACAGTCGCCACTACGGAGGCTCGATGTTCCTGGCCGTTCTCGCCGGGTGATGGTACTCCGGCGTCGGGAGAACCCTCTCAGCGGCTTGGGGTGCCAGGAACGGCCGCCTTCTTACCGGAGACCGCGGCTTCCAAGCCAACAGGCCGCTCTTGGATGGAGCTGCACATACTGGCGATCTCGGCGAGAGATCCCAGGCTCCGCGATGTTAAAGTCAGCGCCGCCGCCCGCAGCTGGCCGCTCCACAGACCCGCGGCTCCGCGATGTTTTTATCGGCGGTCCCCGCAGCTGGCCGCTCCACAGACCCGCGGCTCCGCGATGTTTTTATCGGCGGTCCCAGCATACCGGAGTTCCAGCGCGGCGACCCAGACAAGGCATCGCCCGCCCGCTGTGCCGCCCCCGAGGCCGAGGTTCTGGCCAGGTCCCCTCAGGAAACGCCGCTCCAGGCCCCGCTGGTAGGCCGCGAGGACGGGTCGAAGGCGCTGCTCGGAGTAAGGCAACCCCTCCGACCAGGTAGGGACTCGAAAAACAGTTTCCCCCTTCCCCCCCACCACCCCCCACACATAAAAAGATTAGGCCCCCTGACTACACACTCCACGTACTAAAAATAATTTAAAAAAGAAGGGGAAAAAACAGACAGCTGCAGGTTCAGGACAGCGCCTCCTCCTCTTGGGTACGGGCCAAATGCAGGCAAATGGGACTAGCCCAATATGTTAACTTGGTCGACATGGACAAGGTGATCTGAAGGTCGTAGCTCCAAGACTCCGTGACCCCTGGACTTCTCCTGACCTTTAGTCCATTGCACCATCTTCGGGAGATGCACACTGTCCATCTCAGAGGGTGCAACAGTCCAAGAAGGTCTGTCGCTGATCACTGTTTCTTGGACAACTAGGCAATTGAATGCAGCCACGCTAGAGACTCCCATTAACTGAGCATCAAAGACCGCAACAAATTGCTGAGAGTTGTGTACATAGCCCAGACAAACAAGCAAACCTACCTCCCTTCCATTGACTCCATCCACACTTCAAGGCCACCAGCATAATCAAGGACCAGTCTCACCCCGGCCACTCCCTCTTCTCCTCTCTCCCATCAGGTAAGAGGTATAGAAGTATGAAAACCCACACCTCCATATTCAGGGGCAGTTTCTTCCCAGCTGTTATCAGGCAACTGAACCGTTCTCTCACCAGCTGGGGAAGCGGTCCTGACCTCCCATTGACCCCATTGGAGACCTTTGAACTACCATTAATCAGACTTTATTGGGCTTTATCTTGCATTAAACGTTAAACCCATTGTACACTGTGGGGAAGGCTTGATTGTAAACATAGATAGACACAAAATGCTGGAGTAACTCAGCGGGTCACGCAGCATCTCTGGAGAAAAGGAATAGGTGATGTTTTGGGTCGGAACCCTTCTTCGCACGCTGAAGACAGATTCTGTCTCAAAACATCACCTATCCTTTTTCTCCAGAGATTCAGCTTGACTGAGTTACTCCAGCATTTTGTGTCTATCTTTGGCATAAACCAGCATCTGCAGTTCCTGCCTACACATTGAGGTGGGAGATTGCAACCTTCACGCGGTCCACCCTGTTTCGACTAATGCAATCAACCCGACGTGCACAAACAGGATCAAATGGAACAAGTTGACCTACAACTTTAGGCTGTGCACGCCATATGCAAGAAGAAGTCCTACACCTTGATTGCAATCATGTATAGCCTTCATTTGCTGACTGGATAGCATGCAACAGAAATCTTTTCACTGTACCTCGGTACACGTGACAATAAGAAACCAAACTAAATAAATAAGAAGGTAGACAAAAGTGCTGGAGAAACTCAGCGGGTGCAGCAGCATCTATGGAGCGAAGGAAATAGGCAACGTTTCGGGCCGAAACCCTTCTTCAGACTGATGTAGGGTGGGGGGTGGGGGGGGGGGGGGCGGGGAGAAGAAAGGAAAAAGGAAGAGGAGGAGCCTGAGGGCTGAGGGAGAGTTGAGAAGGGGAGGAGACAGCAAGGGCTACTGGAAATTGGAGAATTCAATGTTTATGCCACTAGGGTGCAGACTGCCCAAGCGGAATATGAGGTGCCGCTCCTCCAATTTCCGGTGGTGCTCACTCTGGCCATGGAGGAGGCCCAGGACAGAAAGGTCGGTTTCAGAATGGGAGGGGGAGTTGAAGTGCTGAGCCACCGGGAGATCAGGTTGGTTAATGCGGACCGAGCGGAGGTGTTCGGCGAAACGTTCGCCAAGCCTACGCTTGGTCTCACCGATGTAGATCAAGTTGTAAATAAATAAGAGACAGTTTAAGGCATTTGAAGGCTGTGAGGAAGAAGGATGTTGAAACTGTCACTGAGTGAGGCTCATCAGGGAGGCTCCAAGGAATAGTGGTTATTTTTAATAACGAGTTATAAATTTAGCAGAAGCCCAGTGGTGCTTTCTTAAACCAAAGGATTAGATTGTGTCCGGCTGGATGTGTTATTTGAGTGGAAGGGGGTCATGAGAGGAGGAAGTCTGACATTACATAAACTAAGATGAGAAATGTATTTTCTCAGATAGTCATCGCCTCTGGAACAGATTATGGAAACACACAGTGTGTTCAGATTCGCAGCTGCTCAGTACAATGAGCCGGTCAACTTCCTGAGAGAGGAAGGCATTTCCAGATACAAGACGTTCATAAGATCATAATGGATAGGAGCAGAATTAGGCCATTCGGCCCATCAAGTCTACTCCGCCATTCAGTCATGGCTGATCTATCTCTCCCTCCTAACCACATTCTCCTGCCTTCTCCCCATAACCTCTGACACCCGTACTAATCAAGAATCTATGTATCTCTGCCTTGTAATATATCCACTGACTTGGCCTCCACAGCCTTCTGTGGGAAGGCAGCTGGAAGTAGTCGGCTCCATGTGCCTCTGTGCTCCTGCACCGCTGCTCGATTGCCTCAGAGAGTTGGGCGAGGACTCTGCCAGAGCTTTTCCAGATCGGTTTCGGTTCCTTTCCCACTTGCGGGGGAGTGCAGGACCAGGGCGATGGAAGAATATTGTACATGGACAATCTTTAACCCAGCCCTCTTCTTGTAACTTGTAACTCATCCAGAAGTCTGCATCTGGATCCCCATCATCCCACACCCTGTTCTCCTTGAAGCCCCCAACCCCAGTGATAGGACACCTGTACCATCTGTGGAATTCTCTGCCACAGAAGGCAGTGGAGGCCAATTCACTGGATGTTTTCAAGAGAGAGTCAGATATAGCTCTTAGGGCTAACGGAATCAAGGGATGTGGGGAGAAAGCAGGAACGGGGTACCTATTTTGGATGATCAGCCATGATCATATTGAATGGTGCTGCTGGCTCGAAGGGCCGAATGGCCAACTCCTGCACCTATTTTCTATGTTTCCTTCCTAACGGTAGCAGTGGGTAGTGCGCATGGCCTGGATGGTGGGAATCCTCAATGATAGATGTCATCTTCTTCAGGCAGCGCCTCATGTAGATGCTTTTGATGGTAGGGAGGGCTGTGCCTGTGATGGACTGGGTCCACCACTCTCTACAGCCTCTTGCTTTCCTGTATGTGTTGGAATTGCTGTACCGGGCCATGGTGCAACCAGTCAGGATATATTTTACAGTACATCCGTGGAAGTACATGGGAGCATAGTTCCTTGACAGGTTCAGTACTTTCAAAATGGCGTCTCAGGTAGATAAGGTGGTCAAGAAGCCTTTGGACTTTAGTCAGCGTATTGAGTATAGAGGTTGGGAAGTCATGTTACAGTTGTACAAGACATTGGTGAGGCTGCATATAGAGTATTGCATTCAGTTTTAGGCACCATGTTACAGGAAATATGATGTTACAGGGGCTAATGGAGGCAGAGATTTTCGAAGATGTTGTCAGGACTCAAGGGCCTGAGCTATAGGGAGAGGTTGAGCAGGCTAGGACTTTATGCCTTGGAGTACAGGAGGCTGAGGGGCGATCTTCTAGATGTGTATAAGATCATGAGAGAAATTCATTGTGATCACGGCTGATCGTCCCCAATCAATAACCCATGCCTGCCTTCTCCCTATATCCCTTGGAATCAGGCACTGGCTCGAAGGGCCGAATGGCCTCCTCCTGCACCTATTTTCTATGTTTCTAAATAGAATGGGTGAATGCATATAGTCGGTTACCCAGAGTTGGGGAATCAAGAACCAGTGGACATAGGTTTAAGGTGAGAGAGGAAAGATTTAATAGGAACTTGAGGGGCAACTTTTTATGTAAAGGGTGGTAGGTGTATGGAACGAGCTGCCGGAGGAGGTATTTGAGGCAGGTACTATCACAATGATTAAAAAACATTTGGACGGGTACATGGATAGGAAAGGTTTAGAGGGATATGGGCCAAATGCAGGCAGGTGGGACTAGTGTTGATGGGACATGTTGGTCGGTGTGGGCAAGTTGGGATGAAGGGCCTATTTGCACGCAGTATGACTAAGTTCGTTGGAGTTTTCAATGATATGTGAGAGCCATAATCTCTTTAAACCTCTAGGTTTAGACGTGCAGAGGTTTAGACGTGCAGAGGTTTAGATGTGCAGAGGTTTAGACGTGCAGAGGTTTAGTCGTGCTGAGGTTTAGACGTGCAGAGGTTTAGACGTGCAGAGGTTTAGACGTGCAGAGGTTTAGACGTGCAGAGGTTTAGACGTGCAGAGGTTTAGACGTACCACCTCCATGATTACCTGCATGTGCCGGGCAGTGCCAGTGCTTGCTCCATGAGCTTTCCTGCACCATTTCCAACAGCTGGCACTCTGCCCATGCTTGAATGCAGAGTCCTCGTTGGCAGCCGGCCAGGGGGATGCTCTGCCACTCCGTCAGGTTGAGGATGGGGTATCTGGTCTTTGGTTCATGTTCATGCTCGGGCCTGCACACCAGATCACCGCTCATTCTTGGCTTCACTGCTGCTCTGGGCTCTGGGCAGGAAGCAGCTTCTCCTGGGATTGAACCACACTACTTAACAAACATTAAGACTTTCCTATGACCTTTATCTTCCTACGAGGCCCGTATTCTCCGCTGAACTGCCTGAGTCCCACGGCCTGGCTTGTTCCGCCGTCTGATCTCGCTCCTGAATGCCGAATGATATCTGTTTTGTTGCTCACTGCTTTTTCTTCCCAGGCCCCTAGTCTTGGCTCCACTCCACATGACGCTGAAGGGTCCTCAAGCCCTTTGGCTCAGCTCACCAGATTCCCACCACATCTCCCCACCCTGTGTTTGCAGCTCAGTGTTGGGACAGCACAAGCAAAACATCAACTAACTCAAATTGGAGGAACAGCATCTCATATTTCGCTTGGGCAGCTTACAGCTCAGTGGTATGAATATTGATTGCTCTCACTTCAAGTAGCCCCCGGCATTCTCTCTCTCTCTATCTCTCCCCCACCAAAGTCGCACCAGCTTCTCGTTTTCACCCAACAAACAGCTAACAATGGCCTGTTTCCTTTATCATCATTACTTTTTTGCATATCTTCCATTCATTGTTCTTTTTCTCTCCACATCACCGTCTATATCTCTCGTTTCCCTTATCCCTAACCAGTCTGAAGAAGGGTCTCGACCCGAAACGTCACCCATTCCTTCTCTCCAGAGATGCTGCCTGTCCCGCTGAGTTACTCCAGCTTTTTGTGTCTATCTTCGGTTTAAACCAGCATCTGCAGTTCCTTCCTACACATCAACTACTGCCTCATGCAACAAAGTTGAGGATCACTTCAACCCAGAGCAGGGAACGGGATAGTCAATAGACAATAGGTGCAGGAGTAGGCCATTCTGGATAGTTTCTGGATATCTGGATTGTTTCAAATACAAGTAATTTTATTTTAGTTTGGCTTCAGCTCGAATCGTTTAAAAAAGCATCAACTTAATAATTCATCTTCAACGTAACTTTAACAATCCATCATCCATGGAACTTTGATGGTACCCAGCCAGCGGATTATACCATAAGACACAGGAGCAGAATTAGGCCATTTGGCCCATCGAGTCTACTCCGCCATTCAATCATGGCTGATCTACTCTTCCCTCTCGATCCCATTCTCCTGCCTTTTGCCTGTAATCTTTGGTGCCCTTCCGAATCAACCTCTCAATCTCTGCTTAAATTTTTTTCCAATATCTGGGCCTCCACAGCCATCTGTGGCAATGAATTCTACAGATTCACCACCCTCTGGCTGATGAAATTCCTCCCCTCCATTTTCCACCTATCGCAAAATCTCATCAGGAACGAATCTTGTGCGTTACACCACTGCTGATGCACATGCCTTCACTGATGGTCTCCATCCTGTCGTGGTGGAGAAGCTGGCGTGTGACTAAGATCCTCAGAGCTAAACGGTCTGGTGCTGTGCGCCTGGCAGGGCCACCCACGGCGGGCATGTCGAAGGGAGGGGGTTCCTGACGAAACGCAGCCCAAGAAGAAGATCTCAACGGTGGAACATGTGGAGGACGGTGGCTGGCTGGGGGGGGGGGGGGTGGAACACCACAGCGGCTGAGGAGGTGGAGGAAGGCTGCAGCAGGGAGAGACTCCAAACCGTGGTGGAGCCCGCACCGGCAGACTCGGGTCTGTCTCTGTCAAGGACCATGCAGTCGGTGACTGTCCGTGCACCAGTCTCCCCACAGTAAAAGATCACCCACAGACGTCCAACTGGAGGGACATGAAGTCTGTGGCTCCAGGATCAGCCTCTTCAACTGTCTCAAGACCCTACAGAACAGACCCACCAGGAGGACAAGCAAACCCAACCTCGAGTGAATGTTGATGAGCTGGAGAAATGGGACTTGTGGGCACAACTAATGAAAGATTAACAATGGCTGTAACGTCACCCTGCAAGCACAAAGCGGGTTAACGCTTGCAGGTTCCCAACCTTTTTCGTCCCGTTTACCCCTGGCAACTTTAATAGCACATAACAATGTTATTTCACTTGTTTATGAACAAGTAATGATGAACAGATACTGCTATACCAGAGCCAAACACAGTCAGTCAATGAGAAAAAAATCCAGAATCAACAAGTTTACCCCCTGGGTAAGCAAAATTGGGAGTAAATTTACCCCAGGTTGTGAACCCTTGGCTTAGTTGAAGTGATTTTTGATCTTCTAATGCTGACAGTTAAATTTAAAGTCCAGATTGGGCGACTAAAATATTAGAGATGACTAAAGATTGTGGAAGAAAATAATTCAGAAGCTTCATTGTTAGAGATCCAGAATAATAAATTCGGAAACCAAATTCAGTTACCAAATTCCCTTGAAGCCTGTAAATCTGTAAAGTTGTAATGACAATGTTGCTTCTTATTTATTCACCCTGGCAGTGGGAATTCTCTTTGTCTTTCTTTGGTAAACGTGCATCTGTGGTTCCGTGTTTCTCAGTTCAGTTTAGTTCAGAAATACAGCGTGGAAAAAGGCCCTTCGGCCCACCGAGTCCATGCCGACCAACGATCCCCGCACATTAACACCATCCTACACACACTAGAGACAATTTACAACGATACCAAGCAAATTAACCTACAAACCTGCTTTGTGGGAGGAAACTGAAGATCTCGGAGAAAACTCACGCTTGTCACAGGGAGAACGTACAAACTCCGTACAGACGGCACCCGTATTCAGGATCGAACCCATGCGCTGTAAGGCAGCAACTCTACCTCTGCACCACCGTGACGCCCCACAGTTGAAATTGTTTCTTTCTCTGCTCATGTTTCCACCCTGTATGACCCCATGACTCTATTTACAATAAAAACTAAAAGTCATTTGAGAGGGAAGTCATAGCATCATGCAGCATGAAAACAGGCCCTTTGGCCCATCGAGTCCATGCTGACCATCCAACGTCATTTACAATAAGCCTGCGCTAATCCCATTTTATTCTCCACACATTTTCATCAACTCCCCTCCAGATTTCCCCACTCAGCTCCACACGAGTCAATGAATTACCTTGTCCATTCATCCCATCATGTATTGGGGATGTTAGAAGAAACCAGAGCACCCGGAGAAAGCCCACACGGTCAACGCACACCCCCCCCTTTCTGCCCTCCCCTCGTGCCCCATCTAGACTCTCACCTATTTCTCCCCTGCCCTGCCTCCTACATTCCTTCCTCCAGCTTCACAATTCACAACTCTTCAATCCCGACACCCATTTTCTGCTTTATCTCTGGCCTTTGTCCTGACCATCTGCCTACACGCTTTGTCCTGCCTCTTCCCTCTTCTAACTTTCTTCCCCCACAATGAGTCTGAGGAAGGGCCCCCAACTCGAAATGTCACCAGTCCATGTTCTCCAGAGATGCTGCCTGACCCGCTGGGTTTCTCCAGCGTTTTGAGCCTGTCTTCGGTATTAACCAGCATCCGCAGTTCCTTCCTACCCTTTACAGTTCCATTGTTGTTGCAAATGCCAAGTAAACAATCTTGACTCTTCACATTGTTTAGCAGCAGCCAGGCATTGCCGAAACTGCCAGGCTGTGAAGCAAAAATCTGCAGACTCCTGAATCATTTGGAAAAATGTGGAATTGCAGAGAGAGCAAATGTTATTGACAGATTCCTGATTAGTACGGGTGTCAGGGGTTATGGGGAGAAAGTAGGAGAATGGGGTTTAGTGGGATAGGTCAGCCATGATTGAATGGCCGAGTAGACTTGATGGGCCGAATGGCCTAAATCTGCTCCTGGAACCTCTGAACTTATTTACACTGAAAATAGAAATGTTGATTCAGACCATCCAGTGGGTGAATAAGCAAAGGATCTAAGAGGTCTGATGAAGGGTCTCGAGCCGAAACATCAACCATTCCTTCTTTTTTTAAATTTATTTTATATTTTTTATACAGATAGAAAAAGAAAAATAGAGAGAAAGAAAAATTACAATATCAAAAAAGAAAAAGAGGTGGAATGAATTACTTATAATACGTCATAGGAGATAAGTTCGTAGGTTATGAAATATAATTACATCTAATCCTGAGTTCAAGTTCCAGTCGGGCTTTCGCGCTGGGCCACTCTATCCCTTCAAATAGGCAATGAATGGAGCCCATATTTTAACAAAAAGTTCTTGCTTGTCCATTAAGACAAGTCTAATTCTTTCTAGATGTAGGGTCTCCGACATTTCCACAATCCACATTTTAATTGTGGGGGTTGTAGGGCCTTTCCAGAATTTTAATATTCATTTTTTCCCAGTTATTATACCCATTCCTTCTCTCCAGTGATGCCGCCTGTCCCGCTGAGTGACTCCAGCATTTTGTGCCTAACTTCGGATCAAAATAAATTGTGGTATGAAGTGAATTCTGCTCTCAGCACAGTCCATTTCATCCCCTCGTGAAGCACAGTCTCCGGACTCGGGCCATCTGAGGAGCAGGCGGTCTGGAAAGAGCCGGCCGCTCGCTGCACCCCACGCCACGGCAAGCGGCAAAATGCTCAGCAAAGGCAAAGCTGTTCCAGCTCTCCATGTCATCCAGCAGAAAGCACAATTTGTCAAGCAAATAGGAAGCCTGGAGCATGGAGTGACTGTTCTGATTTGAAAAAGAAAAATCAGCCATCAGAATTTAATGGGCACATGTTTACAAACGGCACTGTTTCGGCGTTAAATTAGTACACATTTCCACACTGAATTAATTTTGTTGACTGTGAAAAGCAGCCTCGAGAGTGGGGCTGAGAGTCATAGAAGGATTTTCACAAATTATTTTTTCTTCCTTCTTCGCTTTGACTTCTCCAAGGGCACGGAAGCTTGCAGCAATTCGATTCTTTCGGCACTTCCCCCAAGGTGACTGTGGAGGAGATGTCCTGGTGAATGTCGCGGCAACAGAATACAAATACAAAACCAGCCTGCAAATGTTCACAAACAACAAGGTGATTGGCAACTGCTAAATGCCAGATGCCCTGAAGATTACACATTTTAGATTGCACCTCGCCTAAACGTGAATATCCTGCACTGAAGTGTAAACTATGAAACTTAAGCATGCAATAGATTGTAGGGGTTGACAGGTTGAAGTAAATTGTGTTGTGCTCCATGGGTGTGTATCCATTCTCCGTATTGCTATAGAACTGGCAGCTATCTTGTGACTTTGACACACTTCGTGAGTCCATGCTGTGCTGTACAGAGGACATACCTCTATGGGCCTGTCCCACTTAGGCAACTTTTTAGGCGACTGCAGGAGACTATGCAGTCGCCACACGTTCGCGGGTGGTTGCCGGGGAGTCGCCTTCGTGGTCGTGAGGGGTTCCCGCATTCTGGGAACTGGTCGCGGCCTCATTATGGTCGCCGTGACTAGAATGAAGCCGCCATGGAGAGTAGCGAGAATTCTCGAGTCGTAGGTGGGTCGCCAGGAGGTCCTAATGGGTCGCCAGGTGGTCGAAGGTTCTCGTAGGTTCTCGTAGGTTGTAGTCGGTGCTGACCGGTGAATTTCATTGGCTCATTGGGGGAAGAAATGGTAAGCAGCAGTTTTCAGAACCAAGGATTGCAGAGAGAGGAAATGTTATTGCCAGATTCCTGATTAGTACGGATGTCAGGGTTATGGGGAGAAAGCAGGAGAATGGGATAGGTCAGCCATGATTGAATGGCGAAGTAGACTTGATGGGTCGAATGGCCTAAATCTGCTCCTGGAACTTCTGAACTTATTTCCACTGAAAATAGAAATGTTAATTCAGACCAAGGATTCCTTCATACTGGCAATCAAGTGCTTTCACTGTTCCTGCAGCTTCATGATCCACTGTTTGCCCCCATCCAGCAGAGACCTCACAAGACAAGCCTTGTCTCATTGAACAGTTCCTTGCATTAATCATGCTAATCTTTGTAAATAAAGCAGAAAAATATATATATTTAAAGTACTTGTATTTTCATGCTTCAGCCCTGTCATCAATAAATGTAAATACTAAAATTTGCAGATTTAATTTTTATTTCTAGTTTTCGAGATACAGTGTGGAAACAGGCCCTTCGTCCCACCGAGACCATGCTGACCATTGATCACCCATACACTTGTTCTATCCTACACACCAGGGCCAATTTACCCAAGCCAATTAACCGATGAACCTGCACGTCTTTGGAGTGTGCGAGGAAACGGGAGCACCCGGAGAGAACTCACGCAGGTCACGGGGAGAACGTACAAACTCCGTACAGACAGCACCCTTAGGCAGGATCGAACCCGGGTCTCTGGTGCTGTGAGGAAGCAACTCTACCGCTGCGCCACCGTGCCGCCCCTTTGCTGTATGTGTGCGGCAAATATTGGTCCGCTCTGTACTGTCAATTAACCACCATTTGTACCCCGGCACACGGCATATTCTGAGCGATCAGGAGCTTTAGAAAGTTTTTATTTTAAATCCCCGTGACTGGCCTGTCTGCATCTTCGTCTTGTGCCTCCCACAGCTGTAGTCAGTAGGGGTCAGATACATTTCAATTCGGAGGATGTGAAGTGTTTACTAATTGGTGAGGCCAGGCTAACAGCTTGCTTGCTGTTCAGACAATGGGGAAATCAATACAAAAGTTTACTTCATTAGCATTTTAACCATCTAAATTTCAATGTCCTTTATATTGGAATTCACGGATAGAAATTCATCCCCTGTTGGAGCCACTATAGTGCCATGTCAGCACAATGCTTCAGGCTTTGGAACTTCAAAGGAATGGGTGTTGGAGATAGATTATAACATGCTGCTGCGGCCAAGTAACACATTTGGCTTTAGCAACTAATGAGGATCTTCCAGGAAGCTTTGCATTGATGTCCTAATACTCAAACGCAACGCCCCTCTTTCGTAACGTCCTCTCTGTGGAAGTATGTTCACCAAGTGAGATGAACCATTTTATGCATCTTTCCTTTAATAGACACACAATGCTGGAGCAACTCAGCGGGACAGGCAGCACCTCTGGACGGAAGGAATGGGTGACGTTTCGGGGCGAGACCCTTCTTCAGACTGAGAGTCAGTGGAGAGGGAAACGGGAGATACGGAAGGGTAAGGTCTGAAAACGTGAGTTACTCCAGCATTTTGTGTCTATCTTTGGTGTAAACCAGCATCTGCAGTTCCTTCCTATACTGTGCCATCCCATTCTATGATGAACTCCCATGCTGAGATAGTTGTAATAGTTGTCATGCCTGTGGCTGGCTTAAGCCTGGGTTTAACACTGAATCATGGGATGCTGCTCAGTGACTCATCAGTATGCTAGTGTCATAAATTCATTAGTGATAGGAGAAGAATCAGGCCATTTGGCCCATCAAGTATACTCCACCATATAATTAAGGCTGATCTTTCTCTCCCTCCTAACCATCGACTTGTCCTCCACAACCTTCTGTGGCAAAGAATTCCACAGATTCACCACCTTTCACCTTCATCCATTCACCTTGCAGGAGCAGTTTCTAGATTAGGTGGTGGACCATTGTTTTTGGATGGAATTTCTGATTAAATCATCAAATATTTGAACTTTGCTGATAATTGATTGTGGACTGAGTGCACAGCAAATGGTCACATTTGGTTTGGCCTCCCCTTTGTGTTAGTCTTTAGGCTTAAGATTTTAGAGATACAGCGCGGAAACAGGCACTTCGGCCCACCGAGTCCGTGCCAACCGGCGATCCCCGTACACTAGCACCATCCTACACACACTCAGAACAATTTACAATGTTACCGAAGCCAATTAACCTACAAACCGGTACGTCTTTGGAGTGTGGTGGGAAACCAGAGCACCCGTGGAAAACCCACGCGGGTCACAGGGAAAATGTACTGACTCCGTCCAGACAGCGTCCGTCGTCAGGATCGAACCCGGTCTCTGAGGCTGTGAGGCAGCAACTCTACCGCTGCCCCAATTTTAAACTCGGTGGGCCGAAGGGCCTGTTCCTCTAAAGTCTATCATGGTAATTAACATATTATTGATCACTATTTATTTTATTTGTGTGTTGTTGCAGCAAATAATGATTTCATTTTTACTCAAGGCCGGGGAATCAAGAACTAGAGGGCATGGGTTTAATGTGAGCGGGGAAAGATTTAATAGGTAACTGAGGGGCAATATTGTCACACATAGACGTGGGTGAGTGTATGGAACAAGCTGCCAGAGGAGGTAGGTTTGGAGGGATAGGGACAAAAATGGGTAATTGGGACTAGTTGAGATGGGGTAGCTTGGTCAGCATGGCCGCATGGGGCTGAATGGCCTGTTTCCGTGCTATCTGACTATGATTCTCTCAGTTCAAATGTCAGGTCTTGATCGGAAATGTCGACAATTCCTTTCTCCCCGCAGATGGTTTTCGACCTGCTGGGTTTCTGCAGCAGATTGCTCTTGGCTCTTCTTTGGAGATTCAATTTCAATCTCCATAACTTGACATTGTAACATTGCTTCAGCTGCTTTGCCAAATAAGTAATGATATTGCAGAGTTTGATACGTTGGACAGTATTTGTCTTGCCACTAAGAGCTCAGAGCCATACAGATGTAAGCTTGCAGCACATCGCGCTGGGCATCACGTCATTGTGGTAGCACGTGCCAGAAAGTAACTTTGCATCGGCTGAATCAGTGATACTTGCAGGAGCTAACCTGACAGCACAATGAGGGATGTCTCCCAATTACTAACAATTATCACTGGAAGCCACAAGGATGCATTTGTGCTGCAATTTTAGCATTGCTGCAAAGTGCATTCATATTCTACTTGAAATGCACGCTCGGTCAAGGGCAGCGTGATTGCAGACAACTGCCAGAACGTTTCTCAGAGCACCTCTCGATCAACTTCCAACTTGGTCGGCATGAGGAAGACGGGCGGAGCGGCTCTCTGATTCTACCACTCTACAACTGGTGTAAGTCAGGTGTACCAAACGTGCTTGGATGCTCTGATCAATTTTTAGAGCAGCGTACCTGCTATTAATTTAAGGTACTTTGTTTTGTAAGCAAAGATAGATGCAAAGTGCTGGAGTAACTCAATGGGTCAAGGCAGCATCTCTGGAGAAAAAGGATGGGTGATGTTTTGGGTCGGGACCCTTGTTTACTCGATTAAAAAAATGCAACACTTTAAAAAATAATGCCTTTGAAGAATGGTCCTGACCCGAAAGGTCACCTATCTATGTTCTCTGGAGATGCTGCCTGACCCGCTGAGTTACTCCAGCACTTTGTGTCACCCTTTGGTATAAACCAACATTTGCAGTTCTTTGTGTTAAAGAAGGAACTGCAGATGCTGGAAAATCGAAGGTACACAAAAATGCTGGAGAAACTCAGCGGGTGCAGCAGCATCTATGGAGCGAAGGAAATAGGTAACGTTTCGGGCCGAAACCCTTCTTCAGACTGATAGGGGGTGGGGAGAAGAAAGGAAAAAAGGAAAAAGGTGGAGGAGGAGCCCGAGGGCTGGGGGAGGGGAGGAGACAACCAGATGGCTGATGAAGGGGAGGGGACAGCAAGGGCTAGCAGAATTGGGAGAATTCAATGTTCAAACCCCCAGGATGTAGACTGCCCAAGCAGAATATGAGGTGCAATTCCTCCAATTTACGGTGTTGCTCGCTGTGGCCATGGAGGAGACCCAGGACAGAGAGGTCAGATACGGAATGGGAGGGGGAGTTGAAGTGCTGAGCCACCGGGAGTTCAGGTTGGTTATTGCGGACCGACCGGAGGTGTTCGGCGAAACGATCGCCAAGCCTCCGCTTGGTCTCACCGATTTGCAGTTCTTTGTTTCGACATCTCTGGTTCGTAAGAAGTTGCATTTATCTGGTAGGAAACTTAACGTGTGCATTCTCATACTTTCAGAATCACACCATCAACTAATATCTCTGATGCTTCTATCCCTGTCCTTGCGGGCACCCTGTTCCATCAGACCCACCTTGGTGTTGGCCGGTGGAGTCTAGTTGGAATCAACGGGTCTGGACCTTCTCTGGTTTAACAAGGACAACAGCAAACTGAACCAGGGGGCTTACCATCAGGAATGCATGTCAGAGTTTCCAAGCCAGTAGAAGTTGCAGCCAGAGTTTTGTGCAAGCAGCAACGTCAACACTGAGCTGTGACCCTGTAACCAACGGATCACGAGGGACAATTAAGCAGATGAAGAGAGGAGGAGGTACCAGCAACTTTGCAACCTCTGCGATGGCTGAAGCCGGCGTGTGAATACAAATGATCAGACTGAGGTACTTAGTAGTCAGGGGCGTCAAGTGTGTAATGAATCTTCGACTCCTCAGAGACCACCATTGGAAATATCAGACCAGGCAGCCTGATACCCTCACCACACGAGACTGCAATGGCTGCCAGTAATGGCCGCAGCACAAGTCAGTGGTCAGATGCCCAGATCCCAGGTGTTATGGTGAGGATTTACCCGACAACCAGCCACATTCCAGCCAAGTCGTTCCGTTTAGTTTAGAGATCCAGCGCGGAAACCGGCCCTTCGGCCCACCGAGTCCACACCGACCAGCGATCCCCACACATTAACACTACCCTACGCACACTCGGGACAATTTTACATTTACACCAAGTCAATTGAATAACACTGAAAACTGAGAGGAAGTGAAGAGTGAGATACATCCCCCTGTGCTATAGTTACCTCTTAGCCTCCTCTTTCCTCCCCCCCCCCCCCCCGTCCCTTTCCACCCACGTCCCTACCCCCAGCTTTAGTTTAATTTAATTTAGAGACACAGCACGAAACAGGGCCACCGTGTCCGGGCCGACCAGCGATCCCCGATCACTTACGCTATCATACACACACTAGGGACCATATACAATTACAAACTTACAATTATACCAACCAAGCCAGTACGTCTTTGGAGTGTGGGAGGAAACCAAAGATCTCGGAGAAAATCCACGCAGGTCACGGGGAGAACGTGCAAACTCCGTACAGACAGCACCCGTAGTCAGGATCTAACCCGGGTCTCTGGCGCTGTAAGGCTGTAGCTCTACCACTGCGCCACTGTGCCGTCCCTAGTCCAGTGCAGGAAAACCATAAACATCTACCCAGTAGGTAGGTGGGGAATGGAGGGATATGGATCATGTGCGGGCAGATTAGATTAATTTATCTTGTCATCATGTTCAACACAAACATTGTGGGCCAAGGGCTGTGCTGTACTTTTCTACATCTTTATATACACTCAATTATGTCAGGGGTGCCAGTGCACACCATTACAAAAAATAACTCTAAAGTTGTACAGGTTTGTAATTAGCTTGGTATAATCATATCAATGTAAAAATTGTCCCTGCTGTGTGTAGGGTAGCGTTAATGTGCAGAGATTGCTGGTCGGTACAGACTAGGTGGGCCGAAGGGCCTGTTTCCATGCTGTATCTCTAAACTAACAGGATCGGTCAAAGTCAGCATGGATTTATGAAGGGGAAATCATGCTTGGCTAATCCTCTGGAATTTTTTGAGGATGTAACAAGTAGAATGGATAAGGGAGAGCCAGTGAATGTGGTGTATCTGGACTTTGACAAGGTCCCACACAAGAGATTAGTGTGCAAAATTAGAGCACATGGTATTGGGGGAAGTGTATTGACATGGATAGAGAACTGGTTGGCAGACAGGAAGCAAAGAGTAGGAATTAACGGGTCCTTTTCAGATGGCAGGCAGTGACTAGTGGGGTGCCGCAAGGCTCGTTGCTGGGACCCCAGTTATTTACAATATATATTAACGATTTAGACGAGGGAATTAAATATGACACCTCCAAGTTTGCGGATGACACAAAGCTGGGTGGCAGTGTGAGCTGTAATGAGGAAGCTATGAGGCTGCAAGGTGACTTGGATAGGTTGGGTGAGTGGGCAGATGCATGGCAGATGCAGTATAATGTGAGATTATCCACTTTGGTGGCAAGAACAGGAAGTCAGATTATTAATTGAATGGTGTCAGATTAGGAAAAGGGGAGGTGCAACGAGACCTGGGTGTGCTTGTACATCAGTCACTGAAAGTAAGCATACAGGTACAGCAGGAAGTGAAGAAAGCCAATGGCATGTTGGCCTTCATTGTGAGAGGATTTGAGTTTAGGAGCAAGGAGATCCTACTGCAGTTGTACAGGGCCCTGGTGAGACCGCACCTGGAGTATTGTGTGCAATTTTGGTCTCCTAATTTGACGAAGGACATTATTGCTATTGAGGGAGTGCAGCGTAGGTTCACCAGGTTAATTCCCGGGATGGTGGGACTGACATATGATGAAAGAATGGGTCGACTGGGCTTGTATTCACTGGAATTTAGAAGGATGAGAGGATATCTTATGGAAACATATAACATTCTTAAAGGATTGGACAGGCGAGATGCAGGACAAATGGTCCCGATGTTGGGGGAGTCCAGAACCAGGGATCATAGTTTAAGAATAAGGGCTAGGCCATTTAGGACTGAGATGAGGAAAAACATCTTCATCCAGAGAGTTGTGAATCTGTGGAATTCTCTGGCGCAGAAGACAGTGGAGGCCAATTCACTGGATATTTTCAAGAGAGAGTTAGTAGATTTAGCTCTTAGGGCTAAAGATATTAAGGGATATGGGGAAAAAGCCAGAACACGATAATGATTTTAGATGATCAGCCATGTTCATATTGAATGGCAGTGGTGGCTCGAAGGGCCGAATGGCCTACTCCTGCACCTATTTTCCTTTGTTCTATGTTTCTAAACAAAACTAAACTGCTTAAAATATCGTAAATGATGTCATTTAAATAATATTAACTTACCAGCTAATACCACAACAGCAAACCTAAAGTAGTGGCAACCAGCAGTAAATGCTGGAGACTCAGAGTGAAGAAGAGTCTCGACCTGAAACGTCATTCCCATTCCCTTCTCTCCAGTGATGCTGCCTGTTCCGCTGAGTTACTCCAGCATTTGGTGTCTATCTTCGATTTAAACCAGCCTCTGCAGTTCCTTCCTACACATCTTACAGCAGTATTTCACTACAAGTGTATCGGTTTGTAATCAGCTATCCGTGCAGAGTAAATCTTTGTGTGCGAATCCCCGCTGATGGGAAGTGTCACTACGGATCATAGGACGTTGGTGTGAATAAGCCTGATGTGTGATTCAGGAGACGGAGAGTCATATACGCTCAGAAAATCCATTTCCCATTGTAATTTGCTCTCTGAGCACACCCGGTATAATAAAAGCCCAGCTCCCGCGGCCCCTGGTGAGTAATTGAATTGAGATTCAACTGGTTGATAATGAAAAAAATATGCTTCACTTACTAAAGTTTATTGAGAAGGGAAGACACAAAATGAAAAATGTTCCATCTGTCCGTTTGCGAGATGGCGGGGCTCATCACAGGGGTGGTGATCATGACCCCCCCTTCCCTGCCACACCGTCCCATTGACTCCCCAGCGAGACAGTGTCTTGCAACTCATTCCCGCGATGTCAAAATAATCGGATCAAAGTTGAGAAAGGGCAATTGACTGAGTTGATTGGAAAGTCCCTGACTGGGTTCACTTCCCCTAGATGAAAGAGGCAGCCATACTTCAAATAGCTTTAATTCTGCTATGCATCCTCAATGTGCTGGGTTGAAATGCCAACGTTGGAAATATGTGCTCAATAGGAATTCTAAGCCAATAGACAATATTCAATAGACAATAGGTGCAGGAGTAGGCCATTCGGTCCTTCGAGCCAGCACCGCCATTCAATGTGATCATGGCTGATCATCCACAATCAGTACCCCGTTCCTGCCTTCTCCCCATATCCCCTTACTCTGCTATTTTTAAGAGCCCTACCTAGCTCTCTCTTGAAAGCATCCAGAGAACCCGCCTCCACCGCCCTCTGAGACAGAGACTTCATTTTTGCCACTGAGAGGCAAACAGTCTCTGAACCAGGTGGATGGGATCAAGATTGTAAATTTGTGACCATTAAGGTTCAGAATATGTTCAGTGTAACGGGTACCAAGGTTCCGCCATTCTGTGCGGCGTTTGTACGTTCTCCCTGTGACCTGCGCGGGTTTTCTCTGGGTGCTCCGGTTTCCTCCCACATTCCAAAGCTGTGCAGGTTGGTAGGTTAGGCGCAAAAAGCTAGAGTAACTCAGCAGGGTGGGCAGCATCTCTGGAGAGAAGGTGACTTTCAGCCTGAAGATGGGTCTCGACCTGAAACGTCACCCATTCCTTCTCTCCAGAGATGCTGCCTGTCCTGTTGAGTTACTGCAACATTTTGTGCCTATCTTTGGTTTAAACCAGCATCTGCAGTTCCTTCCTACATTGGCTCCTGTAAATTGACCCTAGTGTCGAGGATAAAATTAGTGTGAAAGATTGACTTCGGTAAAATATTGTAACTTGTCCTATGTGTGTAGGGTAATGCTGGTGTGTGGAGATCGCTGGTAGGTGCGGACCTAGTGAGCCTAGTGACCCTGTGAGCCCTAGTGAGACCACACCTGGAGAATTGTGTGCAGTTTTGGTCCCCTAATTTGTGGAAGGACATTCTTGCTGTTGAGGGAGTGCAGCGTAGGTTTACAAGGTTAATTCCCAGGATGGCGGGACTGTCATATGCTGAGAGAA
>JAXLNO010004969.1:0-20382 GCA_038087875.1 Malacoraja senta
CACTCACTTCACTACACTCACTCACTAATACCCGCACTCAGCACTCAACTCACTCCTTCACTCACTCACTCACTCACTCACTATACACTCACGCCACTCACTCACTCACACTCTCACTCACTCACTCACTCACTCACTCACTCACTCACTCACTCACTCACTCACTCACTCACTACACTCTCCTCACACTCACTCACATCACCACTCACTCACCACTCACTCACTCACTCCTCCACTCACTCACTCCTCACCTCACTCACTCACTCACTCACTCACTCTCACTCACTCACTCACTCACTCACTCACTCACTCACTCACTCACTCACTCACTCACTCACTCACTAATACACTCACTCACTCACTCACTCACTCACTCACTCACTCACTCACTCACTCACTCATCACTCACTCACTCACTCACTCACTCCCTCACTCACTCACTCACTCACTCACTCACTCACTCACTCACTTACACTCACTCTCACTCACTCACTCACTCACTCACTCTCACTCACTCACTAATACACTCACTCTCACTCACACTCACTCACTCACACTCACTCACTCACTAATACACTCACTCCTCACTCACTCACTCACACTCACTCACTCTCATACACTCACTCACACACTCACTCACTCACACTCACTCACTCACTCACTCACTCACTAATACACTCACTCACTCACTCACTCCTCCTCTCACTCACTCACTACTCACTCACTCACTCACTCACTCACTCACTCACTCACTCACTCGCTCTCTCTCTCTGCCCAAGCCTTCACCTCATCCCCGTCACTTGCACGAGCCCTACTTTCTGGCCACCTCGGATTATCCTCAAGCACTTCACGGAAGACGGCCCTGAGAAGCAAATACTATCTAATTAGAAAATAAATCCCAGCCATTTCAAAATTGTTCCACAGTGACACTCTCCTAATTACTCCACAAAGCCATCTGCTGCCACATATTCCTCAAATTCAAAAACAACCTAAAGCATAAACAAAGATTATTTATTTTTTAAATCTAAATACTCCACTGCGTTCAAACTTAAACAGCAATTAATATTTCTGTATTCTCGCTAAATCGAATGCTGTGTTTGCATTTTCCTTTAACCCCAAAGACAACAGTGAAGAGTAAACTAATATTAGTTTTTAATAATTCCCGACGTTTTAAAATGTGTCATTTCTTTCCGCGAGCAAAGCATTTGATGGGAACGGAAAATCTAAACTACAACTACAGAATCTGAAATGACAGCAGATAGCTGCCGGAAACACTCAGAGGTCCAGCAGCGTCTATTGGGAAGAGAAACAGAGTTAATGATTTCAGATCCAAGAAACCCTTTGTTATAACAGCTCCCTCTCCCAATTCGGAGAAACATTGTACCCAAGCAACTGCAGTTGCTGGTTTACAAAAAAAAGAGGCAATGTACCGGAGCAACTCAGCGGGTCAGGCAGCATCTATGGAGGTCTGAAGAAGTGTCCCAACTTGAAACATCACCTATCCAGGTTCTCCAAAGATGCATCCTGACTTGCTACTCCCAGCACTTTTGTGTCTTTTTAAGAGAAACATTAGTTGATTGAAGTCGCAAGCTTTTATTCGCAAACTTTGTTCAACTTTTCTATTATGTCAACGTTAGTTTCAGCTTTTCATGGGTGTGGGTTTGGTCTAAGATGTAGTTTGATGCCTTATTCATGTCATGGAGGGCCTGGCATACCTTTGCCTGGTCAAGTGTGTGACGTGTTGAAGAGTCTGGCTGCAAAGTTGGTAACTACACTTTCAGTAGGTAGGGTAAGTGACAAATGAGAAATCCTCAAAGCTGACAGGAAAATCTCAGAAATTGTAGCTCCGGACCACTCTCTAGATACTGATAGGATGGTTCAGTTGCCCGACAACAGCTGCAAAGAAACTGTCCCTGAATCTGTAGTCATTGATTATGCTGCTGGCCTTGCCGAGGCAGCGTGAAGTGTAGATGGAGTCAATGGAAGGGAGTTTGGTTTGTGTGATGGTCTGGGCTGCGTCCACAATTCTCTGCAATTTCTCGTGGTCTTTGGATGGCACGGTAATGCCAAGCCTCCTTCCCAGATTCCTGCTATCAGCGGGGAGAGTGGGATTTTCACCAAGAAACCCAAGCTCTCTATCTGATTTCTGAACCATGCCTCCACTGTAAAGAGAAGAATCATCACTTCATAATCATAATAATCATAATCTTGCTTTATTAGCCAAATATGTTTTGCAACATACAAGGAATTTGATTTGCCATACAGTCATACCAATAAAAAGCACCAGAACACACAAAATACATTTTAACATGAACATCCACCACAGTGACTCCTCCGCATTCGCACTGTGATGGAAGGCGAAAAAAAAGTTCAACATCTCCCTTCTTTGTCCTCCTGCGGTCAATGGCCTCAGACTTTCCGTTGACGGGATGATCTTACTCCCGTAGCCAGCGGCGGGCCGCCTCGTCGGGGCGATCAAGCTCCTGCATCGGGGGGAATCTCATCTCCCCGCGCTGAGCACCCAAGATCGGGGCTAGTCAAAAGTCGTGCGGCTTTTGGAGTTTCCCGACGTCGGTCTCAACCCGAGACAGCGAGCTCCTCGATGTTAAAGTCCGTAGGCCGCGGTTGGAGCATCGACTTTGGCAAACCTTCACCTGAGGCCCTAGTCAAATGCCTTGACCACTCTGGCATTCAACTCATCCAAGGCTCTGTTGCCCATGCCTTCCTGTGCACCAGACCCTGCCCATTCCTCTGCCCACTCACACAGATCTACATTGGTCCCTAGTGCCTGGAGAAAAACTCCAGTTTGGAGATGTATCTCTAGTTCCTTATGGTTCCACCAAAACCTTCAAATCACTTTCCGGTCTCTTGGAACTCGACTAGCAAGCAAAGTTATGAAACTGTACCAAAGTATTCAAGAAAAGTAAGGGGACCATGTTTTGAAGCACTCCAAATGGGTGAAATTTAAACGAAAATGCCATTTACTTGTGCACTCCACCCTTGATGTTCAAATGAGGCCTAACCTACCTAAAAGGGCGGCACGGTGGCACAGTGGTAGAGTTACTGCCTGACAGTGCTTACAGCGTCAGTGATGCTGGTTTGATCCTGGCTATGGGTGCTTGTCTGTATGGAGTTTGTACGTTCTCTCCGTGACTTCGTGGATATTCTCCGAGATCTTCAGTTTCCTCCCAAACTGCCAAAGACGTACAGGTTTGTAGGTTAATTGGCTTGGTATCAATGTAAATTGTCTCTAGTGTGTGTAGGATAATGTCGGCTGGTCGGCGCAGACTCAGTGGACCGAAGGGGCCTGTTTCCACGCTGTATCTCTAAACTAAACTAAACAAGATTGTCCAGTCTACCAGAGTGCACAACACACCACTATTAGCTCATTCTGCTAATGGTGAACAAGGCCACAATTGGTTACATGGTGATATTTATATTGTTTATTTATTCCTCTCCCTGATTTTTAGTCCATGGATAGGACAGGTTTAGAGGGATGTTGGCCAAACGCAGGTAGGTGGGACTAGTGTAGATGGTACATGTTGGTCGAAGTGGGCAAGTTGGGCTGAATGGCCTGTTTCCACGCTGTATGACTGTGACTCCAACACTGAACAATATAATTTTGCTGCAATTCCACGTTAATAGGTTTAGTCTTCTGGAAATAAAGATGAGGCTGTGGACAGATTGCTACCGCCTGGGTGTAATCAGACATGGAAGATTGCCTGTCAATTATTGAATGCAATAATTTGATCCATTTAATTGTGACTTTAGTTAAATTGCTTATTATTGATGCTTAAAATTGCAAAAGGAAAGCATTAATAATGGAATGTTAAAACAAAAACAGAAAATATGTCTCAAATGCACAACGGACTAATAATGTTACAGATTCGGGTAAGTGTTCAATCTGATCTACTAATCTGCGTTTCTCTTTCAGCCGATGACACACAAGGGACTGCAGATGCCGGAATCTTGAAAACAAAAACCCACAAAGTGCTGGAAGAACTCAACGGGTCAGGCAGCATCTGTGGAGGAAAATGGACAGACAACATTTCGGGTTGGGTCACTTCTTCAGACTCCCTGTTCCAAAAATACGTTGGCCTCATTTCTTGAGAATTAAAATCTCACCCCAAGAGAGTGCAGAGAAGATTTACGAGGATGTTGTCAGGACTCGAGGGCCTGAGGTTGAGCCAGCTGGGACTTTATTCCTTGGAGTGCTGGAGGATGAGAGGTGATCTTATTGAAGTCTATAAGGTCATGAGGGGAATAGACAGAGAGCGAATGCATAGTCTTTTCCCCAGAGTAGGTGAATCAGGAGCCAGAGGACCTAGGTTAAGATGAGAAGGGAAAGACTTAATAGGAATCTGAGGGCATCCTTTTCAAACAGAGGATGGTGGGTATTCGGAACGAGCTGCTGGAGCAGGTAGTTGAGGCAGGTACTCAAGAGAGAGCTAGATAGGGCTCTTAAAGATAGCGGAGTCAGGGGATATGGGGAGAAGGGGGTACTGATTGGGAATGATCAGCCATGATCACATTGAATGGCGGTGCTGGCTCGAAGGGCCGAATGTCCTACTCCTGCACCTATTGTCTATTGTCTATTGTCTACTGTAACAAATTGTAAGAGACATTTGGCATGTGCATGGATAAGAAAGTTTAGATGAAAACTCATGAGGGGAATTAACATGATGAATGGACCAAGTCTTTTAACCAGGATAGCAAAATCAAGAACCAGAGGACATGGGTTTAAAGTTAGCAGGGAATGATTTAATAGGAACCTGAGAGGCAACCTTTTCACTCAGATGGTGGTGGGTGTATGGGACGAGCTGCCAGAGGAGGTAGTTGAGGCAGGCACTATAGCAGCATTTAAAAGACATTTTGACAGGTATGTGGATAGGAAAGGTTTACAGGGGTATGCGCCAAACTTGCACAAGTGGGACTGGCATAGATGGGGCATCTTGGTCTCCATGGACCAGTGGCTCAATGACTCCAAGACTCCATTGATTCCTCCTCCACTTGGATCCTTCATAGGATGAGAGGAAGGGGACCAAAGGAGTTCCACAACATAACCACGAGAAAGACAAAACAAGCCGCAGGACTCCAGGGGCTTTTTCAATGCATTTAGTCGACTCAAAATTGTTACATGGAAACATAGAATCATAGAAAGTAGATGCAAGAGTTGGCCATTCGGCCCTTCGAGTCAGCATCGCCATTCAATATGATCATGACTAATCATCCAGAATCAGTACCCTGTTCCTGTTTCCCCCCCCATATCTGTTGAGTCTGTTAGCCCCAAGAGATATATCTAACTCTCTCTTTAAAACTTTGGTTACCTGTGACCTCAAAACTTAATGCAATGCATGAGTGCCAGAACCAGCAGAGACTGCGTTATTGCTCCTCCCCAGTAAAAAAAAGTGGGGGGCTTGAGGGGGTGAGGGGTGGGGAGGCTTTTCACCAAGATGAAAGTTTTAATGAACTCCAAAGACAACTTAAAAAATGCCATATATCTGTGGTGGCTCTGTGTGTCGCTCTTGAAATGGTAACATGTTGGTTCACACCTAAGACTCCCCCATATGGCGAATTCCCGACCAAGCTCGGCAAATTCCTCATCATGGTTTCCTGCAAGGCTGTGATTTTCACAACTTTTCTACAATTTCTTTGAAAATGCCAGACGTGAAAGATTGTAATTTTGTCACAAGTCGAGGGGAGAAAAGTTGCGGGGAGGAATGCGATCTTTCAAAAATAGGACCCTGGCTTTCTCAGCGCGGAAAGAAGCCGAAAATAATATTCAGTGCACTGACATTTTGAAAGTAATTGTTAAGTATAAAGGGCGCACACAGCTCTAAGACCACACTTTGCACTGCTTGAGGGTCTCGGTAGTTTTGGAGACTGTGGCTCTAAGAAAGGAATCCCTCACTGAACCACAGTCAGGGCTGTTTTCATCTTCAAATCTTGCTTCTAATCTCTGTTTAACAGGAATTTAGTTTGCAGAGGTTTACACCTCTGCACTTTAACACTGGGATTTCTTTGCCGGACAGAATCCCTTTCACTGAAACGAATATCCCATCTGGGTCTCTAAGGGACAATAATTGAGTTGAGGCTGGGTTTAAATAGCGATAAGGACAGAGAACACAGATGCGTTATTTCATTGATTAACACTAACACCAGCTTTGGGCCTTGGTGTCGGGCGCTGGCTTTAGGATATTACGAGCAGAATGACAGAGTTTTGGTACTTTATTCCCTCTCAATAACATTCTTTCACATATTAAGTTAATTCCACCCTAGGTAGCTACTTTATCATGCAGAAGAACTTAATCCACTGATGTAACTCTATCTGCTCTCGCTTTGATGCCCCCCCTATTTATCAGAGTAATGCAGTCTGTGTAAGACAAAGTACTCGTGACAGGAACAACTGAATCAGGCTTTTAGAGGCACCATGGCCTGACCTGCCGAATCAGAAGCTGTTTTAAATGAAGTGATGTTGTTTACATCGTGAAAACAGACATGATTTTTTTGCAGTGTGAAGATCCAACTTCACTGATCTTCTTGTACCTCACTTTATCTTGCGCCGACCTTTGGCCCCGTCCTTAATGCCTTCCCCAGGCATCGCGGACATAAGCCCTTGTGGCGTTCTCTCAGAAGTGGGGCAGGCTGTATCCACTCTGGTGAATGTATGTAAGCAGCTGTTCGGGTTGGTGATGAGGTTGTCCCAGCTTCTGTACGCTGGCTGGGAAAAAAGATTACAGGTCAGTCCGCAGTAGGAAGGCACAAAAGGAATCAAGCGGTGCAAGATTTTAAACAAACGAGAGGCCATCGTGGATTTTCACAGGTCTGATGAGGTCCTGCCAATTCTCCTTCTGTTTCTGCGCGAAGGTAAAAAAATCGATCCATATTTCATTTCTTCCCATTGCCTTTTCTTTTGAAAGGTGTGGAATTTTGTTAATCTAGACGAGAATAGAATGGTTTGGTTTAGTTTAGTTTGTTAAGTTTAGTTTAGTTTAGTTTAGTTTCAGGGGCTGTCCCACTTTCACGACTTAATTCAAAACCTCTGCCGAGCTTAAAGGACCTAAATAAAAAAATCAAGATCGTGGTAATCTACGAACTCCTACGACCTTCCACGACTATGTTCACAAACTCCTACGAACTCCTAAGAGTATGTCTACGAATGCCCATGACTATTTCGATGCCCTCCTTACAAGTAAAAAGTTGCAATTTCTTTCGTCCCGACCATTTTATTTTACTCGTGGACATTTTTTATCGGCTGGAAAAACATCCCGACTTACCTGATGCCACGAGTACGTACGGCTGGCATAACGAGCCGCTACGATATATCTACGAACTCCTACGGCCTCCTACGGACTCGTTACGAACATTCTGCGAGTTTGAATGAAGGGGAAAACTAGGGAGAATTCGTGAATAACTCGTGAAAGTGGGACAGGCCCTTTTGTGATACAGCGGGGAAACCGTCCCACCGAGTCCGCGCCGACCAGCGATCACCCGTTCACTAGTTCTATCCTACACTTGAGGGACAATTTACAGGAGCTAATTAAACTACAAACCTGAAAATAGACACAAAAAGCTGGAGTAACACAATGGGTCAGGCAGCATCTCTGGAGAAAAGGAATAGGTGATCTTTCGGATCGAGACCCTTCTTCAGACTGATAGTCGGGGGAGAGGGAAGCGAGTGATATGAAAAGGTACATAGTACAAATGAACGGAAGAAATGCAAAAGAACAATTCAAAGCCAGCAACGATGATCAAGGATAGGTGGAGCCCACAATGGTCCTCTGTTGGCTGTGGGGAAGGTGATAATGAGTGATACTTTGTAAAGTGGGAGGAAACTCGGAGCACCCGGAGAAAACCCACGCATCGCGGGGAGAGCGTGCAAACTCCGTACAGACATCACCCATCGTCAGGATCGAACCCGGGTCTCTGGCGCTGCAAGGCAGCAACGCTACCACTGTGCCACCGTGCCGCCCCAGTGCCGATAGCTTTGGCAACAGTTTAATAAATAGACAAACAAGGTGATATTTTGCCTTGCCCCACATTTCCCGACACTATCTAGTAACATGAGAGAACCAGCTGCATTAGTGGGAGGCTCAGTGGTGGCGAGTTAACACTGACTTTTAAGCAACTCCATTTGGGCACATTGTGATAAAATCATTCACCTGTCCGATTGAAGTACACGACCATTTGGATCCTCAAAGCCGCTTTTGTTGGGGAGGTCTTAGGTTTTTTTTCCTCTCTCCTCTTCCTTACAATAACAGATGGCTCATGTATCTGTTTCGGAGCTGAGAATATCATTTAGACCACAAGCAGAGGGGGATAAGGGAAGCACCCCTATTGCAACCCTAAGAAGGCCACAAGCCTGAGTAGAGAAAGTGAAAAGGTGTTTTCAGGCCTGGTAGTGGTGTTATTTATCCAGAAACCACACAGAAAGTGCTCAGTGTCACGGAGTTGAGAGGTTGTGCATCTCTTTTTCCACAGATAAAAGGCATGGTATAAAACATTTTGCAGGGGACAATGGAGTGAAGATTAACATAATCTTTCATTTGTATCCTTGGTAAGCTGGCCAAGTGTTGAGCCACATTCTTCATTCCCCTGCCCCTCTCATGTCTGGATTTAAGGAACGGCAGAGGAAGAATAGGCTTTGTTACCAAAGGCCGCCTGTTGTGTATTCCCGCCTTCATGTGTTCATCCCCACTGACAGCATACTGCTCTTGTGGTAACCAGACAACTCAAAGGAGAAACCAAGTGTCTGTTCATTGACAAAACCTGTCCCCGTTATGTCATTCTTAACCCAAAGCGCTTCTTGCTTTCAACCCACGACTTATATTCGTCAGCAGTGTCAACCATAAGGGCGGCACTGTGGCACAGCTGGTGGAGCTGCTGACCTCACAGCGCCAGAGACCCCGGTTCGATCCTGCCCTCGGCTGCTGTCCGTGCGGAGTGTGCACGCTCCCCCTTGTGGTCTGAAGAAGTGTCCCGAGGCGAAACGTCACCGGTTCCTTTTCTCCGGAGAAGCTGCCCGAGTCACTCCAGCATTTTGTGTCTATCTCCTTATGACCGAGTGGGTTTCCTCCGGGTGCTCCGGTTTCCTCCCACATCCCAAAAGGAAAGTGCAGGTTTGTGGGCTAATTGGCTGCTGTAAACGGCCCCTAGTGTGTGGGGAGTGGATGCAAAAGTGGGATAACATGGAACAAGTGTAGAGTCTGATAAAGGGTTCCGACATGAAACGTCACCCATTCCTTCTCTCCAGAGATGCTGCCTGACCCACTGAGTTGCTCCAGCATTTTGTGTCTATCTTCGGTCTAATCCAGCATCTGCAGATACTTCCTACACATAGAACTGGTGTGAACGGGTTGGTCGGCTGGGAAGGGCCTGTTGCTATGCTGTCTAAAGTAAACTAAACATTTCTTCCAGTTTACGATACGGAAAGCAAAGTGTGGACCTTCCCTGTTAAAGTATGTAAAGCAAGCTCCCAAATAAGAACAACCAGAGAAAACGTTACACAACTGCCCAAAGTGGTCTCTCAATATGACGATGAACTTTATGATGAACCTAAGTACCGTGAGATTCTTTGTTTTTTTGCTTACGATGCACAAAGTACACAAGAGAGTCCCCACGTTTCTGGCACCGACAAAGTTACAAAAACTACTCATTATAGTCACCCTGGTCTCTCTTCGTTCTCGGCGCCTCCCACACACCTGGTCAATAGATAATAAACAATAGACAATAGGTGCAGGAGGAGGCCATTCGGCCCTTCGAGCCAGCACCGCCATTCACTGTAATCATGGCTGATCATCCACAATCAGTACCCCGTTCCTGCCTTCTCCCCATATCCCTTGATTCCGCTATCTTTAAGAGCTCTATCTAACTCTCTCTTGAAAGCATCCAGAGAATTGGCCTCCACTGCCTTCTGAGGCAGAGAATTCCACAGACTCACAACTCCCTGTGAGAAAAAGTGTTTCCTCGTCTCCGTTCTAAATGGCTTACCCTTTATTCTTAAAATGTGGCCCCTGGTTCTGGACTCCCCCAACATCGGGAACATGTTTCCTGCCTCCAGCGTGTCCAAACCCTTAACAATCTTATACAGTATGTTTCAATAAGATTCCCTCTCATCCTTCTAAACTCCAGAGTGTACAAGCCCAGCTGCTTCATTCTCTCAGCATATGACAGCCCCGCCATCCCGGGAATTAACCATCGTGAACCTACGCTGCACTCCCTCAATAGTTCTATTTCGTTTCCGGCGCCTTCCCCAACCCTTGCTGCGTCCCTTCTAATGAAATAGGATAATATTATCCAACGGTTACGCTGTGGTCCCCCGCAATTATTGTCCACCTGATTCTGCACCGTTGGGGCAAGGAAAGCTCAAATGGCATCTTCTCTGTACAATGGCCAATGTACAAGAGCCTTTTTGACCAGCCTATCTATCTGTGATGCCACTTTCAAGGAACTACGTACCTGCACTACTAGATCCCCCTGCTCTACAACACTCCCCAGGGCCCTGCCATTCACTGTGTACGTCCTACCCTGGTTTGACACCCAAAATGCCACATCTTGCACTTATCTTCATTAAACTCCATTAACCATTCCTCAGCCCACTTGCCCAACTCAGCAAAATCCTGCTGCAATTTTTGATAACCATCCTCGCTATCTATGATACCACCTACTTTATTGCATCTTTATTATATACTTTATTATATCTGCAAACATACCAATCATGCCTTCCACATTCTCATCCAAATTGCTGATAGAAACCACAAACGGCAATGGGCCCTGAGGCACACCATTAGTCCAGTCTGAAAAACAACCTTCCACCATCATCCTCTGCTTCCATCCATGAAACCAATTTTCCATCCAGTTGATAGACACAAAGGGGTGGAGTAACTCAGCGGGTCACGCAGCATCTCTGGAGAAAAAGGATGAGTGACATTTTGGGTTGAGATCCTCCATTATCTATCTATCTATCTATCTATCTATCTATCTATCTATCTATCTATCTATCTATCTATCTATCTATCTATCTATCTATCTATCTATCTATCCATCTATCCATCTATCCATCTATCCATCTATCCATCTATCCATCTATCCATCTATCCATCTGTCCATCTGTCCATCCGTCCATCCGTCCATCCGTCCATCTGTCCATCCGTCCATCCGTCTATCCGTCTATCTATCTATCTATCTATCTATCTATCTATCTATCTATCTATCTATCTATCTATCTATCTATCTATCTATATATCTATCTATCTATCTACCCATCCACCCATCTATCATCTATCTATCTATCTATCTATCTATCTATCTATCTATCTATCTATCTATCTATCTATCTATCTATCTATCTATCTATCTATCTATCTATTGAACTTACTGTATATACATGTTTATATATTCTGTTGTGCTGCTGCAAGTAAGAATTGCATTGTTCTTGTCTGGGACATTATGGACAGAGTGCAGATGACTGGGATCAGTACAGTGGGTGAATGATAGGCTCACTACGGTAGCTCAGGCTGGGAAGTGGGCTCTGCTGAACGTGTCCGTTAAGAGATGTGGGCCGAGGCAGGCATCCGGCTTGGCACTCAACCACCTCTGCAAGGCTCACACTTGAATAGCGGGCTTGATGCACTTCTGGGAGCCCTTGGTATTTAAGAGATTGGGCTGGCACCATTTGTTGGCAAACACCACCTCCTCGATCTCATCCTTGCTAATGGTAGGCAAACAAGTGTTGGCGATAGAAAATTAAATTCGTTTTGAAGCACTCAATGGGCCGGTAAAGGTTAGATTTCAGGTCAAGCATAGAAAACTTGAAGTATTAAGGGCCTGTCCCACTTACACGATTTTTTCGGTGACTTGCTGGCATCCGTCATAGTTGCAGTAGGTCGCCCGAAAATTTTCAAAATGTTGAAAATCCAGCAGTGACCATAAAAAGGTACGACTCTTTGGGCGACTACTCACGACCAAACAGGCGTCACCCCGCGACATGTTGCCTGTATGGTCATGAGTAACCACCCAAAGAGTCGTACCTTTTTCTGGTCGCCGCTCGATTTTCAACATTTTGAAAATTTTTGGTGACCTGCTGCGACTATGACGGGTGCCGGCAAGCGCCGAAAAAATCGAGTTAAGTGGGACAGGCCCTTTAGGATCAGAAATTCATCCCTGGTGTATTGGCAGTCATTTGACGTAGTGTGGAAGGGGAATAATTTTAAACAATATCATTAGATTTTCTCATTAGATTTAAGTTTATTATTGTCACGTGCAGTGAAAAGCTTTGTTTTGCATGCTATCCAAATAGATCAGATATACTACATAAATATATCAAGTCAAACTTGAGGTGTAAAAAATCATCAAAGGAATAGATTGGATAAACGCACAGAGTCTCTTGCCTAAAGTCGGGGAATTGAGAACCAGAGGACATAGGTTTAAGGTGGAGGGGGGGGGGAGATTTAATGGGAACCTGAGGGAAAACATTTTTATAAAAGGTGATGGGTGTATGGAACGATCTGCCGGACGAGGTAGTTTGGCCAAATACTATAGCATTTATTAAACACTTGGACAGCTGCATGAATAGGAATGTTTGGAGGGATATGGGCTAAATGCGGGCAGGTGGGACTGGTGTAGATGGGACATGCTGGCCAGTGTGGGCAAGTTGGGCCAAAGGGCCCGTTTCCTCGCTGTATTACTCTATGACTCTATAACTCTAGCACAATGACAACAACAAACCATTGTATCATTGTAGGTAGACAAAAAATGCTGGAGAAACTCAGCGGGTGAGAAGGAATGGGAATTGTAAACAGTTTGTAGAGCGGTGTTTTCGAGGCAGGGCAGGGGATCTTTGCAATCAGCCACGAGCTTTCGATTGGTAATAACAAATTTAGCACACCACAGAGGCGGATTGCGCCATGATTTTGCCTGGTTTTATTTCACCTCAGATCTCCTGGCGTTACCGTATTTCCATTGTTGACAGAAAACATATTGTTCCATCCTCTCAGCCGCTGAAGGGGTCGGCTTCTGACAATCCACACTTCAAACAATCGAGACATACGGCCCCATCTTTAGGGTGATGGGTTTATTTAGAAAATAGCAAAAGCACGGCGCTTGATCCTGCAAGCAAACAGCTCCTCTCTCTCGGACAGTTGGGCACGTCCTGGGCTGCTCTTTCAAACCCGTCCTTGCACAAAGACTGAGGTTAGTCATCTGTTTACCGTTCCATTAACCCAAAGCCTTTGCAAGTGGGCAGGTGGATGTAGCAAATATTCTTTCCACGGGCTCCAAAAGGGCAATTTAAGCAAAAAAATAAAAGAAACACTGATTTTCGAAGACTGCACTTTATGGGGAGGGGGGACATAGAACACATAAGTGTGAAATGAACAGCAGCTGATAAGTTCTAAACTTTGCAACCTGATTTCTTTGCCGGGATAACTAAAGTTGTAGCCTCGTCAGTAAATTCGAATGGAAATTAGACTGAACATGTACCTGAACATGTGAATCAATCAAACGCACTCAGATGATGTTTGGCAATAAGGATTTTGCAACTAAAGCAGGATAATTTTGCAATTAAAACATTTGTGTAAGATTTTTAGTGTAATGACATAATGTTGCATTAATTCTCTGTGGGATGAATCAGTCGGCTGCTCTTATGCATTTTAGGTTGCGTAATTTTAAGTGGATTCTGGTCGTGTTTTTATTTCATAGCTTTAGATTTAATAAACTTCCACTGTGCAAGGGGACACAGCAAGAAAGCCTTATTTTGGATTAAGAGGTTCATGCATATGCAGAGAGCAGTTTGTTTTCAGACGTATTATGAATATACATAGATCAAGCTAAACGCAATAATGAAAACGAGAAAGGTGAGATTAGAACAGACAGAAAGCCCAAGTTGGAGAAACAGATGCAAGAATAGATGTCAAATATCGCCTTTGAAATGCATTGATAGTGTGAGCTTGCAGCCTCAGCACCTGTTCAGGTTGGGCGTGAAACATAGAAACATAGAAAATAGGTGCAGGAGTAGGCCATTCGGCTCTTCAAGCCAGCACCACCATTCAATATGATCATGGCTGATCATTCAAAATCAGTACCCCGTTCCTGCTTTTTCCTGAAAGCAGCGTTCCCCCTCTATAACGGGATAACATTTGGTCATTGGGCGGCACCGTGGCGCAGTGCTGGAGTTGCTGCCTTACAGCAGCAAGTACCCGGATTCAATCCTGACTGTGGGTAGAATAGAATAGAATAGAATGCCTTTTATTGTTATTCAAACAGACAAGGTTTGAACGAAATTTCATTCCTACAGTCATAATATTACAAAAAAAAACAAGACACACACTTAACACAATTTACACAAACATCCATCACAGTGAATCTCCAACACCTCCTCACTGTGATGGAAGGCAAAAGTCTTATCTCTTCCCTTTGTTCTTCTCCCGCGGTCCAGCAGTCCAACTGCAGCGTCGAGGCGATTGGGCCTCATGATGTTAAAGCCCCCTGCGGGCGATGGTAAGTCCCGCGGCCGTTTAAGCCACGCCAGGCAATGTTAGGCCCCGCTCCGAGTCATTTAAACCCCGCGATTCTGGCGGGAGCAGTTGCCACTGCAGGAGCTCCGAAAAGCGGTCTCCCACCAGGGACCTGCGAGCTCCCGATGTTCCTGTCCACCGGGCCTGCGGTCGGAGCCTCTGAAGCTCCGAAGTCGGGTTGCAGCCGCGCGCCACCACAGCTCTCCCCGCTCCGAAGTCGGCCAGCTCCGCGATGGTGAGTCCGCAGGCTCCGCGACTGGAGCCCTCAGGTTGGTTCCAGTAGGAGGCCGCCGCCGGCTCCACGACGATAGGCCCAACGACAACGGAGACCCGACAGGGAAAAAGTCGGGTCCCCGTACAGGGAAGAGATTAAACGTTTCCCAAACCTCCTCACCCCCCCCCCAACCCCCCCACATGTACACAGCTAAAAAGAATAACAATTAGAACCAAAAACATACAAAAAAATTGGGTGGTGTGCACATTGGCCACAGGTTGGCATCGGAGAAGAAAACGAGAATAATGTTGACATGTTCCATTTCTGGTTCTCCCAACAGAGCGAGAGTTCCATCAGGGAATGTAGCCGACTGGCCCACTCCAGACTGCAGGAATACATGCTGCGCAGGGTATGTGCGGGGATCGCTGGTCGGCGCGGACCTGGCAGGCCAAAGGGCCTGCTCCACGCTGTATCTCGAAACTAAACCAAACTAAACTACACTAAACTAATTATAAAAATATAATAATCTGCACTGTCGGTGTTGAAATGGCTGACCCCAGCCCTAACTGAAGCAGTTTTGGTTGCTGCATGATTTCATGGATACAATGGATTTGGGACGTTCCGCTGCTATCAGGCTGCAATGGCTGGAGGGAAGATTGCAGTCTGCAGCAGTTCTCCATTACATATGACAATGACTTAATAAATGTCAGCGCTGAAGTATAATTTTGTGATAAATGTGAGGTTGGCAACATTGTAAGTGACAACGAAAACCTGGTTTGGGGTTTGATGGCTCCAAGCAGAGATTCAGATGTGCCTTCAGGGGAAAACTCTGGATGGTGGATTAGTTTTATGTACTTTTCTGCTTCCCAATTTGCTAATAAGTGAAATATAGTCGCCGCTTGCATGAACCACTTCAGTTTTTTGTACAAAGTAAAGAAAAAAATGTTTTTTTTTACTGGAATCATTATTATATGATTGGCATTTTATGTCTTTGAAATGAGTAACAGCTCTTTTCTGCATTGAAGTAAAGGAGATATCAGCTGCCAAGTGTGCTGGAAAATAACATTATATCATCTATATACCTACCCAGTGGCCAATTCACATCTACTGTTACCATGACGACATTGCAAAATAACTGTTAAATCAATTGCTTCTCTGTTCACAACTTCAGAAACTTTTGACAAATTATTTTTAACAAATTTACTAAAACCATTATTTTAATTGCAGGCAAAATGTGCAGGGAGGAACTGCAGATGCTGGTTTAAAACCGGAGACTGACGCAAAAGGCTGGAGTAACTCAGCGGGTCAGGAAGCATCTCTGGAGAAAAGGAAGAGGTGACGTTTTGGGTCGTGACCCTTCTTCAGACTGAGAGTCAGGGGACAGGGGAACGAGAGACATAGATGGTAGTTGGGAGATATGAATGGGAGATATGCAAACAGCAACGATTATTAGAATCAGAATCAGAATCAGAATCAGAATCACACTTTATTCGCCAAGTATGTTTTGCAACATACGAGAAATTTTATTGGCCAGGTCAGTCATACAATTAAAAATAACAGATCACTCAAAAACACATTTTAACATGAACATCCACCACAGTGACTCCTACACATTACTCACTGTGATGGAAGGTGAAATAAAGTTCAAGTCTCTTCCATTTGTTCTTCCTCGGTCGGGGGCCTCGAGCGCTCCATTGACGGGATGATCTTGACTCCCGTAGCCGGCGGGATTCGGGCCCTCCGCGTCGAGGCGATCCACTCCCGCATCGAGGGGATGTCAGCTCCCCCGCGCCGGGCGATCGAACCTCGCGTGGGGGCTGGTCGAGCCTTCCGCGGCATTGGAGCTCCCGACTAGCCTCACCCGAGACTGCGAGCCCTTGTTGGTAAGTCCACGGTGGTCGCGGTGGGAACGATCCCAGGCAAGGGTTCCGCTCCGATGTTAAAGTCCACGCCCCGCGGTGGGGCTCGCGACATTCCGAGGAGGCTTCCAGCTCCATCGATATTAGGCCGCAGAGCCCGGAGAATGTGATCCGAAAAGTGATCACCTCTCCGGGACGGTAAGAAACTTGAAAAAAAGTTTCCCCTGGTCTCCTCCCCCCCCCCCCCCCACATAAAACATACCAAAAACATTAAAACAAAACTTTTAACAAACTAAAAATAACAAAAAGAAGGAAAAAAAACGAACAGACAATCTCCCTCGGCGCCCCTGGTGGTTATCGAAGAAATGTGGGGCACACAATGATCCATTGTTAGCTGTGGGATAGGTGATAGCGAGTGTACAGACAAAGGAACTCAACAGGGCGACACGGTGGCACAGCGGCAGAGTTGCTGCCTTACAGTGCTTGCAGCTCCGGAGACTCGGGTTCGATCCCGTGACTGCGTGGGTTTTCTCCGAGATCTCCGGTTTCTCCCACACTCCAAAGACGTACCGGTTTGTAGGTTAATTGGCTTGGTAGACATGTAAATTGTCCCTAGTGTGTGTAGGGTAGTGTTAGTGTGCGGGGATCGCTGGTCGGTGTGGACTCGATGGGCCGAAGGGTCTGTTTCCGTGCTGTATCTCTAAAACTAAACCTAAAACTAAAGTAAAACCAGTAGGATGACTAGGGTGGGGGAGGGACGGAGAGAGAGGGGATGCAAGGGTCACTTGAAGTTAGAGAAATCAACATTCATACCGCTGGGTTGTAAGATGAATAACACAGTGAAGGTATATTGGATTTATTCACAAGAGAAATAGTTTTCTTTATTATATCCGCTCTGGATGGTTCACATTGCTCCATGAGCAATCAGTGATGGGGTCTTAACTCATTGTACAGCCCCAGTGTTCACATGGCGATGCTATACATGGGTAACGAGATTAATAGCTCCACAAATGGTTTTGGTGATATTGTTTGAAAGATCGTCGGGAAAAATCAACAATTATCACCAAATATCCCCAAAGTGATACCTTCCATTTCACGCTCTCATAGAGTTATAGAATCGTACACCGTGGAAACAGGCCCTTCGTCCCAATTTGCCCACACCATCCAACATGTCCCATCTACACTAGTCCAACCTGCCCATGTTTGGTCCATACCCCTCTAAATTTGTTCTATCTAGATTAAACGTTATGATAATACCTCCTCTGCAGGGCTGGATTTAGACGAAGAGAGGCCCGAGGCTATTCCACTTGTGAGGCCCCTCCCAATCCCCCACCCCCACGACGAGAGGAAGATGGAAGAGTCCACCAGATTGACACAGATGTGCAGCCGAGCATGGCCAATGAGATAAGGGCTGGAAAGCTGCGCTTTTTATTTATTGCCAGTGCTAGTGTCGAGTTATCGGCTTAAAACACTATTATTCTGAAATGGAGGGCAAGGAAAATTACTGAAGTGTTGTTTAGAGACTACAGTGCGTTGTGACAGCATATGTAAGAAAGGCCTATGACAGTGTCAAAAATATTATACACCAGGCCCGTACGAAGCTTTTCAAAAAGGGGGGTGGCATGGCAGGATTTCAAACATTTTATGTGAAATAAGTGCACGCAGCGCATATAACAAGCACGAAGCTCAAAGACCCTTGCGGCCAGGGTCCAGGGCCCTGGAAGCTCTGGGGTGTTAGATGCTCTCTGGTGCATTCTGAGCCTTATTTTGGAGCATTTTTGCACCAAATTTATGACCAATATTTCAGAAATAGTTTTGATTGAATCAAGAGTAATGAGTGGTTGGAATGGGATGATTCGGGTCATTGTTGTATACATTTTTAAAAAATCAAGAATTGAAACTGTCCTTGTTTTAATAATCAAGTTATATTGTAAAATGTTATGTAAAATTTTATAAAGGAGCATGCAAACACTGCAAATAAAATACTGTAAAGTTTTTGCAGTAAATAAAACCTTTTCTAGAAATGTTTTGTGCGTTGATTTGATTGCCTGTTACTGTTCAACTGTGTTAGTATGTGCACATTAAAAATATGATGCAAAATGAAAGTTGCAAACTATGTAATTCATATTTTTCAGTATTATTATCAAGGAAAAGAAAGCAGTTCCAATTGTTTGATATTATTCATATGGAGGAGAAAATATAATTGCTCTAAAACCTACCTTAATTTTGCAATCTCACTAAAGATAATTCCCCTTTCCCACTCCCCCCTCCTCCTTCCCCCTTCCTCTCCCTCCACCTCTCTCCTCCCCATCTCTCTCTCCCCCTCCCCCCTTCCCTCTCTCTCTCCCCCTCCCCCCCTCTCTCTCCCCCTCCCCTCCCTCTCTGCCCCCTCTGTCTCAACCCCCCTTTCCCCCTCTCACATCCCCCCCTCTCTCTCCCTCCCTCCTCTTCTCTCTCCCTCCCACGCTGCGAGGCTCCAACTCCGCGCCGCAGACACCGCAGCCCCCCCCCCCCCCGGCCCGGAGAAACGGGCACTCCCGCAACGCAATATTCCACTACTTACCTGGAGTAGACACCTAGGATCTTTGGTAGACACGAGGCATCGAGGTGATTGTGTGGAGTGCAAATGGAGATCTGAACCCGCCCGGGCCCACTGCGCATGCATGGAGAGACAGCGTCATTTTGCGTCGCTACTGCGTCACCGGTTTCCCCCAACTGCGCAGGCGTGGATGGTGGCAATTTTCTTCCCCAAAACTTCCAGCGGAACCAGAATATCGGGTAATTTTCGTCAAAGTGGAAACGCTGATAGCGCTCCAATTTTTTTTTTCTCAGGATTTTTTTTTACTCTGGGAAAAAAACACCCTGGCCGGAGGCCCCCTAGATTTTGAGGCCCCAGGCTTCAGCCTATGAAGCCTACAGGTAAATCCGGCACTGCCGAGGCCCCCCTAGATCTCGAGGCCCTAGGCTTAAGCCTATGAAGCCTATACGTAATCCGGCCCTGCTCCTCTTGCAGCTCGTTCCATACACCCACCACCCTTCTGTGTGAAAAAGTTACTCCTCAGGTTCTTATCTTCCCCCCCCTGATCTTAAACCTATGTAGTCAGGTTCTTGATTCCCCTCTCTGGGCAAGAGACTCTGTTCATCTATTCCTCTCATGTTTTTGTACACCTCTATAGCATAACCTCTCTCATCTCAATTGCCCCAACCAAAACCATGAATGAATCCATCTAAGGAATATATTTCTCAGCATTGTTTTAGTTTAGTTTAGGGAAACAGCGCAGAAACTGGCCTTTCATCCCACCGAGTCCCCCTCCGACCAGCGATCACCAGCACCCAAGTTCTATCCTACATACAAGGGACAATTTACAGAAGCCAATTAACCTACAAACCTGCACGTCTTTGGAATGTGAAAGGAAACCGAAGTTCTCTGAGAAAACCCACACGGTCACGGGGAGAACGTACAAACGCCTTACAGACAGTGCCTGTAGTCAGGATCGAACCCGGGTCTCTGGCGCTGAAAGGCAGCAACTCTACCGCTACGCAACTGTACCTCAGTGTAACATAACAGTTCTAGAGATAAAGTCCAAAATCTGCAATGGGGTAGAGAAGATTTGGAATATACCCTAGATTATGGAAGGACCATTCAGAAGCCTGATACTAGATAACCACAGGTATTTGGGGACATGTAATATAGAGATAGATCACGAATCAGCAAATCAGACAGTACCCTAGCTTTAGTTAGGTTTAGTTTAGATATACAACGCGGAAACAGGCCCTTCGGCCCATCAAGTCCACG
>JAXLNO010004970.1:0-146734 GCA_038087875.1 Malacoraja senta
CACTCCCTCTATGGCTATAATGTCCTTCCTCAGATTTGGAGAACAAAACTGTACGCAATACTCCAGGTGTGGTCTCACCAAGACCCTGTACAACTGCAGTAGAACCTCCCTGCTCCTATACTCAAATCCTCTTGCTATGAAGGCCAACATACCATTCGCTTTCTTCACTGCCTGCTGCACCTGCATGCCTACTGTCAATGACTGGTGTACCATGACACCCAGGTCTCGCTGCATCTCCCCATTTCCTAATCGGCCACCATTTAGATAATAGTCTGCCTTCCCGTTTTTGCCACCAAAGTGGATAACCTCACATTTATCCACATTATACTGCATCTGCCAAACATTTGCCCACTCACCCAGCCTATCCAAGTCACCTTGCAGTCTCCTAGCATGGTAATTAGGTAATTAACTAATTAGGTAATTAACTAATTATATGCTTTAATTTCAGGTCATCCAAGTAAGATTGTTTCATATTTGTTTCAGAATGCTTCTATCTATAATAACTGAAAATTTCTTTTAGTTCTCTAAATTTTTAAGTAAGTTATGGGCTGTTGACTGTCCTCGATCACAGCTTTTGTGTTAAGTCAATGGAAAAGCAATAAGGAACAAGATGCTAATTTCCGAGTACGAAAATGGCCACAACTTTTTTAATACTGAATATATGAAAGTAAATTAGGTGTCAAATTGAGACTTCCGCTGGCGCTAATGGTGGAGTAGAGGCGTGCGCCAGCTAGCTCCACGCTAAAACCCGACAAAAAACGGGTGAAAAATAATGGACTGACCTGCAGAGATCGCACCGGCAGCTTGTACTGAGTGAGTGACGTCAGAGATCCAATGTCGCTACAAACACACTCCCCCAAAGCAAAAAAAAATGGGAGGGTCAGATTACCGGTGGAAGAAGCAGGCCCGACTGAAGCCTCGAGCTCAGTTTTAACGTCGTCCCAGGAGGATGTTTCAAAGGGCCAGAAGACAAAGACTAAAAAAACTGAAATGGAGGAACTTCATATCTTTATCTCAAAAGAAACTGCAAGTATAAGAGAAGAACTGAAAAACTTTTAAAAAGAAATGAACTTAAAGAAGAACTGAAAAATTTTAAAGAAGAAATTAAAGAAGAATTTTCAAGTTTTAAGAAAAAATCACTACTTTTGTCCATGAAGAATTGGCTACCCTGAAGGATGAAATATCTGAAAATCTTGATCTACAAATTGAAGAGGAGAATAATAATTTCTCATGACTGGATTACTAACCCTTTGGACCTAAAATAGTTTTTTCACCCTCGCCATAAATTGTTTGTTATTGAAATTTTCTTTTTACTAAAACGTGGAGCTAGTAATAATTTTTTCTAAGGCTACAGAAGTCCTTAGATGGTTAGCCACGCTAGTGTGGCTATCACTAACTACACTGAATGTAGGTGTAGTTTCTTTCTTTTCTTTGCACTTTACTGATCATTTATTTTTTACTCTTTTTATTTTTACTTAATTATAGTCTTAAAATTGAATTGAATTATAAGTATTACTTAAGGAGATATGTCCGGGAGGAAAATCTATTAGATTTAAACTCATCTATCTTGTGTTCGGGTGGAATGTCGGGTTTAATGTGCTGAGCCATCTGCTCTTTTATAGACTACCCAACCCATAAGATGCAAGATGTTAATAGAAAAATTGGGGGTCAAGGAATTACTTTTTGTAGTTGGAACGTTAAGGGAATTAATGAACCAATTAAGAGAGGTAAAGTATTAGCACATTTAAAATCACTCAAAGCAGATATAACATTTCTTCAAGAAACTCACCTTAAAAACAAAGCGCAATATAGATTGAAAGCAAAATGGATTGCCAAAATCTATCATTCTTCATTTTCTCATGTCCAGATGGGTTTGCAATTCTAATCCGTTAAAGGTATACCTTTTAAACATATATCAACTATTGCGGATACCGATGGTAGATATATTATATTAGTGGGTGAATTATATCTGAAGAAAGTGATTCTTCTTAACGTTTATGGACCAAATTTTGCCAACCCTTTCTTTTTCAAGAAAACACTCAATACTATCCCGGAACTCGCACAACATAACTTAATAATTGGTGGAGAGTTAAATTGTACATTAGATTCTTATCTAGTTAGATCATCAAGACAAAGGAAAATAAAACCCAAGACAAGTGAATTACTAAATTCATACATTAATACTAATATTAAGATGTCTGGAGAATCGAAAACCCATCTGGACGAGAATATTCATTCTACTCACCGGTACGTAAAACCTACTCAAGGATAGATTATTTCTTAGTAGACTCTAAACTTATCCCATTTGATTATAATTTGAAATATCATAATATTATAATTTCGGACCACGCACCTTTAACATTCATGATTAAACTAATTGGAATGACCGACAACCAGACACAATGGAGGCTTAATCCTCAAATTTTAAATGATAAGGTATGTTACGAATATCTTATTACACAGATAAATATGTTTTTCGAGTTCAATGACCGCCCTGAAATATCTGCCTCCCTCCTTTGGGAAACATTCAAAGCATTTGTACGAGGAGCGTTAATTTCCTCACAAGCCTTTCGTAATAAAGAGAATCATGCTAAACATCAGGTATTGGAAAGGGAAATAAGGCAATTCGATATGGAAAATGCGGTTGCGCCCTCTACGATAAAACATAATAAAATTGCTGCACTTAAATATAAGTTAAACCAAATATATTCAGATCAAATCATAAAACTTTATCAAAATACTAAACAACTGCACTTTGAATTCGGTGATAAACCACAAAAACTATTGGCATGTCAACTCCGGAAACAGGAAGGGGAAGAAACAATTTATAAAATTAGATCAAATATTGGAGAAATACTACCATTACCCAAGGATATCAATGATAGATTTTTACAATACTATCAAACACTTTACTCAACCAAAACGATAGAGCGTTCTGCAGGAATGGAATCATTTTTACAGAAATGTAATCTTACAGGTTTAGATCTGAAAGAGAGGGAATTATTAGGGGCTGAAATATCAGTAAAAGATATTGAAGAGTCTATTAGATATTTAAAAATGGAAAGGCCACAGACCCTGATGGCTTAAATAGTGAATTTTACAAAAATATTTATGATCTGATCTCTCCACACCTATAGACATTATATACTTACGCTTTTACTAAACAGAAATGACCAGAAACTTTAAATGAATCAACAATAATACTTATACCAAAAACGGATAAGGACACTGAGGACCCAAGTTCATATAGAGCAATCGCTCTCCTAAACACTGATCAGAAAATATGAACTAAAATTTTAGCCCATAGACTAAGTTTAGTGATTCATAAATTAATACACCCAGATCAAACAGGCTTTATTCCAAAATGTTATTCATTTTATAATCTGAGACGATTATTTAACATTATATACACAAATAGAATAGCTAATGTAGATTTAGCAGTTATCTCATTAGATGCTGAAAAAGCATTTGATCAAGTGGAATGGCCCTATTTATTTTCGGTGATGGAAAATTGTCAACTGGGTGAGACGTTTGGCACATGGGTTAAGCTTTTATATACTAATCCAACAGCTAGAATAATGACAAATCAAATGTTGTGAACAAAATTTGATTTATCTAGAGGTTGTAGACAAGGATGTCCGTTATCCCCGTTATTATTCGCCCTTGCTATTGAAACATTGGCAGAGAGTGTTAGAGCCCACCCAGAAATATATGGGTATAATACTAAAAATACAGTTAATAAAATCTCTTTACATGCAGATGATGTACTACTATATATTACAAATCCAGAAACCAGTATTCCAAACGTTAAATCTTATAACTCAATTTGGCTTATTTTCAATATATAGAATTTATTGGAATAGAAGTGAAATTATGCCAATAACGGGACTTAATTTATATATATTGCAACAATCTCCCTTTAAAATAGTCAATGAAAAATTTAAATATCTAGGAATTTATGTGACCAAGAAATATACTTCTTTATTTAAAATACATTTTCCGCCTTTACTTAATAAACTGCATAAGAATATTCAATATTGGAAAACACTTCCCATCTCAATGCTCGGTAGAATTAACGCTATAAAAATGATTTTTCTTCCGCAATTACTATACCTTTTTCAATCAATATCTCCCAATTTTTTTTTTTTAAGTTGATTCTATTGTCACAAGTTTTATATGGGATTATAAGAATCATAGAATAAGTAAAAAACATTTATGTAAATCCAAGACGAATGGAGAATTCGTTTTACCAAATTTTTAATTTTACTTTTGGGCAGTCAATATTAAAAATATGAACTTTTGGTTGGAAGATATGGATCAGCAACCAGACTGGTTAAAGATGGAAAAGGAAGATTGTTTGCCTTTTGAAATTGGCCCAATTCTGTTAGATCCCACAAAACTGAAAAAAAAAACTATAGTGAAAACCCTATAATATACAGTGGTATACGAATTTGGAAACAATTAAAAAAGACATTAAATTGGATAATTTATCACCTTCTCCCCATTGTAAATAATCCTTCATTTAAACCTTCTGTGTTGGATAAAGGTTTTGTACAATGGAAAAAATATGGAATTAAAAAGGTTGGACATCTTTATAGAAAAGGTATTTTTCTTTCATTTCAGGAGTTACAACAGAATGATGGATTACATTCAAATAATTTTTTTAGATATTTACAACTTAGAGATTATGTTAAATTACATGCACAAGACTATAGAACTAGAGAGCCAGAGATTCTTGATGAATGTTTGAATAAACATCCTAATACAGTTAAATTAATATCTTACATTTATAATACTCTTTTAGATAATCCCGTCGACGGAATTATATAGACAAGCATGGGAAAATGAATTTGCTCAACCTATAACGAACGATATTTGGGATGAAAGTCTACAACACATACATCAATGCTCGTTAAATGCCAGGCATTCTTTAATACAATTTAAAGTACTATATAGATTGCATTAATCTAAAACAAAATTAAATAGAATTTTTCCTAATATCTCCCCTATATGTGACAAATGTCAATATTCAGTGGCTAATTTAACCCATACTTTTGTAAATTGTATAAAAATTAAAAATTTCTGGATGGATATTTTAAAAATTATTTCCGAATTTTATATCCAACTGGATCCCGACCCTAAACTAATAATATTGGGAATATCAGAACAATGCCTAAAACTTACAACAAGCCAAAGAAATGTCCTTGATTATAGTATGATAATTGGGAAAAAATGAATATTAACATTATCGAAAAACCCAACAACCCCCACAATTAAAATATGGATTATGGAGATGTCGGAGACTCTACATTTGGAAAAAATTAGATTTGTCTTAATTGACAAACCAGAATTATTTGCTAGAACATGGGCTCCATTTATAGATTATTTGAAGGGGTAGATTGGTCCGGCACGGGAGCCTGACTGAAGCTTGAATCCAGGATTAGATGAATAGTTACGTTTTATAACCTACGGACCTATCTCCTAAGCTGTATTATTGATAAGTTACTCTATTTTTTGTTGTTAATTATCTCTTTTTTCTTTTCTCTCTTTCTATCTATAAATAAAAATAAACAATTAGAAGCAGTGTTAATACGTAATTGATATATGAGGACCCCAGCTATTTTGATAGCTGGGATCCCGGGACACTATATATTAATAATAGGTAATCGTTAAACAAATTCTGTATTGGTCTGGATTATGATATGCTTCAAATAAAAATATTATACAAAAATAAAGAATTAGGTGTCAAATGTAACTTCTTTTTATGCTTTATCTGATGGGATAAATTGCAGACTTGATTTTTTAAATCTCAAAATTGTGTAACATTGCTAGACATATCATTGTATTAACATTTAAAGAAATAGTTGTTTGCTTAGCTGGGAAATAGACTTGTATAGCCTTGGGATTTCTGCATTCCAACTTGACATTCATTTCATTTTTTCTTCTTCTCTATCTCAGTCTGAATCGAAGAAATTGTCTGCTCACTTTGATTAAATTACCAGAGGCCTGGTTTTACAATTCAGCAAAACCCACCATTGTAGCTGCAGAAGCTAAGCAAATAATCTGGAATAAAGTTTAAAAGAAAATGTTGTCTCAGTAATGGTGGATTTATGAAATTGCAAGATTGTTGTGAAATCCCATCTGGTTCCTTTCGGTAAAAATAAATCTGCTACACTTGTCTAAATGCCACTCCAGACCCACAGCAATTTGGTTTAATTTTATTTACCTTTTGAAATGACTCTCAAAGTCATTTGGTTGTTTTAAAACTTCTATATAAATGTAATTTAAAAATAAAAACAGATGGAGCACATGGCATCAGACAAGTCAGGCAAATTCGACTTTTGGGTCCTGAAGACTGAGGTTAAATTTAGAAGAGCTATCCGATTGAATCATCAAGCAATAGCCTGAGATTAGCATTATCACAAAATTACATCTTTAAACTAGTATACAAGATTCTTTCATCACAATCTCTGGGAATGTGTTAACTTATCTGACCCACAAGTGGTGGAGGAAGAGTGCTATATTTGCAATACATAAGATTCATAATCATTAACCCCAGGCCCTTAACATGAGAAAAGAAACCGTTTCCATATAATCACCTATTTTACTCTCTCAGCTAATGTCCTTGTATGAGGCACTGTGAGGAGCAAATGCAAGGATTTCAATATTGTAGAGGTTTTCAATGGCCACCTGAAATGGCTCAGCAACTTAACTACTGGCGAAACGCTGATGATGTGCACTGATAGACTGGATCAGCTGGGCAGTTGGCCTATTTACTTATGTTAATTTCTAACTATATAACTAAAAGTCTCATCTTGATCACTTCCTGCCTGTGCTGTACATTGATTTTAGAAAAAACACTATTATATATCGCTATGATTTTTGGCCATCTTACTCACAGTCCTCCTCCTCTGAGGCAGCCCTGAGGATTTTTCCAATCAATGAAAAATAAAAAAGTTATGAGTGTTTAAATAATATTGAGATCAGCTGATTGTTAATCTCGCCTGTCAATCACCACGATGAAGGTAACGGCCCTTCTGGGGGGGCAGGACTATAATATCCCGGATGTCTGGACGTGAGTCAGTCACTCTGGATGATCGCGAGGGAGAATCCACAACTGTGATTCATTTTTTTTTTTTAAATATTTATTTTATTAGAAGTTAATACAATACAAAACAATACGGTGGTACCTAATTTTAGGTGCCAACTATGTCATAACGTAATACATTCTATGTACAACTGTGATTCTAAGCTGTGAATCAACTGAACTGTGAGTCTGCAATGTACTTGCAATAACTGATTTGTTAGCCTTTAATGACAATGCAATGAGTTGTTTGGCAATTTGGTGGCCTGCACTCTGCTTGAAATGCGATTAAATTGAATTTGGTGGCCTGCACTCTGCTTGAAATGCTATGAAACTGAAATTGGTGGCCTGCACTCTGGTTGAAATGCTATGAAACTGAATTTGGTGGCTTGCACTCTGCTTGAAATGCTATGAAACTGCATTTGGTGGCCTGCACTCTGCTTGAAATGCTATGAAACTGAATTTGGTGGCCTTCACTCTGCTTGAAATGCCATAAAACTGAATTTGGTGGCCTGCACTCTTCTTGAAATGCCATGAAACTGAATTTGGTGGCCTGCACTCTGCTTGAAATGCCATGAAACAGAATTTAGTGGCCTGCACTCTGCTTGAAATGCTATGAAACTGAATTTGGTGGCCTGCACTCTGCTTGAAATGCTATGAAACTGATTTTCATGGCCTGCACTCTGCTTGAAATGCTATGAAATTGAATTTGGTGGCCTGCACTCTGCTTGAAATGGAATTTGAAGGTATAGCCGTGAATGAACTGCCAGCCCACCAGCCCCGAGTGACTGAGCTGCCAGCCCACCAGCCCTGAGTAACTGAGCTGCCAGCCCACCAGCCCTGAGTGACTGAGCTGCCAGCCCACCAGCCCTGAGTGACTGAGCTGTCAGCCCACCAGTCCTGAGTGAGCTACCAGCCTAACAGGACTGAGTGACTGAGCTGCCAGCCCACCAGGCCTGTGTGACTGAGCTGCCAGCCCAATAATCCATTTGGCCCACAATGTCCATACTAGCCCTCATGGACAACAGTCCCTTCAGCCCACAACACCCATACTGGTGCTCCAGAACCCCCCCCCCCCCACTGGCCACCAATATTGGAATTGGTGGAGAGGTGGAATATTGCATTGGGGGACCAGCCCTCCGGTGTGAACATGGGACCCAGCGTGTCCCACTTAGTCTAGTATACTAATAAAAGTCTCATTTTGTATATATATATATGTGTGTGTGTGCGTGTATGCGTGTGTGTGTCTGTGTTTTTATGCCTTCGTCAAAACGCTAGTTGTTGCTCCAAAACTCTTCGTCAGTTGCTTCGAAGTCCCACAGCCCGCCGCCTTGTCCGTGTCCATGGCCGCCTGTGACCTCGCTCGGGTCCTCAGGTCCACGCCAGCCTAGACCTCGCTCGGGTGCTCGGAACCACGCCTGTCTGCGGCCTCGCTCGGGTCCTCAGGTCCACGCCCGTCCACGGCCTCACGCGGGTTCCTCGGGGTCCACGCCCGCCCGCAGCCTTGCTCGGGTCCACTGGTCCATGCCCTCCTGAAGCCTCCCTCCATACCACAGCACCGTGCTCCCTGCTCACTGCCCCTCCATCCCTCCCACGGCGTGGCGCTCCCTCTTCACTATCCATCACTCCATCCCTCCCACAGCGCGGTGCTCCCTCCTCACTGCCCCTCCCTCCCTCCCACAGTGCGGTGCTCCCTCCTCACCGCCCCGACCTCCCTCCCTCCCTCCCACACACTTCCCATCGCGGACTAAATATGATTTGAATGTAATACGGCCAACTCTCAACACCAGGGTAAAATAATTTAATCCCATACGGAACAGCTTCTAAAGTTATTCAAGATCATTCTCCAACTTCACATTCCTGAAAACAGTAAAATAAACATAGAGATTTCAATGCATATAGTTCTGAAATTTGCTCTGAGCAAGAGGACCAAAATTGCAAAGCCATAAAGTTATCCCTTCCACCCCACACCCCCCCACCGCCGCTCACATCCCCACCCCCGCCGCTCACACACCCCCTCCCCCGCCCACCCCCCACCCCCAAACAATCCCCCTGTCCCCCATGCCACCCCCCCCACGTTGCTTTGGGGGAACGGCTGAGTGCTGGAATATTGGGTTGGGGGAGCAGACCCAATGGGTCTGCACTTGGTCTAGTATACATTACAAATATAGCTCTAATTAGAATTGCAGTTCAACAATACTTTTAATAATGTCAGATTTAATTAATTTAATTAATGCACAACATTCAGAAAATTCAAAGCTCTTGCTCCACTTGTAATATATGTTTTTAACAGACTGACTGATTTTAGCCTGTTGACAGGTTTTAATCTATGGTAATCTACCTCGGGCCAATGTTGAGAATGCAGATTGCTGAAGTGATAATGAATAAGTTGGGTTTATACAACAACTATCTTCGGAACAAACACGCACACAAAGTGCTGAAGTAACTCAGATGGTCAGGCAACATCTCTGGAGCAACAACTGGGCACCGACCTTAACACCGCGGAGCCTGGGATCTCTAGCCGAGATCGCCAGTGTTGGAGCTCCGACCAGCGCGGCCTGTTGGCTTCGGGAGCCGCGGTCTCTGGTAAGGAAGCGGCCGTTCCAGGTATTCCAAGCTGCTGATAGGGGTTCTCCCGACGGCGGAGCACCATCATCTGTCGAGAGGGCCGGAAACATCGGGACCGCCGTAGCGGCGACTGTGGAGGCCTCAATAGGCCCGACTATGGGTGAACAAGAGGATGAGGACTGGACTTTGTGCCTTCTACCCACAATGGAACCATTGTGGGGGGATGTTTTTATGTTTAATGTTAAATTCTTCTTTAATGTGTTGTATTCTTATTAGTGTGCTGCAATGGCAACTCGAATTTCACTACACCAATTGTTGTATGTGGCAATAAATTAAACTTTGAACCTTTGGAGAACATGGATAGGAGACATTTCAAGTCAGGACCCTTCTGTCCTGATCTGTAACGTCATCTATCCATGTTCACTAGAGATGCTGCCTGACCTGCTGAGTTACTCCAGCACTTTGTATCTATTTTTGTAAGGCAGCATCTGCAGTTCTTTGTCGCAACATTCTGTATCTTTGTATGACAACTATGGGATCCAGGGAGAGTTAGCCGATTGGATAGCAAATTGGCTTCATGGATAATGGTGGAAGGTTGTTTCTCGGTCTAGAAGCCTGTGACTAGTGGTGTGCCTCAAGGATCAGTACTGGGCCCATTGCTGTTAGTAGTTTATAGCAACGATTTGGATGAGAAAATGCAAGGCATGATTAATACATTTGCAGATTACACTAAAGTGGGTGGTATTGTAGATGGTGAAGATGGTTATCAAAGTTTACAGCAGGATCTCGATCAGTTGGGTAAGTGTGCAGAGGAATGTTTAATGGAGTTTAATGCAATAAATGTGAGGTGTTGCATTTTGGGAAGCTTAACCAGGGCAGGACCTTCACAGTAAATGGCAGGCCTCTGGGGAGTGTTATAGAGCAGAGGGATCAAGGAATGTTGGCACATTTTTCCATGAACGCAGTGTCACAGGTAGATAATGTGGTCAAGAAGGATTTCGGCACGTTGCCTTGATCAGTTAGGGTACTGAGTATAGAAGTTGGGATGTTATGTTACATAGAAACATAGAAACATAGAAAATAGGTGCAGGAGTAGCCCATTCGGCCCCGAGCCCTGCACCGCCATTCAATATGATCATGGCTGATCATCCAACTCAGTATCCTGTACCTGCTTTCTCTCCATACCCCCCTGATCCCTTTAGCCACAAGGGCCACATCTAACTCCCTCTTAAATATAGCCAATGAACTGGCCTCAACTACCTTCTGTGGCAGAGAATTCCAGAGATTCACCACTCTCTGTGTGAAAAATGTTTTCCTCATCTCGGTCCTAAAAGATTTCCCCCTTATCCTTAAACTGTGACCCCTTGTTCTGGACTTCCCCAACATCGGGAACAATCTTCCTGCATCTAGCCTGTCCAACCCCGTAAGAATTTTGTATGTTTCTATAAGATCCCCCCTCAATCTTCTAAATTCTAGTGAGTACAAACCGAGTCTATCCATTCTTTCTTCATATGAAAGTCCTGACATCCCAGGAATCAGTCTGGTGAACCTTCTCTGTACTCCCTCTATGTTACACTGTACAAGGTGCTGGTGAGGCCATAGTTGGAGTATTGCATTCAGTTTTGGTCACCATGCCACTGGAAAGATGTTAAACTGGAAAATAGTGCAGAGAAGTGTTCTCTGGACTTGAAGCCCTGACCTATATGGAGAGGTTGGGCAGACTAGGACTGTATTCTTTTGAGCGTAGGAGGGTGAACTGTGATCTTATAGGGGTGTAAAATATCACTAGACTAAGTGGGACCCATTAGGTCCCTGTCACACGGGAGGCCTGGTCCCACAACGTAACCCATTCCACAACGCAATATTCCACGCACTCACTCCATTCCCCCAACGCAACCCGTTTCCCCAACACAATATTCCACAACACACGCCTATCACTCTTCCATCAAATCCACCCTCCCTGTCCCCCTCTCCCTCTACTCCCCCCCTCTATCCCACCTTGCCCATCACCCCTCCCTACCCCCCTGCACACCACCACCCCTCTACCCCAATCCCCTTCCTCTTTCCCCCTCCTTCCCTATCTCTCCCCTCCCTCCCTCATCCCTCTCTCCCCTCTCCCCCCTCCCTCCATCTTCTCTCACCTCCCCCCCCCCCATGCTGTGGGCTGGGCTGCGGCACTCCCTCGCTCCATGTAACGGTGCGGTGCATTAGGGCCGCTCCCGGTGTCCGTGCCCAAGGGCAGGAGCCGCCCCTCACCCCTATCTCCTTCTACCACCCCATCTTCCTCGTCCCCATTTCCTCATTCTCCTCCCCTCATCCTCCCCCTCCCTGGAACTCTGCCTGGTTCTCGTACTCGGCCCCGACACTGGCTGCAGGTGGGCCGAAGCATTCGCGGACCTGGGCCGCAACGGAGCTGGGCTCGCTGTGCCAGAGGTGGGGTGAGGGTGGCGGGCGGCCTAGCCAGAGCAGGAGGCGGAGGCTGTGCAGCCGAACGGCTGCAGCCGGGCGGCCGCAGAGGCACTGGTACACCTTTACCCAGGCCCCAGGCTTGGGAGTGACTCTAGCCATCAGCTCGGCTGCCGCCTGGGCTCCTGGGCACATTCCTGACCTCGGATCCAGGCTTGTCTTGGTTCCAGCCCAGGCCCAGTCCCCTGGCTCGGCCCGAGGCACCACCCTCCCCACCAGGTACTGCGCAGCCGCAGCTCCTCGGGCGGCGGCACCACTCCTTCACTATGGCGGCCAATCATTGCATCCCGTCGACATCCTTTCCTGACTGAGAGGGGACGAGACCAATCTATGTGGCGGGGACTGACAGCAATCTGCGCATGCACGGTTTTTATGATTTTTAAACCTTAATAACTTTTCCAATATACCATTGATTGGAACAAAAATGTTGAGTAGAAGGAGAATGTTGAGTAAGCTGGCGAAAAATTGTAGCGGTATCGCGTACCGTCTTTGCTCAAATAGAAAAACCACGCAAACCGGAAGAGCACAAGATCAGAGTTTTAGTTACGCGCGGTTGCGGGGGGGGGGGGGGTGGGGGGGGGTGGGGGAGGCTGCGGCATCACTCACACACTAACCAACCCCCACACACATGCACTAACCCCCCCCCTCGATATTATATTAATATTATTAATTCACTCCTTTTACCCCATCCCTGCCCTATCCACTCACGCATAGCCCCAACTACGCAGGCACGGAGGGAGGGGGAGGGGGTTGAGAGGGAGAGGGTGAGGGGGTTGAGAGGGTGGGTAGAGGGAGGGGGAGGGGGGGTAGGGAGTAGAGAGGGAAAGGGAGGGGGTAGAGATTGAGTGGTAGCGAGGCGCGCGGCGTCACAGGGGAGGGCTGCTCTCCGAACGCAATAGTCCACCACTCACCCATAGGTCCCAATACTCACCACTCCCTAGAGAGGGAGGGGGGTAGAGAGGGGGTGGTGGTAGAGAGGGAAGGGGGTAGAGAGGGAGGGGGGTAGAGAGGGAGGGGGTTAGAGAGTGAGACGGGGCAGAGAGGGAGGGGGGTAGAGAGTAGCAATGTTACAACATTTTGAGATTTTAAAAATCAAGTCTTGAAATTTATCCCATCAGATAAAGCATAAAAAGAAGTTCAAATTGACACCTAATTCACTTTCATATCTTCAGTATTAAAAATGTTATGGCCATTTTCATACTCGGAAATTAGCATCTTGCTCCCTATTGCGTTTCCATTGACAACACAAAAGCTTTGATCGAGGACAGTCAAAAGCCCATAACTTTCTTAAAAATTAAGAGAACTGAATGAAATTGTCAGTTATTGCAGATTGAAGCATTCTGAAACAAATATAAAACATCTTACTTGGATGACCTGAAATTAAAGCATATAATTAGTTAGTTACCTAATTGTAGCTAATTACAAATTGACTGTTGTGACGGAAATAGTAATAAACACCCAGCCTTGAAAATTCAAAAATTTGATATTCTCAAGATCAGAACTTTAATATTATTGTATTATATGCTGTAAATCCATAACAGATAGGTAAATAAATTACAATTTCTAGCAATAGACCAAGTCTTTATGGAGAAGATCAGTTGCTAGCTGGTACATTGGCATATCATAATCAGTAGCATCATCATACTCCTCAGATTGTAACCAATAAGCAACTCTGTACACCTTGTTTTTCCTCAACCTTTCAATTTTGGCATTGTAAACTACAAGTTTTGCTCTTCAAACCAAGCATTACATGCCTTGCTGCTGACTACATTCCCATTAAGAATGTCCTGTAGATCGTCACATTTGGAGTAGTCCAAATTTGGATAATCTCTGCGAATGCTGTCTAAATCAGTCTCTTTTGCTGGGCATTTGGATTGACAATTTTGCATTTCTTCTTCGGACATCTGTTTAAAATGTAAAGGAAAAAAACTGACAGCATTAACAGAAACAAGTTATTATTTGCAGTTTTAGAAAAAAGGTAGAAATGATAAAGTTAAAAGCTCAACAAATAGTAAATACCCAACAGAAAATTCATATTCATCAGTTCCATCAAATCAATCAAATTTATCTAATCTAAATTCAATTACTAGATCTAAACATGTATCAATTCTTAAGAAATTTTTTTTTTTTAATAGCCTAAGTATCCAAATAACAAACTAATCCCATTCACACAAGAATTCAGAATATAACATGATTTAAAAATCTCACTCTCATGAACTTATATGCCAGATGGAAAGGAATGTAATGTTTAATTCCCATAAATTAATCTAGAAACATCCACTCTCAGTATTATCAAAATTATTATTTTTTGCACAATACATGTGGCTAAAACTGTTGTGGATATTTAGTATAAAAATATGGATAGACAATTACACAAAATATAAAACGATTTAGATGCTCTTAGGATTTAAATCACCTTGCGAGTGGGTGTTTATGGAATGCGATCGATTGAACGGTGCCGTAGCCATGAATTTAAACGCCATATCGGCAGGCAAAGACACTGCCTGTTCGTATGGGGCCCAAATAACATTTTTGTGTCGTAAAATTAGATTAAAGCCACTCCAGAAGCAAAATTATATTTGAAATAAATGACTTACCTTTAGTTTTGTCCTGATATTACGAACCTTCACGTTGTAGGCATTGAGGGCGTTCGAAGTTGCCTTTTACTTTAATCCAACTATTAAATTGTCCAGCGATTTTTTAAATGAAAAAAACCGGGAACGGAAGTCCGATCGATTTTTCTTCATCGACTAGCAGCCCGAGGAAATCCCTCTCCGACAAGCGATACAAACCTGCATTTTAATCCCGCCCCCCCTCAAAGGCGCCAAAGTCGCACACATGGCCAGTGGCAGAACAGCAGCGCCGCTGAAGGTAGGTTTTGTAACATCGTTACAGAGAGGGAGGGTGGGCAGAGAGGGAGGGTGGGCAGAGGAGGGAGGGGGGGCTGAGTGGGAGGGGAGCAGAGAGGGAGGGGGCAGAGAGGGAAAGGAAGGGGGTAGAAAGGGAGGGGGATGGGCCTAGAGGGGGAGAGGGTAGGGGAAGGGGGTTGGGAGGGAGGGGATGTGGGTAGAGGGGGAGGGATCCTCAGCGTCAAAGGTGGATGGTGCTGCAAGGTTTGTAGTATAATAGATCAGTTCCCCATCTGTTTGCTTCCATTCACATTCTGGAACCTGGTCTATGGTTCTCTTCAAACTGATTTTCCATTGTTTGTTATATAATCATGACACAAATCCAAATTGGAATCTGCAGACTGTTCATCTAAATATATTAAACATGGGAACTTTGTCTAACAGCAGTCAGGTTATGGACCTTTTTCAAATGTAGTGTTGATGTCAAATGTATTATAATAGAGCAGGTCCATGAATTAACTACCTTTCCCATTCCAATACTGATCTTTTTGTCCTGGCCTGTTCCACTGTCTATGAGGCCAAATGCAAATTTGAGGAACAGAACTTTTGATTTCTCTTGGGCAGCTCACAACCCAGGATTTGAACGTTGATTTCTTTAATTTCAAGTAACGCTTTCATTCGCTCCTTTTCCCCCATCCCCCGCCCTACCCACTCACGAATAGCCCCCAACTGCGCAGGCGTGGTTAGAGGGAGAGGGAGGGGGATAGAGAGTGAAGGGGAGGGAAGGGGAGGGTGGGATAGAGAGAGAGGATGAGGAGAGGTGAGGAGGGTAGAGAGGAGAGTAGAGGGAGGAGGAGGGGGGTAAGGAGGGAGTGGGCGGGTGGTAGAGAGTGAGGGGTAGGGGGCACAGAGGGTGAGGGGGTAAAGAGGGATGGTCGAGGGAGGGGGATAAGGAGGGAGAGGTGTCGAGATGGAAGGGGAGGGGGTAGAGAGGAGAGGGTGAATGGGGTAGAGGGAGGGGATAGAGGAGGGGGGTAGGGGAGAGGTTGGTAGAGAGGGGGAGGAAAGGTAGAGAGGGAGGGGGCGTGAGAGGGAGCGTTGTCGTTTGAACAACTCTCCCTACCCCCTCCTCTCCTTCAAACCCCCCACTCTCCCTGCTCAACTCCCCAGGATTTTTTTCTCTCCTCCACTCCCCAAATCCCTCCAGGACCTCTTCGAGCGGGGCCGAGCGGATCCGAACGTGCGGGGCCGAACGGGTCCCAGTGGAGCCAAGCAGGGGCGAACGGGTTTGGGTGCTGGAGTTCCCCTCGTAGCATGGGCGGAAATCGCTTTTAAAACATGGGTGGTGGACGATTTCCTGGCGGCCCGATGGCAAGACAATGTCTACGACAAGCTACAACAACCTACCACCTAGTCTCCCCCTCTCTGCCCTCTCTCGGCCTCTCTCTCTGCCTCTCTCTGCTTCTCTCTGCCTCTCTCTCTCTCTGCCTGCCTCTCTCTCTGCCTCTCTCTGTCTGCCTCTCTACCTCTCTGAGAGAGAGAAGCAGAGAGAGAGGCAGAGTGGCAGAGGGAGAGGGCAGAGAGAGAGAGGGCAGAGAGAGAGAGGGCAGAGAGGTAGAGAGGGCAGAGAGCGAGAGTGGGCAGAGAGGGAGAGAGAGCACAGAGAGAGAGTAAGAGGGAGCAGAGAGAGGAGGCAGAGAGAGAGAGGAGAGAGGGCTGAGAGGGCAGAGAGCGAGGGGGCAGAGAGAGAGGGGCCAGAGAGGAGAGAGATGGCAGGCAGATAGGGTAGAGAGAGGGGAGAGAGGGCAGAGAGAGGGAGGTCACAAATGGGATATAGGGCAGAGAGAGGGCAGAGAGAGAGAGAGAGGACACAGAGAGAGCGGGAGAGCAGAGAGAGAAAAACGACACAGAGAGGGCAGAGAGAGAATCAGAGAGAGAGAGAGGCAGAGAGAGAGAGAATGGGGCAGAGAGAGAGGCAGAGAGAGAGGGAGAGGCAGAGCGAGGGGCAGAGAGAAGGAGGGCAGAGAGAGAGGGCAGAGAGAGGGAGGGCAGAGAAAGAGTGAGGGTGGAGAGAGGGCAGAGAGAGAGAGGGCAGAGAGAATGAGAGGGCAGTGAGAGAGAGAGGGGCAGAGAGAGGCAGAGAGGAGAGAGGGCAGAGAGGACAGAGAGGGCAGAGAGGAGAGGGAGGGCAGAGAGAGTGAGTGGGAGAGGGCAGAGAGAGAGGGCAGTGAGAGGACAGAAAGAGAGGGGGTTGAGAGAGAGGGGGCAGAGAGAGAGAGAGGTGCAGAGAGGGAAGTGGAGAGAGACGGCAGGCAGAGAGAGAGGGTAGAGAGGGAGAGAGAGGGCTGAGAGGAGAGAGGGCAGAGATGGGAGATAGGGCAGAGAGGGGAGAGAGGGCAGAGAGAGAGGATAGAGAGAGAGAGCAGAGAGAGAGGGCAGAGAGAGGGAGAGAGAGAGAGAGGCAGAGAGAGAGGGGCAGAGAGAGAGGTAGAGAGAGGGACAGAGAAACAGAGAGGGCAGAGAGAGAGGGCAGAGAAAGAGGGCAGAGAGGGAGAGACGGCAGAGAGAGAGAAAGAGAGGGGGGAGAAGGAGAGAGTGAGGGCAGAGAGGAGAGAGAGGGCAGGCAGAGAGAGAGTGGAGAGAGAGGGCAGATGGGTGACAGAGAGGACAGAGATGGGAGATAGGGCAGGGAGAGGGCAGAGAGAGAGGGGGAGAGAGACGGCAGAGAGGGAGATGCCACACACACACACTAACCACCCCCCACACACAGATACTAACCCCCCCTTGATATATGAACATTATTCATTCGCTCCTTTTCCCCATCCCCCACCTTATCCACTCACGCATAGCCCCCAACTGCGCAGGCGCGGCTAGAGAGGGAGAGGGAGGGGGTAGAGAGGGAGGGGGGGTAGAGAGTGAGGGGGGTAGAGAGGGAGGGGGGTAGAGAGGGAGGGGGTAGAGAGGGAGGTGGGTAGAGAGGGAGGGGGCAACGAGGGGGGGCAGAGAGGGAGGGGGGCAAAGAGGGGGTAGAGAGGTAGGGGGGCAAAGAGGGAGGGGGCAGAGAGGGAGGGTGCAGGGGGGGCAGAGAGGATGGGGGCAGAGAGGGATGGGGCATAAAGAGGGAGGGGGTAGAGAGGGAGGGGGTAGAGAGGGAGGGGGAGGGGGTAGAGAGGGAGGAGGGGGTAGAGAGGGAGGGGAGGGGGTAGAGAGGGAGGGGCAGGAGGTAAGGGGTAAAGAGGGGGGTAGCGAGGTAGGTGGTGGGGCAGAGAGGGAGTGGGAGGGGGTAGAGAGGGAGGAGGGGGTAGAGAGGGTGGGGAGGGGGTAGAGAAAGTGTAAAATATGTTAAAATGTCATCGTTACCGCGTAGTGTTTTTGCAAAGATGTAAAGACACCCACATATACACACACATATACACACTAACAAGATCAGAGTTTTAATAAGTGTATGATAAGAAAGAAAGGATGAAAGGAAGGAAGGAAGAATCCATCCATCCATCTATTTATCAATTTGTCAATCTACCAATCTACCAATCAAATCTAATCTATCCCAGAGGACATAGGTTTAAGGTGAGGGGCGAATGATCTAATGGGAATGTGAGGGCCAGCATTTTTCACATAGAGTGTGTCGGGTAGTTGGAATGAGCTGCCGGAAGAGGTAGTTGAGACCTTTTGAAAGACATTTGGACAAGTGCATGGATAGGAAAGTTTTATGGGGATGTGGGCCAAATGCGGGCAGGTGGGACTCATATAGATGGGGCACCTTCGTCAGCATGGGCAAAGTGTCTGTTTCCGTGCTGTATGACTCTATGACTCTATAACTGGCCATTTGCCTGCCATTTTGATATAGCTTTTACCCCCTCTTTATTTTCCTTTTTATATATCAAAGCAGTTGGATATGTCCCACAGCCTTGTCATTAGCAAAATATTACATGCACAATGAGGCTTAAACTGATTTTAACAGCTACATCAGGAAATTGTGTCTATCAGAAAAACTATCTTTGTTCCACCCACCCTAATTTTCACCTTCTCAGTCACCGATACTAACTTATTTATTTCTTTCCCAGTTTTGATGAAGGATCCCATTCCTGAAATGTTAGCTGTTTTCCTTTGCGCAGATGCTGCCTGCCCTGTTAAATGAATGTTAATAGTTTTTTCTGTTTTTATTTCTGTTAAGTAATAAGATTAGTTGAATGCTATTATAAAGCAGAATAGTACAATAGAATTCAATTATCCAGAATAATGGTTACGTGTCAATGTAAATGAATTGGTTACAGCAGTTCCAATTGTAGAACAAAAATGTTGTTCTACAATTGGAACTTTTGCTCTTATAGTAAAATATATGCCTAAATGCCAATCTTTGGACAGGTGGCATTTAATAGCTGGCAAAATATGATAAATTGAATGGTTTGAGGAATCCATTTGACTTGTTGCAGGATGTACAACATTTGTTTTGCTACCTACTTTTCATGATTATTGGACCCAACCAGAGTTGACCTTATTGCTTATTATTTTAGTGCAATTATATTCATGTGGTTGAATGCTATAGGTAGATAGCACCTGTTGGAAACCAATTAATGTGATGGAGCCATTTCTGCATCTCTTGGAAACCTCACCACAGCTTTCCTTGCTAGTAAAACCCATTGCAACGTTACAGAAGCTTGTTGGCAATCATGATGGGACAGGATGGAGAGTAGTCATCCTGATTTCTGTACACAGTTCCAGATTCCTTTCAGACACTTGAAGAAGTAAATTCCTCTTGGCGAAACATCTAGCTCTAAAGTCAAATGGCAATTAAAGTGTGATTGCACTTGTTGACTGTGAATGCAGTAAACCCACAGGACCAGGATGTTGTTTTGCAAAAGATTATTAATCTCACAGGCATTATCAAGGTCCATTAAAACATCAACAAATCCATCCTTCTCTCAATAACAGCACCACCGGTCTCCTTCTATCTATCCTAAGCAATAATACAACTATGACCCTTCACGTACCAATCACACACCATAGTCTTGTATGCTTACTGCTGCTGATGAAAAAAAAAACACGTCAGTTTTCAAAAACCCTACAGGATGCTGGTCGTTTAGTTATGGCAGGCACATCACCAGTCTCATTGCAATGCAGTTACACACCTACTTTACAGGAGAAGGTCATGCACTATGGCCATCAGCAGCAGCAGGGCCTGGCTGTTGACAACAAGAAAGTGAAGTAGAATGTAGCCAATTACTCGAACTAACCTTTGAAACTATGAGCCTAGATGTTGCCATTTAACGCATAGCAGAAGGTAGCTGCAAGGTGTGCACACGATGAATCAATAGGCAGAAGTAGCCTTCAGTTAAGACGGAGATGATGTATGCCAAGTGTTAGTTCCATAGGTTACTCACAAGTTCTGCATCAGAGAGCTCAGATGTGGGCAATTTGCAGACAAAAGCTGATATGTGTGCACAAAAATATATTTGGAAAAGTTATTTATAACATCAAGGAGCTTGATGGATCCAGACCCAACATTTCACCAGACTTTCTGCTAAATTTGGAGCCAAATGTTTGTGTGTTAATGCTTGGTTGCATATCAACAGTTGAAATGTCTTTGGCATTATTGCAGCATCAGCATGAGACACCAAACATCTGGGTGCTGCACAAACATCTTGATGTTGCACTGGATGCTCTGTCCTATACAACCATAACTAGGAATATCATGTTTTGCAGGAAATTTAAGGAGGCAATGGTGCTTCAGCATTCTGTCCTCCAACTGATTTCAGCAATGCTGTCTTGGAACTTTTAATTTGTGCAGTGGTGTGTATTTCAGTCCCGTGGGTACAGTGTGTACAATCTGCAAAATGCACTGCAGTTACCCTCCTAGGCAACTCTGACAACATCTCTGAAACCCCTGTGATCTGTGTATCCTAGATTTCTCTTTACCACAGCTGTGTGTGAGTATCTTATTGAGTATTCTAGTGCACAATAAAGTGGTTTTCAGAGTCATGGAATCATACTGTATAGAAACAGATCCTTTGGCTCACGAAGTCCCTATTGACTATCACTCACCCATTTACAGTAACACTACCTGCACACCAGGCATGCTGATAGGTTAAATGCCCATTGTAAAATACCGTGACTATTTAATGTTCTAACCCTCATATCTTTGAGATGTGGAAAGGGAAACCAGAGCATCCATTGCGATAAAATGACTTCACACTGAGGGACTTGAATCTCTACTTTATCTTGACCAACTGACCAAAAAAGGGCTTTGAAGGGTTCAATTTCTTCCCTGAAAGAGTTTGCCAGTGATGGCAACTAGACTTGGCTATTGGGTTATGCAAATCACATCTACCATAGCTCTTTGCTGGTGGGCGTAGGGATAATTTTTGGATGCCGAGAGTTCCCTCCCTGGTTGTATGATGGTGCTATTCCAGTGAAAATACACAAACCAAGGTATGTTGGCAATAAGTATGTGGAGATAATTCTGCAGTTTGATTCATATTTGACCCATTTTTAAATTTTATAGAAACATAGAAACATAGAAAATAGGTGCAGGAGTAGGCCATTCGGCCCTTCGAGCCTGCACCGCCATTTGATATGATCATGGCTGATCATCCAACTCAGTATCCCATCCCTGCCTTCTCTCCATACCCCCTGATCCCTCTAGCCACAAGGGCCACATTTAACTCCCTCTTAAATATAGCCAATGAACTGGCCTCAACTACCTTCTGTGGCAGAGAATTCCACAGATTCACCACTCTCTGTGTAAAAAATGATTTCCTCATCTCGGTCCTAAAAGTCTTCCCTCTTATCCTTAAACTGTGACCCCTAGTTCTGGACTTCCCCAACATCGGGAATAATCTTCCTGCATCTAGCCTGTCCAACCCCTTAAGAATTTTGTAAGTTTCTATAAGATCCCCCCTCAGTCTTCTGAATTCCAACGTGTACAAGCCGAGTCTATCCAGTCTTTCCTCATATGAAAGTCCTGCCATCCCAGGAATCAGTCTGGTGAACCTTCTCTGTACTCCCTCTATGGCAAGAATGTCTTTCCTCAGATTAGGAGACCAAAACTGTACACAATACTCCAGGTGTGGTCTCACCAAGACCCTGTACAACTGCAGTAGAACCTCCCTGCTCTTATACTTAAATCCTTTTGCTATGAATGCTAACATACCATTTGCTTTCTTCACTGCCTGCTGCACCTGCATTCCTACTCTCAATTACTGGTGTACCATGACACCCAGGTCTCGTTGCATCTCCCCTTTTCCTAATCGGCCACCATTCGGTGGCAGAGCTTCTTTATTTTAGACAATACACTTGGGACTCAAGTAACATGGAGCAAGAGCAGAAGTTCTAAGCCTGAGTGGTTATATCTCCTATTTTAAATTTGGATGCATCAAAATAGAAGATCGCTATAAAAGAATAAATGCTGCGATAAACTTATTGTGAGATTCAAAATATAATTTAAAGCTTTTCTCTTTGTAAAATATGGATTGTGGTAATTTAGAACCGAATTGTTACGTGTATGTGGAATATGCTCAAAGGAAAAATGTCAGTTGCTGAGGTGGAACCAAGCTGAATCAGAAACTAATTGCTGAATAGACACAAAAAGCTGGAGTAACTCAGCAGGACAGGCAGCATCTCTGGAGAGAAGGAATGGGTGACTTTTCGGGTCCAGGCTCTTCTTCAGACTGGTTAGGGATAAAGGAAACGAGAGATATAGACGGTGATGTGGAAAGATAAAGAACAATGAATGAAAGATATGCATAAAAGTAACAATGTTAAAGGAAACATAGAAACATGGAAAATAGGTGCAGGAGTAGGCCATTTGGCCCTTCAAGCCCACCATTCAATATGATCATGGCTGATCATCGAAAATCAGAACCCTGTTCTGGCTTTTTCTCCATATCCCTTGATTCCCTTAGATCTAAGAGCTAAATCTAAAGGGCCTGTCCCACCAGCATGCGATTGCATGCGTCTAACGCGACCAAACGTGGTCGCTTGAGGCGTACGGCCGTGCGGGGCCGGTCCCATTTCGAAGCGCGGAGGCGTATGGAGTTGTGCGGGGCTGGTCCCGACATCGCGCGGGGCTCCGAAAATTCCGCGCGCCAACGGCATGTCGCCCCGCAGGCGCATTGAGGGCGTAAGCAGCGTCTTGACGGCGTAAGCAGCGTCTTGACGTTGTACGCAGCGTCTTGATGGCGTACGCCTAGCGCATGGAGTTGCGCGATGACGTCACCGCCTGGCCTGCCGTTGCATGATGACGTCACTGCCCGACGCTGTGCGACGTCCAAATTCAGTCGGCCCGCCTCCTGCCCAACTGATTGGTGAGTATGATGTCGGGACCAGCCCCGCACAACTCCATACATTCTCCGCGGTTCGAAGTGGGACCGGCCCCGCGTGGCCGTACGCCTCAAGCGACCACTATGGTCGCGCTAGATGCATGCAATCGCATGCTGGTGGGACAGGCCCTTGACTCTCTCTTGAAAACATCCAGTGGATTGGCCTCCACTGCCTTCTGTGGCAGAGATTTCCACAGATTCACAACTCTCTGGGTGAAAAGCTTTTCCTCACCTCAGGCTATTGTAAGCTGTTTGTAGGGTGGAAATGAGAAGCTAGTGCGACTTGGGTGGGGGAGGGATAGAGAGAGAGGGAATGCCGGGGCTACCTGAAGTGAGAGAAATCAATATTCATACCACTGGGCTGTAAGCTGAACAAATAGAATATGAGATGCTGTAATTTCTAATTGCTGAATTTCCTATGTAAAGGAATTTTAAAAAAAACCACGTGTTCTGAGTTACTACTGGTGCTCTTTGTGATTCATGATTTCTCTTTCAACTCTTGCTAAGTTGATGGCGAACATCTCTTGGACAACGATAGAAGTTTAGTAAAGTATTCTAAAAGATGCAGCTATATGGTGTGAATAATGTTCTATTGGAATTATTTGTGATTCAACAACTTTGTGATGATTTCTAATTATCTGATTTTTCAATGTGATTTGAGGAACTCTCTAAAAGCTTGATCTGTGAATTTGTACTTTTAACAGAATTGCATCCTCAGATCTTCACATTTGTTCTGGAACCCATCTAATTTAAGTAATGTCAGTAAATTTCATTCTGCTTTCCTATAGGAGACAATTTTGTGGATTTTGTAGAATTCATGTACTGGAATTGTTGAATTCTTCATTGTGTGATCAAATAAATTATCTGTGGGCATTTTAAATTTCCGTTCCCCTGCACTATTTTTGACCAAATATTTGTATTGTATAGTTACGAACTTTGATCAGGTATACTACACTAGGTTTCATCACATGATCTTACATTTCCAATCGCTACATGTCATCAATCCCAGCATGAATAGCCAGATGTGCCTATCCTCATGAGATACCACCTTGCCATAGTGAGTTGGAAAGCAAATGGACTTGTAATCTGCTGAATAATACCTAATTGTGGTTCAACAGGCTTTCTTTTCACTGACAACAATACCTTTTACTTATTAGTTGACAATAGACAATAGACAATAGGTGCAGGAGTAGGCCATTCGGCCCTTCGAGCCAGCACCGCCATTCAATGTAACCATGGCTGATCATCCCCAATCAGTACCCCGTTCCTGCCTTTTCCCCATATCCCCTGACTCTGCTATCTTTAAGAGCCCTATCCAGCTCTCTCTTGAAAGCATCCAGAGAACCTGCCTCCACCGCCCTCTGAGGCAGAGTATTCCACACACTCACAACTCTGTGAGAAAAAGTGTTTCCTCGTCTCCGTTCTAAATGGCTTACCCCTTATTCTTAAACTGTGGCCCCTGGTTCTGGACTCCCCCAACATCGGGAACATGTTTCCTGCCTCCAGTGTGTCCAAACCCTTAACAATCTTATATGTTTCAATAAGATCCACTCTCATCCTTCTAAACTCCAGAGTGTACAAGCCCAGCTGCTTCATTCTCTCAGCATATGACAGTCCCGCCATCCCGGGAATTAACCTTGTAAACCTACACTGCACTCCCTCAATAGCAAGAATGTCCTTCCTCAAATTAGGTGACCAAAACTGCACACAATACTCCAGGTGTGGTCTCACTAGGGCTCTGTACAACCGCAGAAGGACCTCTTTGCTCCTATACTCAACTCCTCTTGTTATGAAGGCCAACATGCCATTTGCTTTCATCACTGCCTGCTGTACCTGCGTGCTTACTTTCATAGAATGATGTACAAGGACCCTCAGATCCCGCAGATGAAAGAGAAAGTGGAAAAAAAAACACATCATTTTTTTCATACATCCTCCATGGATACCTTTGCGCGTTGCTTGTGGCAAGACTAAGATATTCATCTTTGTTATCTCCGTTGCCAGTCTCTGTTGCTGTCATCACCTGGCACCATTTGCCCATCAACTCCTCTTCACATGGATCCGCCTATAGTTTTCCAGCTTTTGCTCACCTCTTTATACAAGCTATCTTTCCTCGCTAAGGGCGTCAACCCGAGACGTGAACTATCCCTTTCTCTCCAATGATGCCGTCTTATCTTTAAAGCTCGTTGAGTGTTATTTTTTGTTCCTGCTTTAGTTGCATTGATATAATTCCAGTGAAAATTCTAGCCACAACATTCATTCTTAAAGGCTGTGTGAGAACTCAGGTTTGAAAAGAAGGTATGAAACTGAAAATGCTTTAGCAAATAATTAGGTTGAGTAATGTTATGGAAATGGTAGTAAAACTATAAACTATGATTGTAAATTGAATTTTAGTACAGACTGGCTGTTACAGTAGATTGTTCACCTTATTCCCATGCTGCTGCCAAGGAGAGAGAAGTTACATGCTGTTAACCTGCTTTTGACTTGAAATTGGATATCAGAGAAGGAATAACAGTTTGCTAACATACTACCTTACTTTGAATCAATGCACTGAGTTGTGAAGGGACTATTTGGATGTCTCTTTTACCCAAATACTAAAAATAAATAAGTAATTTTCCAAATATTTTCCCAGCAATATTTCTCCCACTTTTCATTCACTCCCATTTTGGCCGCTTTCCCCCCTTTTCCCCCTTGGCCGACTTTCCCAATTCTTGCTTAATATTCTGGGAATTTCTGTACCTTTCAAAGTTGATCTTTGGACAAACTTGTTATCTATCCTCTCCTATTAGATTTCCTTCTTTCCCATCATCATTTTGAGTTTTTCTTGTGCTGAAATTTCAGCCAGGAAATGTGAGCTGTACACTTCCTGGCCAATTTATGTGAAAATATACTTATCATGTTCTTTAGCAATATATTCATGTGTACTGTAATTCTGCGCCCCACCAGTTTCTAGTCACCCTGTACTCGAACTTGTTCTTTCTGTTCATCAGATACTCTGACTAGTAGTTTTATTTGCTAACCTTTCACACAGGTTATTAATCAGTTAGTTCATCAGTTGAACAGGCTGGGTATGGACTGGAGTTTCAAAGAAAGTGAGGAGATCATATTGAATAGTGAGATTCTGAGCTGACTTGACAAGGTAGAAGAAGAGAGCAATTTTTCCACTGCACTAGTGGCGAGGTGAAATCCAGAAATAGGGAATAATGATTCAGAGTAAAAGGTTGCCCCTCTAAGTTGGAGGTAAAGAGGAATTTCTTCTGAGGGTCATGAAGATCTGGTCGTGAATAATAATAATAATAATAATAATATCTTTTATTGTCATTGCACGTCAGTGCAACGAGATTTAGTATGCAGCTCCACCGATGTACAAGAAAAGTAAAATAAATAAATAAGCAAGCTGAGTGACGTGACCATCCGAGGGAGACTGTCCAGGGGGGGGCACTCAGCAGGGCCGGTTCAGAGCCGCTATAGCTCTTGGAATAAAGCTGTTTCTGAGTCTGGAGGTTCGGGCGTAGAAGGCCTTGTAACGTCTGCCGGAGGGAAGTAGTTCAAACAGTCCGTTACAAGGGTGTGATGAGTCCTTATGGATGCTGACGGCCTTCCTGAGGCACCGTGTGTGGTAGATGCCCTCCAAGGCTGGTAGCTCTGTCCCAATGATCCTCTGCGTCCTGTGGACGACGCGCTGAAGAGCTCTCCTCTCCGCCTCCGTGCAGCTGAGATACCACACAGAGATGCCATACGTTAATATGCTCTCTGTGGTGCAGCGGTAGAACGTTGTCAGCAGCTGTTGGGGCAGACCAGTCTTTTTTAATGTCCTCAGGAAGAACAGTCGTTGCTGTGCCTTCTTGACCAGCGCAGCGGTGTTGGTGGACCATGTGAGGTCCTCTGAAATGTGAGTGCCCAGAAACTTAAAGCTGGACACTCTCTCCACACTTTCCCCGTAAATGGAGATTGGGGCGTATTCTCCATTATGGGACCTCCTGAAGTCAATAATCATCTCCTTGGTCTTGGAGGTGTTTAGTGACAAGTTGTTATGAGCGCACCAGTCCGCCAGGTTCTGCACCTCCGCTCTGTATTTTGTTTCATCACCGTTGGTGATCAGCCCAATCACTGTTATGTTGTCTGCAAACTTCACGATGGTGTTGGTGTCGAATGCAGGGACACAGTCGTGAGTGAAGAGGGAGTAGAGCATGGGGCTTAGTACACAGCCCTGTGGTGTGCTCAGGGTGATAGTGGAGGACAGGTGCGGGCCCAGTCTCACTGCCTGCGGTCGCTCCGTCAGAAAGTTCAGGATCCAATCGCATATCGGCGAGCTGAGGCCTAGCTGGTGGAGATTGGTGGTGAGCTTGGTGGGGATGACCGTATTGAATGCAGAGCTATAGTCAATGAAGAGCATCCTCACATACGTGCCCTGTCTGTCCAGGTGAGTCAGGACAGTGTGAAGAGCCAGAGAGATGGCATCCTCTGTTGATCTTTGGTGGGCAGCGTGACTTGGTTGCAGCGGCCTCTGCAGTCCGTCTGTCTTTTTTATTTTTTTTGTTTCGATTGAGTTTTGTTTTTTAGTGTTTTTTTTAACTGGGTATGTGTGGGGGGCAGGGGGTAGGGTGGGGGAAACTTTTAAAATCTTTTCCCTGCACGGGAGACCCGACCTTTCTCTGTCGGGTCTCCGTTGTCGTTGGGGCCTAGCACCGTGGAGCGGCCTCCAACCGGAACGACCTGGGGCTCCAGTCGCGGAGCCTGTGGACTTCTCACCATCGTGGAGCTGGCCGACTTCGGAGCGGGAGGAGCTGTGGTGGCACGCGGCTGCGACCCGACCCCGGAGATTCGGAGGCTTCAGCCGCGGGACTGGTGGACGGTAACATCGGGAGCCCGCGGGTCCATGGTGGGAGACCGCTTTTCGGAGCTCCCGCAACGGCAGCTACTCCCGCCCGAGTTGCGGGGTTGAAGATGACCTGGAGCGGGGTCTGGCATCGCCCGGTGCGGCATTGGTGGCCGTGAGACTTGCTGGCGCTACCGGGGGCTACAACATCGAGACCCGGAGCGGGGTCTGGCATCGCCCGGCGCGGCTTTGGTGGCCGCGGGATATGTTTACAGTCGCCCGCCGGGGGCTTTGACTTTGACATCGGGAGGAGAATGGAGTGCAGGGGAGAGATAAGACTTTGCCTTCCATCACAGTGAGGAGGAGACTCACTGTGATGGATGTTTGTGTAAATTGTGTTGTGTCTTTTTTAATTGTTTGTATGACTGCAGAAACAGAATTTTGTTTGAACTTAGGTTCAAACGACAACAAATAAATATCTATCTATCTATCTATCTCTATTTGCCCTGTATGCAAATTGATGGGAGTCCAGTGAGGCAGGGATGCTGGATTTGATATGGGAGAGGAACAGCCTTTCGAAGCACTTCATTGGGATTGGAGTTAGGGCAACCGGGCGGTAGTCGTTCAGGTTGGTGACTTTGGACTTTTTCGGCACCGGCACTATGGTGGCTGTTTTCAGGCACTTGGGGACGTTGCCAGAGACAGAGACAGATTGAAGATTCTCGTGAATACCTCCGCCAGCTGTACAGCACAGTCCTTTAGTACCCTTCCCTGGACTCCATCCGGGCCTGCAGCCTTGCATGGATTGATCCTACGCAGAGCGCACTGTACCTCCTGGGTGCTCAGTGTTAAGGCCTGTCCCTCCGCCATGGCCAAGGTTATTCCACTCCTGGTGGTGTTGCCAGTTTCGAACCGGGCAAAGAAGGTGTTTAGTTCGTTGGCCAGTGTGATATCACCGTGGGGGCAGGCGGGGCTGCTCTTGTAGTCGGTGATGTCCCTGACACCCTGCCACATGCTTGTGGTGTCCGCGGTGTTGAAGTGGTCTTCTACCCTTTGCCTGTGGATGTCTTTGGCCTTTTTTATGCCTCTGTTCAGGTTCGACCTGGCCGCACTGTAAGCAGAAGTGTCCCTGGATTTAAAGGCATTGTTGCGTGCCCTTAGCATATCCTGAACCTCCTTGTTCATCCAGGGTTTCCGGTTTGGGAACATCTTTATTTGCTTGTCCACTGTGACAGTCTCCACACAGCAGTTGATGTAGGAGAGCACAGTGGATGTGTACTCCTCCAAGTCTACCTCTGTACCACTGGTAGCCTGTTGTGCAAACAGGTCCCAGTCGGTGCGATCAAAGCAGTCCTGGAGTTGTAGGGTGGTGTTCTCGGGCCATATTTTGACCGTCCTTATTGCAGGTTTGGTCTTGCGGGTGAGGGGTTTGTATGCAGGCAGTATTAACAGTGAGAGGTGATCGGATTGTCCCAGGGATGGGCGGGGGAGAGGTCTGTATGCGTCCTTGATGTTGGTGTACACTTTATCCAACGTGTTTGTGCCCCTGGTAGGGCACTGCAATTGCTGGTGGAATTTGCGGAGTGTGGCTCGTAGGTCGACCTGGTTAAAGTCCCCTGCAACAATGAAGGCACCGTCGGGGTGAGCATCCTGCTGCTTACTGATGGCCGAGTGCAGCTGTGCTAGTGCTAGGTTAGCATTAGCCTGTGGTGGGATGTTTATGGCCATGATGATAACCACAGTAAACTCCCGAGGCAGATAAAACGGCCTACATTTAAGCAGTAGGTATTCCAGGTCTGGGGAACAGTAGCTCTCTACTGCAGTGTGGTTGGTGCACCAGTCATTGTTGATGTAGATGCAGAGCCCGCCACCCTTGCTCTTACCGGAGTCCTTTGTTCTATCAGCACGATGCAGTGTTGGTAAGGTCCACAGCCCCATCGGGAACCAGCGCACTGAGCCAGGTCTCTGTGAAGATCAGCACACAGCAGTCTTTCAGGGATCGCTGGGTGTTGATCCAGAGCCTTACCTCATCCATCTTGTTGGTGAGTGACCGGACATTCGCGAGGAAGATGCTTGGTAGCGATGGTCTTTGTGGAGCCCTCCGTAGCCTGTCCTGCAACCCCGCTCGCTTTCAGAATAAGATCAGATTACCTGTAAACTTATTAAAAAGCAGCCCAGGCCCTGCAAGCTGTGTGGTCTACTCCAGCTCTTCGCGTCATGTTCACATTCTTAGTTCCTTGACCTTTCTGTGAGAAAATCTTCAGTAAAAAATAACTGGGATCATACGAAAAATTATATTTAAATTGAAAGTGTGCTATCTTGCAAAAATCACATGTTAATAATTATTTTCTACAAAATTGGGTTAAAGTTGTAACTGCCAAGGTACTTTTTCTGTTTAGTTCCTGCTCAGTACCTATATGGATTACCTTTCTATTTCAGGTGGAGTTTTACAATGTTATTGGAATTTTAGGCACTCTGATTACAGTTCTGTCTACTTTTCAGTAAATTAACACTCATGGCCATTGTATGAAAATGTATTTTCTCCAATAGCATTAATCATTCACAACTATTGTGTTGTTCTAATTGCTGGTCAATCTGGATTTATCAAATGCTTTATTTTCCAGTTTAGTCAATGTTATGCACAACACAAATCAGGTGGGGAAAGCACAATTCCAAGACTACTTTGTATCTACATATCTACATATCTACTAAGCTGACTTCATGAATGTGTTGATAGGAAAGAGGAAACCAGTTGGCTCATCTGTGTTAATACCACCTAACTGTCTGGGCTAGCACGGGTTGGAGATATGGTGAGGCCAGAAAGAACTTTAATAAATTGAGCAAAATCAACTCTTTAACTTCAATGTGTTCAAAAACAGATGGATGAGCTGCTTAAATGCTTTAATCATGGTGTGCCAGTTGAGACTTAATGCAAATATCGTCCTGGCACACTTTAATGAACTAATCCTATCTTCTGTATATAGGTCATGAGCATGAGTCGGATGTTATTTTAGTTGAGGAGTAAAATTGTACGTTGTCATGCACACTTGTCATCGACCCGCCAGGGAATGTGTCTGATCCCCATGTTTTAAAAGTGATTTGCTATGGCTGCCAATGCCCCGAGCCGTCTGTCCCCGCGGCCGGGATGGCAGTGAATCACCCAGTGTGGGTGTCAGGGTCTGGGGGTTGGAGGGGGGAAAGAAATCACCCTGGTGTGGGGGTTGGGTGCATCACGGTCAGTGACTCTGGGTGGGCGGACGCTCCCGCCGGTGGAGACGGAGGAGAGAGAGAGAAGGGGGAGAGAGAGAAGGGGAGAGAAGAGAGAAGGGGAGAGAAAGAGAGAAGGGAAAAGGGAGAGAGAGGGGAGAGAGAGAGAGGAGGGGGAGAGAGAGGAGGAGAGAGAGGGGGAGAGAGAAGGGAGAGAGAAAGGGGGAGGGGGAGGGAGAGGGGGAGGGAGAGGGGGAGAGAGAGGAGGGGGAGAGAGAAGGGGGAGACGGAAGGGTGTGGGTCATTTTTCCACACAAGCCATAGGTGACTGGGCAATCTGAACCCAAGCACCAAGTTGTAAGCGGCCGAAGGTGCACATCCATCGGGACAGCCCCCACTCTCCCACGGCCACCATCCACGGGCTGTGGGTCGGGTGGAGGTGTGGGACAATGTTAATCCCTCCACATTGATGTGATGGACGCGGGGGTCTGGACCAATTGCTGTCAAGTCCCGCCCCCCGGCAACGTCATGTCCGTTATTGGACTTTTCTGTTGAACGGCAGTCTATTCGTTGGCTTGTAGGCGACGCCGCCTTTCGGGTAGGTGGCATTTCGACAGAGCAGCCATTTGGTGAGTTTCCTTTTAGGCGACGCAGCTTTTCTATTAGTTGGCTTTTAGGCGTCCCACCCTATCGGTTAGTTTGCATTTAGGCATCCCATCCTTTTGGTTAGTTGGCGTTTCGTCTTTGTACTCTTTCATTTTTTTGGCGTTTCAGCCTCGTTTCCATTCGGTTCTTTGGCTTCGACTTCTTTGCTTCGGCTTCTCGTCCGTCGGCGCCACGTCAGCACACCGGGATATGTATCATGTGCAGGCAGATGAGATTAGTTTATTTTGGCATCATGTTTAGCACAGATATTTTGGGCCGAAGGGTGTAAAGGTTTGATAACGAGGCATCGTTACTTTACTATCTTTATTCATACTGGACATTATACATTGCACTAGCTGTACGTGGTCTGTCACAGGAACTAGAGAGCGATCTGTGGGTGTGGAGGTTGTAGTTATACTTGTGATATGGGGAGTGGTTAGTGGGTGTGAGGTCACTATGTTAAAGGCACATGCATATCTCATCTACATCCTTCCTCCCCGAAACAACAGGCAAATACAAAGGTGACATGGCGACCACGGCTCATGCGCTAGGATAGCTAGGCAACATCGCCATAGCGGTCAGGCGGTTTGACCAGACGTCCCGCCCGGGTTCGCGTCTCGCCATCCACCCTTCCTGGAGGAGGAAGAGGCACCAGCGGGGACAGACGAACCTGAAAGGGAGAAACGGGAGGAAATGGAAGAGATCGCGGCACCGAAACCGGAGGGGATGCGGGGCCGGGACCGGGGAGAGCGCGGGGAGGCGTGCGAGGACTAGTCGGAGTGTGTTGGAGCGGAGGGGGCGAAGGAGGAGCAGAGCGAGGCATGCAGGGAATCACGGGCAGGGCAACGGCCGGACGGGAAACAGGCAGCGGGGGAGCAAAGGGATCGGCGGCAGGAGGACGCGGCTCGTGGACGAGCCGAAGGTGCTGGCGAGACCGTCGGTAAATGGTCCCAGCGTAGTCGACGAAATAGGACCTGGGCGACCCCGCAGAGCCGACGACAGTAGCGAGCTTGGAGTGACCGGGAGTGGTCTGCATACGGACTACTTGACCGGGGAAGAGGGGCGGCAGCGGGTGGCAGGACCTGTCATGGGACCGCTTTTGGACGTCTTGCCTGAAGGCAATCCGTTTCTGAACCGCCGCAGGTGGAAGGACCGAGGGTATGAGGGATCGCTGGGCCACCGGGAGTGGGAGCCTGGTAGCGCGAGACAGGAGCCGCTGAGCAGGTGAACCCATGGCAGGGTCGCGAGAGATGTTCCGAAGGCTGAGGAGGGCCAGGTGGAAGTCGGAGTTAATGCCACCACACTGTTCCAACAGGTGCTTAGCACTGCGGACCGCGCGCTCGGCCAAAACCGTTGCTTTGCGGGTACTCCGGGCTGCTGGTGAAATGGCGAAAGTTCCATCTGGAAGCGAACGCTTTAAACTCGGAGCTCGTGAACTGGCTGCCATTGTCCGACTGCAGGCTTGCCGGGGGGCCAAAAGTGCTAAAGTGAGGGTCCAACCTGTCGATGACGGCCGAAGAGGTCACGGAAGGCAGCCGGTCAACCGCAAACCAGCTGGAGTAGAAGTCAACGAGTACCAGGAAATGTTTGCCCCGCCACTCGAAAATGTCTGTGGCGAGCGCCATCCAGGGCAGTCCGGGCGCGGGCTGCTGTAGAAGCGGCTGACGCTGCTGATGGGGGCGCGGCTGTTGCAGGTGGAACACGATGAGACCCTCTCCCGGATGTACTTTGCCATATCCGGCCAATAGAACTGTGCCTTGGCGAGAGACAAAGTGGCTTCGGCCCCAGTGTGACCGCGGTGTGCGACCTGAAAATAGTGGTCGTGCAGCGCCGCGGGCACGACCACTTTGTGACCCTTCACCACCACGCCGTCGTGCAATACGAGCTCGTCCCGAATCAGGAAGTAGGGCACGGCTCCAGCCGGCAGTGCCGAGCGACGGTCAGGCCAGCCCTGCCGGATGACGGCAGACAGCTGTTGCAGGGCAGGGTCGTTGGTAGTGTGTTCAACCAGGGATTTCATCTGTGGCGAGGGGACGAAGTTCAATCGTAGTACTAGTAACTCGGACGTTTCGTATTGGTGGCGAGCAGTGGACGTCAGCGGGGCGCGAGACAACGTGTCGGCTACGAACATGTCCTTCTCCTTACGATAAACCACCGTGAACGTGAAACGCTGGAGCTGCAGCAGCATGCGCTGCAGACGTGATGAGGCCACATGGATCGGTTTGTTGAGGATGGTAACAAGTGGTTGATGGTCAGTTTCAACGGTGAAAGTGTTGCCCACGATGTAGTCCCGGAATTTGGAGCAGGCAAACAGCACGGCCAGTAGCTCCTTCTCAATCTGCGCGTAGTGCTGTTCGGTGGCGGTCATGGTGCGGGACGCGAATGAGACAGGCATCTGCAGGCCGTCATGGACCTGGAGGCAGGCGGCACCGAGTCCGAATTGAGAGGCGTCGCAGGTGAGGACAATGGGATGCCGCAGGTCAAAGAACTTGAGCGTGGGTGTGCTGATCAGTTTAGACTTAAGAATGTCAAATGCCTTCTGATGATTGGGTAACCAAAGCCAGGAAGTGTCCTTTTTGATCAGATCCCTCAGGGGAGCGCTGAGCTCGCTTAGGTCGGGGATGAACTTCCCCAGGTAGTTTACCAAGCCGAGAAAGCGTTGCAGGCCTGCCACGTTAGTAGGAGGAGGCATCCCAGAGATGGCAGTCGTTTTCTGCGGGTCAGGCTTCAGCCCCTCAGCGGTGAATACGTGTCCAACATAGGTGACCTCCGAGACGTGGAATCGTCACTTCTTGGGGTTCAGTTTCAAGTTGATTTGCCTGGCCCGGTCCAGGATCAGGCGGAGGTTGACATCGTGTTCGGCAACATCCTTACCGTAAACGAGGATGTCGTCAACAATTATGGCGCAAGGCAGATCTGAAAACAACTGTTCCATGGTTCGCTGGAATACCTCGCTGGCAGAGTTGATTCCGAAGGGCATTCGGAGGAACCGAAACCTTCCGTAGGGGGTGGCGAAGGTTGTCAAAATGTACGACCGCTCGTCCAGTGGTATCTGCCAGAATGAACTCTTGGCATCGAGGACCGAAAAGACCGTTGCTGGACCAACCCGTGCAGCGACGTCTTCCACCGTTCTCATAGGGTAGTGAGGGCGCCGAATGGCCAGGTTGAGGTCTCTGGGGTTGATGCAGATGCGTATCTCACTCATGTCCTTTTTAGCAGCAACAACCATGGAAGAGACCCAGCTGGTGGGCTCGACGACCGCCTTTAGGACGCCCATTTGTACCATGCTGTGTAGGGTCGCCTCCACTTTGTCCCTCATGGCGAAGGAGATACGGTGAGGAGCATGGACCACAGGAACGATCTTATGGTCCACTTCAATCTTGTAGCTGCAGGGTAGTTTGCCTAGCTTATCATCAAAGCGGTCAGGATACTCGGCCAGCGGGTCCATAAGAGCCCGCACGTGGTGGATGTCCCGGTGGAAGGACACCAGTCCCATTTCCTGGCATGCCTGGATCCCCAGCAGGGGAACGCAACTTCGATTGAGGAGAAAGAAGGTGAGGGGCCGAGTGGCCTTCAGTATCTTACAGTGTAGTGTGGCCTTGCCCACAGGAGTAAGGATCTCCCCACCGTAGGCATGCAGGTTTGAGCTCTGAGAAAATATCTGCTCATTAGTCCTTATCTGGTTGAAAAGAGATGTTGACATAACATTGGTAACCGCCCCAGTGTCGATTTTGGCCGTGAAGGTCGAGTTGTTCACAGTGACTTGCACAGAAGGATCCGTTATCATAGCAGGTGCGTTCACCACGGTAAACAAGCTGGTTTCTGCCTGAGAGGAGTTGGATGTAGGAACAGAATGTTCGTCGGAATAGTGCTGGGAGCTGAGATCATTATCCGACTGTAGAAGGTTGTTTAAATTTTGCCTTCGAGCAGCGACAGGCTTCCCACGGGAACGACAAGCTGCAGCAAAATGGTTCAACTTATTACAGGAGTTGCAGTACTTTCCCAGCGCAGGGCACACATTGAACTGATGAGTTGTGAAGTTGCAATTAGGGCACCTTTGCTGGGTGTCTCCCCTTGTGGCACCACCGAACCCCGGGGCGCGTCCCCCTCGAGCAGCGAGCGACACCGGGGGTCGCGACTGGGGTGCGTTCATGAGATAGCTAGGAGTGCTGGCAAAGTTGATCGCCTGTTCAGCCGGCAGCGCCGCCGCGGAAACAGCGTCGGCTAAGCGAGTAGCGTGCATTGCATCGGCCAAGGTCAGATCCGGCTTGCGAAGTAGTTCGGACCTGAGCTTCTCATCACGGAGACCGTAAACCAGTAGGTCCCTGATGACATTATCGGGGGTCCACGTCTCGAGGCGGCAGCGCCTGCCCAGGTCCCGCAGCGCAATGACATAGTTCTCAGCCGATTCCCCAGGGAGCTGACGCCGCGCGAACAGTTTAAAACGTTCTAAAATGCAATTAGTAGGAATGTCACAAATAGCGTCAAACTTAGCCAACAGACATGCCGGGTCCCGAGCTGATTCTCCAGGAGCGTAGATGAAGAAGTCCGAGCGAGTCAAGGCGTTGGGACCAGCCAAGTTAAGAAGCAGCGAGGCTTTGAGAGCGTCGGTGGCGCCAGGATGGGCAATCGTGAAATAGTGTTCAAAGTCGCGTTTGAATATGTCCCATCGAAGGGCGATGTCGAAATCGAAAACGAGCGCATCGGGCTTACGGGCAGAAGAGGCCATAACAAAAACAGTTAGGGGGGGAAACAAAAAACTGGGTCAAAATTAAATGATAAACCGATAAACGGGAGGCGCAAGGTACGTTATTTGACACCATGTAAAGGTTTTATAACGAGGCATCGTTACTTTACTATCTTTATTCATACTGGACATTATACATTGCACTAGCTGTACGTGGTCTGTCACAGGAACTAGAGAGCGATCTGTGGGTGTGGAGGTTGTAGTTATACTTGTGATATGGGGAGTGGTTAGTGGGTGTGAGGTCACTATGTTAAAGGCACATGCATATCTCATCTACAAAGGGCCTGTTCCCATGCTGTACTTTTATATGTTCTATGTCACATTGCAGTTTGTGAATTTCAGGTATGCACAAATTGGCTCTTGCATAAATTGACTCAATTTCATAATGGTGGGGAAAAGCCTTGCCATATTCTGTGAATGGAAAGGCTATCTCCGCTGGATTCCATAGCTGTGTTCTGTCATCTCAACAAAAGGGATATATTTCTCCACTTCCAAGTACCTCTCTTCAAATTCTGTTTATAAATAAGAGGACAATTTTTAAAAGCTTTCAGGTTAAATTTAGTACTTTATTATGCTATATTTTTGCCAGAGACAAAGTAACAAGTGCATTGATAATGCGCCTGGTGTAGTTTTTATTGAACTTTTTATGAAATAAAAGGAATTGTTGGGAAGATATATTGGCAGAGGAAATGGGAAGGAAGCTTCAATGCTTCAAAGGTTTCAAAGGTCTTTTATTGTCACGTGTCCCAATTAAGGTACAGTGATATGCGAATTATCATACAGCTATACTAAAAAAGCACCAAGACATACAACTACATAAAAGTTAACATAAACACCCACCATAGCGGATTCCCACATTCCTCACTGCGATGGAAGGCCATGAAGTCTAATCTTTTTCACTCATTTTTCTCCCGCGGTCGGGGCAGTCGAACCATCCGTCGGGGTGATCGCAGCCGACGGTTGAAGCCCCCGCGTTAGGGCGATCGAAGCTCCTGCGTCGGGACGATCGAAGCGGAACGATACAGAAAAATATTGCATCTCCGTCAAGGTATGAGATCAGAAAAACTTTCCCCCAACCCCTCCTCCCCCATCCCCCACATAAAACAAGCTAAAGAACACCAAAAACATACATTTAACACATACTAAAAAAACATGCTTAGAGAATGCGATGGTAAAATACTACTTAATGCTGCATTTTCTTTGTAACTCTCCATTTGAGAAATAGCTTGCACCTTTGCATTTGATCTCATCCACTGCCTTCTTGATCTCCATGGGCAAAATTGTCCAGGCACATGTAAGATTTGGTCTTAGGCCATTGGTCAGTGAGGTCCAAGAATGCGTTTTGAATGTTGACTCCTTAAACAACACTGTTAGAGAGAAATGTGATGAGTGAAACCGAGTGGTTTTATGAGTTACATAAGAATTATTGGTTTTTATATGCGAGTTTGAAAATCTCATAAAAATACTGAGAAATGCTCACAATATTTCTATATTCCTGGTTAACATTTACAAAATAAAGCTTTTTTGAGTTCCGTGAACACCTTTCTAACTTTTGAATTTGAATGGAAACTTTGATAAACTCAAATTTGCAAAAGGTGTTACATTAAGTGGAGTATTTACTGAACTGTAATCATCATTGTAATGTGGGAAACATAGCAACCAATGTGTACATAACAAGCTCCTATAAATGTGATAATAACCACAATGTTGGATCCCAGCTGGGATAGAGGTGACCTGTACAAGAGGCAAGAGGGATAGATTGCATCTGACTGGAGGGGAACCAATATCCTGGCAGGCAGGTTCACTAGTGATATAGGGGTGGCTTTAAACTATATATACAGGAGGAGCGGGATCCAATACAAAACCGAGGTAGGCGAGAGACTAAGTTGGTATGGCAGGTGATGAAAGAAAGTTTAGTGGACCGACTAGGCAGAAGAATGACAGTGAATGAGGAAGGACTGTTGGATTGAGTTAAAGTGTTCGTGAAAACAGAAGGCACAGGTGACAAGGAGGATAGCAGAGAGAGCATTTATTAATGCGAACAAAGGGTTGTTTGAGAACTTTAAATAGCGGTTCTTTCTTCCGCAATGAAACTAATTGGAAAGGCAGCATCTGTGGTTAATGAACATATTACAGCAAGTTCTCAAATTATTTAGGCAAAGAGAATATTCCACAGAACAGGTTTTCAATACAGACTAAATTACCTTATGGTGGAGAACAATGTTAAAAGAAATGTTCCTTTCTCAGAAAAAAAGAGAGCATCAGTGTTCAGTGCTGCCAAGGATAGGATAAATCAAAAAAATACTAAATATGCTGGAGTACTCAGCAGGTCAGGCAGCAACTCGGGAGAACAAGAATAGGCAACGTTTTGCGTCAGGACCTTTCCAACTTACTTCCCTTACCCCACCAGTCTCAAGCAGGGTCCTGACCTAAAACGTCACCTATCCAAAAAAAAAAAGACAAAGTATTGGAGAATCTCAATGGGTCAGGTAGCATCCCTGGAGATCATGGATATGTTATGTTTTGGGTTGACCCTTCTATAAACTTGTTCAGACCCTTCTCCCATCTCCAATATTCCTCCTCCACTTAGAATCACCCCTTCTGGTCTTCCACCCTCTGAACCTTTTTATTTTCAACTGCTGGCACAACATCAACCATCTTTACTCCTCTTACCCACTCCAATCTAACCCCCTCTGAATGCACAGGCCTCCTTTCAGTCAGCAACAATCCCAACATTGTTATTAAACCTGCTGGTAAGGGAGGTGCCATTGTAGTCTGGCAGGCTGACCTCTACAATGTTGAGGTTAGGCACCAGTTCACACCCACCCTTTGACCATGACCCCACAGATGAACATCAAGGCATCATCTGCCAGAGTGTTTGTGATCTCATCACCTCTGGCGATCTCCACTTCACATCCTCCAATTTTATCATTCCACAGCCTCGCAAAAACTTAGACAAACTGGTGCGCTGAACAAAAATAGAGCCCTCTCCTCTACTCCCTCTTCACCTACGACTGCACGCCTGTTCATGGTACTAACACCATCATCAACTATGCAGATGATACAACGGTGATTGGCCTCATCAGCGACAACGATGAGTCGGCTTATAGGGAGGAGGTTCAGCTCCGAGCAGCATGGTGCGCTGACAACAACCTGGCCCTTAACTCCAAGAAGACCAAGGAGCTCATTGTGGACTACAGAAGGCCTAGGGGCGGCACGCACACCCCCATCCATATTAACGGGACGGAGGTGGAACGTGTTTCCAGCTTCAGGTTTCTGGGGGTCAACATCTCTGATGACCTCTCTTGGACCCACAATACCTCAACACTGGTCAAGAAGGCTCACCAGTGTCTCTTCTTCCTGAGGAGACTAAAGAAGGTCCATCTGTCTCCTCAGATTCTGGTGAACTTCTACCGTTGCACCATCGAGAGCATCCTTACCAACTGTATCACAGTATGGTATGGCAACTGCTCTGTCTCCAACCGGAAAGCACTGCAGATGGTGGTGAAAACTGCCCAACGCATCACCGGTTCCTCACTCCCCTCCATTGAGTCTGTCCAGAGCAAGCGATGTCTGCGAAAGGGCGCGCAGCATCGTCAAGGACTGCTCTCACCCCAGCCACAGACTGTTTACCCTCCTCCCATCCGGGAGGTGCTACAGGTCTCTCCGCTGTCGGACCAGCAGGTCCAGGAACAGCTACTTCCCTGCGGCTGTTACACTACTTAACTCTGCACCTTGATGATTGCCAGTCACCCCCCCCACCCTGGACACTCCTTCCCCCAGTAAAAATTGCACTATTGATACCGTTTGTACATTTATATATATTGCTGTTCCATTATTCTATGTTCGCTCTTCTGGGTGAGATGCTAACTGCATTTCGTTGTCTCTGTACTGTACACTGCACAATGACAATTAAAGATTGAATTAAAGAATGAATTAAAAAATATACAAAGTGCTGGAGTATTTCAGTGGGTTGGGCAGTTTCTCTGGAGATCATGGATTGGTGATGTTCGGTGATGTTTCGGGTCAGGACCTCTTCAGACTGATGGTCTTGCGAGGTGGGGGGGAGGGGGGGGTGGAGAGAGCTGGAAGAGAAGAGGGGCCGGACAATGCCTGGCAGGTAATATGCGGATAAAGTGATAGTTCTTTTGATAGGCAGGTGGTTGGAAAAACGGCAGAGATGAAAAGATGGTGTAAAACCAAAGGATTAAATAGTTGCAAATTGTGAAGCTAAAGGAAGGAATGTAGGTGCAGGGGAGAGGGAGAAATAGGTGGGGCACAGGGGAGCGAGTGGGGAAGGATAGTTAGTAGATAGCTATCTAAAATTGGTTAATTCAATGTTCATACTGTTTGGTTGTAAGATACCCAAGTGGAATGTGAGGTTCTGTTCCTCCAGATTACGTGTGGCCTCACTCTGGCAATGGAGGAGGCCCAGAACAGAAAGGGAATGAGAAGGAGTTAAAGGGAGTGCAGCATAGGTTTTGAGGGTGTGCAGGGTAGGTTTACAAGGTTAATTCCCAGGATGGCGAGATTGTCATATGCTGAGAGAATGGAGCGGCTGAGCTTGTATACTCTGGAATTTAGAAGGATGAGAGGAGATCTTATTGAAACATATAAGATTATTAAGGGTTTGGACACGCTAGAGGCAGGAAACATGTTCCCGATGTTGGGGGAGTCCAGAACCAGGGGCCACAGTTTAAGAATAAGAGGTAAGCCATTTACAACGGAGATGAGGAAACATTTGTTCTCACAGAGAGTTGTGAGTGTGTGGAATTCTCTGCCTCAGAGGGCGGTGTCGGCAGGTTCTCTCGATACTTTCAAGAGAGAGCTATGTAGGGCTCTTAAAGATAGCGGTCAGGGGATATGGGGAGAAGGCAGGAACAGGGTACTGATTGGGGATGATCAACCATGATCACATTGAATGGCGGTGCTGGCTCGAAGGGCTGAATGGCCTACTCCTGCACCTATTGTCTATTGTCTATAAAATGGTTAGCAACTGAGAGATCCAGTAGACCTTGGTGGATCAATCGCCAAGTCTACACTTGAACTCGCCAATGTACTGAAGGCCACATCGGGAACACTAGATGCAGTAGATGAGGTTAGAGGAGGTGTGCACATAAACCTCTGTTTCAACTGGAAGGATTGCTGTGGTCCCTAGATGGCGGTGAGGAAGGAGGTATAAGGACACGTGTTGCAAGTTGCAGGGGAAAGTACCTGGAGAGGGGTGGTTTGGGTGCAAAGGGATGAATGAACCAAGGAGTTGCAGAGGTAGCTCTCTCTGTGGAAGGCAGAAAGGGGTGAGGATTGGAAGATGTGACTGGTGGTGGGATCACATTGGAGGTGACAGAAATGTTGGAGAATGATGTGTTGGATGTAGAGGCTAGTGGTGAGGACCAGTGGAACTCAACATCTGGGGAAATGGGAGTGAGAGCAGAATTATGAGACACAGAGGAGACACGTGTGAGGCATCCACCTTTGACAGCAGGGGGGAAACCATGTTTACTAAGGAAGAGTGACACCTTGGATGCCCTAGAATGGAAAGCCTCATCTTGGGAGGAGATGGGGCAGTGACGGAGAAATTGAGAGTAGGGGGTAGCAACAGCGTAATTGAGAGCAGGGGTAGTGGGCAGAGAAATTATGAGTAGGTGTGCTTCTCATTTACAACACTGCCCTGGTGCAAAGTCTTAAAATTAAAAGAGAAATTGATCAAACACTTTATCTGTACCAAGAAGTATTTGAGCATCTTCAGAGAAAGACAAATCAGCCCTCCACAAAGGTTACTCCTCTCTTTTTAATCACCTGCCTTGCCACCATCTCGGCAGTCACTTCGCCAACCTCCAGTGATGTCCTCACATATGATCATTGTTGTCATTGTAATGTATCAAAAGTAAGTTTATTAACACATACAGTATTATACTTTATTAAACATAATGTAGTATTTTGTGTTCTAAACGTGCATGAGATTGGTATTTGTGGGTGTTGGAATTTGTGGGCTTTTCTGGAATATCCTTTCTGCAATAGGTTTTACTATATTACACAGAATTAGCAAACGTCTTGTGGTTCTGGTATTCTCCTCAGGTTATGAGCAGCACATACATATGAACGAATGTTTCGGAGATCCATGCGATGACGTTGATGGATTTGCCATCTGCTGCAGGGCTGGAGGCATCATCTGCCCGGTGGGAACAGGGCAGTTTCAAGCGCCTATCATCCCAAACAGCCCTTTAAGCTGCAGCAACTGGGGTCAATCTGAGTAGAATTGATAGCACTGAACAGGCTCACTTGCTCATTCACTGTGTCAATGAGGCTAGTTAGTGTAGTTCAGTGTCACTCATGTTTTGAGTCATGCTTTTGTAGTTATGCCCACATGCTTTTAAAGTAATCCTCCCTGCCTGTTTCCCTTAGAATTAGGGAAACGTGCTAGCATGAAGTTATCTATGATATGACGTGAATAAAGTCGTCAATAAAGTCTTTGGACCTTTATCATGGTGTAAGGCTTCAGTTGTTAACACAGCCGTAACACAACATGGTGTCAGAAGTGGGATACGAACCCACGCTTCCAAGTGGACAACTTTCAGCACTCCAGTCGGGCGTTATAAATTTCTTCGCATGCCCTTTGGAATAAGTTCTGCTTGTGAAGTATTTCAACAAGCTATGCAGCAGATGTCTAGTGCTCCTACTCTGGCTTCCTTTGATCCTAAATTCAGTATTGATGTGGATAGAGAACTGGCTGGCAAACAGGAAGCAGAGAGTAGGAGTAAATGGGTCCTTTTGAGAATGGCAGGCAGTGACTAGTGGGGTACCGCAAGGGTCAGTGCTGGGACCCCAGCTATTTACAATATATATTAATGATTTGGACGAGAGAATTGAATGCAACATCTCCAAGTTTGCGGATGACACTAAGCTGGGGGGCAGTGTTAGCTGTGAGGAGGATGCTAGGAGGCTGCAAGGTGACTTGGATAGGCTGGGTGAGTGGGCATATGCATGGCAGATGCAGTATAATGTGGATAAATGTGAGGTTATCCACTTTGGTGGCAAAAACAGGAAAGCAGACTATTATCTAAATGGTGGCCGATTAGGAAAAAGGGCGATGCAACGAGACCTGGGTGTCATGGTACACCAGTCATTGAAAGTAGGCATGCAGGTGCAGCAGGCAGTGAAGAAAGCGAATGGTATGTGAGCATTCATAGCAAAAGGATTTGAGTATAGGAGCAGGGAGGTTCTACTGCAGTTGTACAGGGTCTTGGTGACACCACACCTGGAGTATTGCGTACAGTTTTGGTCTCCAAATCTGAGGAAGGACATTATTCGCATAGAGGGAGTGCAGAGAAGGTTCACCAAACTGATTCCTGGGATGTCAGGACTTTCATATGAAGAAAGACTGGATAGACTCGGCTTGTACTCGCTAGAATTTAGGAGATTGAGGGGGGATCTTATAGAAACTTACAAAATTCTCAAGGGGTTGGACAGGTTAGATGCAGGAAGATTGTTCCCGATGTTGGGGAAGTCCAGGACAAGGGGTCACAGCTTAAGGATAGAGGGGAAATCCTTTAGGACCGAGATGAGAAAATCTTTTTTCACACAGAGAGTGGTGAATCTCTGGAACTCTCTACCACAGAAGGTAGTTGAGGCCAGTTCATTGGCTATATTTAAGAGGGAGTTAGATGTGGCCCTTGTGGCTAAAGGGATCAGGGGGTATGGAGAGAAGGCAGGTACGGGATACTGAGTTGGATGATCAGCCATGATCATATTGAATGGTGGTGCAGGCTCGAAGGGCCGAATGGCCTACTCCTGCACCTATTTTCTATGTTTCTATGTAAACTACCGGTTACACTGACTTGTGATGCCTCACAACATGGACTAGGCGCAGCATGTCTTAAAAATGATGGCATCGGCAATAAGCCTGTTGCTTATGCCTCGCGCACCATGACTGACACAGAACAACGATATGCCCAAATTGAGAAAGAGCTGTTGGCAGTTGTATTCGCCCTGCAAGAAATTCAACGATTTCATCTTTGGTCACACGGTCACAATTGAAACTGAACAACAACCTCTGATCAACATCTTGAACAAACCAATCCACGCCTCTGCAGCGCACCTACAGCGGATGTTGTTGCAACTTCAAAAATATCACATTGTTTTGATCCACAAACGCGTTAAGGATATGCACCTGGCTGACACTCTCACGCACACCAGAAGACCTGCGAGGATCCGCCCTCGCCCAATGATGACTTTATTGTAATGGCCGTGTCTTTTATCCCCTTATTCTGTATGGAGGATTTAGTTGCCCATACTGCTGCTGACAGTACCCTACGGTTGCTTACCTCCGTCATTAAGACAAGAGAAGCACTACAACGTGAATACATCACCGAGAATGTGGCATCGTGTGCAGTGTGCAACGGTTTGGCACCTCACCAACAAAAGCAACCACTTCTTTCACATCCGGTACCTGCACTCCCGTGGGCTACAGTGGCAGCTGACATATTTGATTGGCATGGCAAGCAGTACCTGGTGCTCGTTGATTCTTATTCAGGATGTTTTGACATTGATTTTCTTAGCAGCCCCCTTCCAGCAGAGTGATTTCGATGTTATCTCGCCATTTTTCAGTCCACGGATCTCCGGGCAGACTGCTAACTGGCAATGGCAGTCAATTCACCAGCCAACACGTCTGGGAGTTTGCTAGATGCTGGAATTTTCATCACATCACCAGCAGCCCTGAATATCCACAGTCTAATGTGGTGGCTGAACGAGCTGTCAAAAGTGCCAAACAGCTCATGGAACTTTGACACAGAGCTAAATCCGATGTATTCCTGGATCTGCTCAACTTACGCAACATCTCCCATGACCCCATTTTAGGCTCACCCGCTCAATGTTTATTGGCGGATCAGGCGGATCAGGCATTGAGCCCACAGGTGATTCCATCTCTAGGAGGTTCAATCCAGGTTACAACAAAAGCGTGACATTCAAAAACAATGGTTTGACAAAACAAGTAGGCTACTGCCACCACTGACCAAGGGGCAGGTGGTCCGTTTACAGACTGACAAAGGCCATGACTGTATTGGTGTGATTTCTGGAATTGCTTCTGAGCCACGCTCGTATATCGTCAGTGCTGATGGCGGCGTAACAGACAACATATCCTGCCTGTGAACGAGACAGTATTCGTAACAGTATCCGTTCGGTCCCATGTTCACACGGGAGGGCTGGCCCCCAACGCAATATTCCACCTCTCCACAAATTCCAATATTCCTCAGTATTATCCAGACTGTACAAGTACACTTCCGTCTGTGTCTAACGGAACTCTTAGGCCTCTACCAGCACAACAACCCATGTCTGCAATGGCTCCTCTGCCCGTGACGACTTTGCCTGCGCCACAGTCTCCTGCTTCGTCTCCAGGAATGCTGGTTCAGTCTCCCTCACCTGTGAACTCACCTGCTTTCTCCCCGGGGGAAAGAATGGAGATAGTCTCTATCGTACACGTGCTGGTCGTGTTTGTAAGCCGGTTGTGGAGTACCCGGACTATGTTTGACTTTCCTACAGCTTATTATCAATTGCTATGCATGCCTTACTTAGTTAATGGGTTTGTACTGTTATTGTTTCTTTAAGAGGGAGGATGTAGATCAGTGTCACTCGTGTTATGAGTCATACTTTTGTAGTTACGTGCACTTGCTTTTACAGTAATCCTGTTATCTATGCTATGTCGTTAATAAAGTCTTTGGACCCTTATCATGTTGTAAGGCTTCAGTTATTACCACAGCCATAACACAACAGTTAGCAGTCGCTCTTTCCATATTTGCTTACAACTCCCTCACATACTGTTCTTGCTCATTTCTCATGAGAACAGTTTGGGCTCTGAAAAGTTATCATTCCAGCTGTGGCTAAAGATGAACTTTAAGTTGTTTAACTGCTTCTCATGCTATTCTGATGATATAAAAATAGATCATGATGCATCAAAAATACATTATGAGAAAATATTTAAAACATGATATAGTTAACATGTGTATTACTTGAGTTATAATCAAGAATGCTTCTCACAAGCATCAGGCTCAACACTAACTATACCTCAACAATTATCATTCACTAGACTAAGTGGGACCGTTCGGTCCCATGTTCACACGGGAGGGCTGGTCCCCCAACGCAATATTCCACCTCTCCACCAATTCCAATATTGGTGGCCAGTGGGTGAGGGGGGCGGGGTTCTGGAGTGCCAGTATGGGTGTTGTGGGCTGAAGGACTGGTGTCCAGAGGGCTAGTATGAACATTGTGGGCCAAATGGATTCTTGGGCTGGCAGCTCAGTCGCTCAGGCCTGGTGGGCTGGCAGCTCAGTCACTCAATCCTATTAGGCTGGCAGCTCAGTCACTCAGTCCTGGTGGGCTGGCAGCTCACTCACTCAAGCCTGGTGGGCTGGCAGCTCAGTCACTCAGGGCTGGTGGGCTGGCAGCTCAGTCACTCAGGGCTGGTGGGCTGGCAGCTCAGTCACTCAGGGCTGGTGGGCTGGCAGCTTAGTCACTTAGGGCTGGTGGGCTGGCAGCTCAGTCACTCAGGGCTGGTGGGCTGGCAGCTCAGTCACTCAGGGCTGGTGGGCCGGCAGCTCAGTCACTCAGGGCTGGTGGGCTAGCAGCTCAGTCACTCAGGGCTGGTGGGCTGGCAGTTCACTCATGGCTACTCCTTGAAATACCATTTTAAACAGAGTGCAGGCCACCAAATTCAATTACATAGCATTTCAAATAGAATGCAGGCCACAAAATTCAGTTTCATAGCATTTCAGGCAGAGTGCAGGCCACCAAATTGCCAAACAACTCATTGCATTGTCATTAATGGCTAACAAATCATTTATTGCAAGTACATTGCAGACTCACAGTTTAGTTGAATCACAGCTGCGAATCACAGTTGTGGACTCTCCCTCGCGATCTTCCAGTGTGACTGACTCATGCCCAGGCATCTGGAATATTGTAGTCCTGCCCCCCCCAGAAGGGGCATTACCTTCATCGTGGTGATTGACAGGCTAGAGTACCAATCAGCTGATCTCAATATTTTTTAAACACTCATAACCTTTTTTATTTTTCATCGATTGGAAAAATCCTCAGGGCTGCCTCAACGGAGGAGGCCTGTGAGTAAGATGGCCAAAAATCATAGGGATATATAGTAGTGTTTTTTCTAAAATCAATATACAGCACAGAGGAAGTGATCAAGATGAGACTTTTAGTTATATTGATAGAACTTAAGGAAGTAGCTCCAGAAATAGTGGATGCATTAGTGATAATTTTTCAAAACTCTTTAGATTCTGGAGTAGTTCCTGAGGATTGGAGGGTAGTAAACGTAACCCCACTTTTTAAGAAGGGAGGGAGAAAGAAAACGGGGAATTACAGACCAGTTAGTCTAACATCGGTAGTGGGGAAACTGCTAGAGTCAGTTATTAAAGATGGGATAGCAGCACATTTGGAAAGTGGTGAAATCATTGGACAAAGTCAGCATGGATTTACGAAAGGTAAATCGTGTCTGACGAATCTTATAGAATTTTTCGAGGATGTAACTAGTAGAGTGGATAGGGGAGAACCAGTGGATGTGTTGTATCTGGACTTTCAGAAGGCTTTCGACAAGGTACCACATAAGAGATTAGGATACAAACTTAAATCACACGGTATTGGGGGTTCAGTATTGATGTGGATGGAGAACTGGCTGGCAAACAGGAAGCAAAGAGTAGGAGTAAATGGGTCCATTTCACAATGGCAGGCAGTGACTAGTGGGGTACCGCAAGGCTCAGTGCTGGGACCCCAGCTATTTACAATTTATATTAATGATCTGGACGAGGGAATTGAAAGCAACATCTCCAAGTTTGCGGATGACACTAAGCTGGGGGGCAGTGTTAGCTCTGAGGAGGATGCTAGGAGACTGCAAGGTGACTTGGATAGTTTGGGTGAGTGGGCAAATGTTTGGCAGATGCAGTTTAATGTGGATACATGTGAGGTTATCCACTTTGGTGGCAAAAACGGGAAGGCAGACTATTATCCAAATGGTGGCCGATTAGGAAATGGGGAGATGCAGCGAGACCTGGGTGTCATGGTACACCAGTCATTGAAAGTAGGCATGCAGGTGCAGCAGGCAGTGAAGAAAGCGAATGGTATGTTGGCCTTCATAGCAAGAGGATTTGAGTATAGGAGCAGGGAGGTTCTACTGCAGTTGTACAGGGTCTTGGTGAGACCACACCTGGAGTATTGCGTACAGTTTTGGTCTCCAAATCTGAGGAAGGACATTATAGCCATAGAGGGAGTGCAGAGAAGGTTCACCAGACTGATTCCTGGGATGTCAGGACTTTCATATGAAGAAAGACTGGATAGCCTTGGCTTATACTCGCTAGAATTTAGGAGATTGAGAGGGGATCTTATAGAAATGTACAAAATTCTTATGGGGTTGGACAGGCTAGATGCAGGAAGATTGTTCCCGATGTTGGGGAAGTCCAGGACAAGGGGTCACAGCTTAAGGATAAGGGGGAAATCCTTCAAGACCGAGATGAGGAAAAACTTTTTCACACAGAGAGTGGTGAATCTCTGGAACTCTCTGCCACAGAGGGTAGTTGAGGCCAGTTCATTGGCTATATTTAAGAGGGAGTTAGATGTGGCTCTTGTGGCTAAATGGATCAGGGGGTATGGAGAGAAGGCAGGTACGGGATACCGAGTTGGATGATCAGCCATGATCATATTGAATGGCGGTGCAGGCTCGAAGGGCCGAATGGCCTACTCCTGCACCTATTTTCTATGTATCTATGTATCTAAATTAACATAAGTAAATAGGCCAACTGCTCAGCTGATCCAGTCTATCAGTGCACATCATTAGCATTTGGCCAGTAGTTAAGTTGCTGAGCCATTTCAGGTGGCCATTGAAAACTTCTACAATATTGAAATCCTTGCATTTGCTCCTCACAGTGCCTCATACAAGGACATTAGCTGAGAGAGTAAAATAGGTAATTATGTGGAAAAGGTCTCTTTTCTCATGTTAAGGGCCTGGGGTTAATGATTATGAATCTTATGTATTGCAAATATAGCACTCTTCCTCCACCACTTGTGGGTCAGATAATTTAACACATTCCCAGAGATTGTGATGGAAGAATCTTGTATACTAGTTTAAAGATGTAATTTTGTGATAATGCTAATCTCAGGCTATTGCTTGATGATTCAATCGGATAGCTCTACTAAATTTAACCTCAGTCTTCAGGACCCAAAAGTCGAATTTGCCTGATTTGTCTGATGCCATGCGCTCCATCTGTTTTTATTTTTAAATTACATTTATATAGAAGTTTAAAAACAACCAAATTACTTTGAGAGTCATTTCAAAAGGTAAATTAAATTAAACCAAATTGCTGTGGGTCTGGAGTGGCATTTAGACAAGTGCAGCAGATTTATTTTCACCGAAGGGAACCAGATGGGATTTCACAACAATCTAGCAATTTCATGAATTCACCATTACTGATACAACATTTTCTTTTCAACTTTATTCCAGATTATTTGCTTAGCTTCTGCAGCTGAATTGTAAAACCAGGCCTCTGGTAATTTAATCAAAGTGAGCAGACAATTTCTTCGATTCGGACTGAGAGAAGAAGAAAAAATGAAATGAATGTCAAGTTGGAATGCAGAAATCCCAAGGCTATACAAGTCTATTTCCCAGCTAAGCAAACAACTATTTCTTTAAATGTTAATACAATGATATTTCAGTTATAAACAGTTCAAAGAATTAATGGATAAATGTACATGGCATTATAAAACATTACGTCTCTATCATTCAACTTCTTGTTATCAATTAGCCATGCAACCTCGTTTGCGGACAGGATGTCGAAGGACGAGATGCCGAAGCCAAGAAGTGGAAGCCAAGATGCCGAACGAACATCACGCCGAAAAGCCAAGATATTGAACGGACACCACGCTGAAAGGATACGAAGCCGAACAGACACCACACCGAAAGGATACGAACCCGAATGGACACCACGCCAAAAGGACACGAAGCTGAATGGACACGATGCTGAAAAGATACGAAGCCGAATGGACACTACGCCGAAAGGATACGAAGCCGAACGGACATGACGTTGAAAAGCAGCCGAACGGACATGATGTCTCCGGGGACGGGATTTGTCCGAGACCTTGTCAGCGATTGGTCCAGACCCCCGCGTCCATCACATCACTGGCCGGGGTGGAGACGGGAGGGTGGGGGGGGAGCTTGAGCTTGCATTTGTAAAATGGTGGCAGTGACTCCAAGCTGCTGCGAATGCCACAGAGGCTTTTCGACGTCATGTTCGTAAATGGTTAAATTGTTGTAATCAAGAGCTACTAAGCACCTTTGTCTCCAAGGAGAGGAAGTATTGAGACCATCACATTAAGCTACACATCGGTGTCCATCACAGTATACAAACCACCGCAAAAGCAATTGAATCTGCCATCTCCAGTGAATGTCTCAACTGCTGCATCCCAAATTTGGATTGGTGACTTTAACTGCCACCACACCCAATGGGGCTACAACTAAAACAATGAAGATGGTGAGGTAGCTTGCATGTGGGGGGAAACTGGCGGACTGACACTGCTTCTTGATGCTAAACTACCAAAATCGTTCAACAGCTGTAGATGGAAGAAAAGCTACAATCCTGACCTGTTCTTCACAAGAAATATCACCAACTGCCACAAAACGCTTGAACAGCCAATTCCAGGGTCTCAGCATCGACCAATTGGGATCCGCATCATGGCCGTAGTGACCCCAAAACACCCTCCCGTATTCCAACGGCGATTCAATTTCAGAAAGGCGGACTGGGTCGATTTTGCTCAGGCTACTGGGTCGATTTTGCTGAGGATACTGATGAACTTGTGCAATATATAGTAAGTTCATCACACAACTACAACCAGCTTGTTGATGCGATCCACACAGCAGCACGCAAGACCATTCCGCGGGGCTGCTGGCTTAACTACGTTGCAGGCGTGGACGCTGAAACTGCTGACTTACTCTCTATGTACGAAGAACTTTTCGATGAAGACCCATTCGCAGACAAAACAGCTGAGATGGGGAAACAGCTCACAGATGCACTCAATGAGGCAAAACACAGCCAATGGCAGGAGCTAATGGCCGCGCCGTTGCGTCTGGCTGCCCATCGTTGCTCGCCTGGACATCCGCATGATCTGCAGGCAGTCTTAGCCTACAAACACCACACTCTCCTGAACATCCGAGCCTCTGTCGTCGATTTCTTCAGCCGAGGCACCAGACAAAACTTCCTCCAACGATCGCTCCTCGCTCAGGTGTGCGGGCCCGGCCTTAGTCATCGCCGCACGAACCGAGCCAGGAGGCGGAGTAAACATGAGGGCGCACTGGAAAAGCTGAAGAATCTCGCCCGCGCTCACCCAACATCGGCCTACCTCGCCCAGCGCTGCGAAGTCGGACCTGGTCGGCCCTGCTGCTCCATCCATCGGCGGTCCATCGAGCTCAGGTATGCCTCTCTCCGTTCGATCATTCCGGTCCCCGGTCTGTCGGCCTGCGGGCTCCCAGCCAGGCCATCCGTGAAACGCAGTGGCGTGGTCACCCTGAACCTCCGCCCGCTGGTGTGGGAGCCGTTATCGGACCACAACTTACCTGCAGCACCTAGACTGGAACAGCATCCCTCTCCTCATCAGAACTGCCCCCTCCATCGACTCCTTTAAGTCGAGGCTCAAAACCTTTTTCTACTCCCTGGAGTTTTTAAGTCCCTCTGACGGGGCGCTGTAAACAGTTTATGTATGTACTGATATACAGCACTTTGGTCAACGTGAGTTGTTTTAAAATGTGCTATACAAATAAAATTGACTGACTGACTGACTAATAAAAACATACCTACGACACAGCAGCAGGAAGGCATGGGCGACACTGAGACGTCTCGATAATGACCCCACCCACAGTAAACCACGTGCAAATGTGACTGCTAACCAGGTTGCCCACCAGTTGTTGCTAAACGGCAAGAGTAGTGGTAAGAACCCTCCGCCCCCAAAGGTTGTTGATGGTAACAACTGAAACGACGGATGTTACATCCACCCTTTCACCATGGACGAACTCAACAAAGCCCTGAATGTGATGAAACCTAACAAGGCAGCTGGCTTAGACAACATCAGAACTGAGATGCTGCAACATCTGGGTCCCAGAGCACGAGAATGGCTGCTGGAGATGTTTAGCATCTGCATAGCAACCAACTCCATTCCACGAGTCTGGCGGAAATCCAAGGTTGTTGCTTTACCAAAACCTGGCAAAGATGCCAATCTTCCCAGCAGCTACCGGACTATATCCCTGCTGTGCCACCCAGACAAACTGATGGAAAGATGCATACTGAACCGCATCACGCTGGATGTAGACGATGTTTTGATACCTGAACAGGCTGGATTCCGCCAGAGAAAGTCAACAACAGGACAACTGTTGAACCTCACTCAGCATATTGAAGATGGCTTCGAGGGGAAGCTGATCACAGGTGCAGTATTTGTAGACGTGTCCGCAGCATATTACACTGTAAACCACCGTACCATGAAAGCTAAACTGCAACAAACACAACAGGACTCTCATCTTGTCCAGTTCATCATGACAATGATGGAGAACCACTGCTTCTTCGTATGCCTGAATGGTCAGAACAGCCGTTGGAGATGCCAAATGAATGGTCTACCACAGGGCAGTGTCCTTGCCCCAACGTTGTTCAATATATACACCAATGACCAACCCATCACCCCGAAAACTAGGTCATTTCTATATGCCGATGACTTATGCATCGCAACGCAATCCTTAGACTTCAGTCAGATTGTGATCGTACTAGAGGCTGCTCTGCAGAATGACAACATACTACCAAAATAACTCCCTGCGCCCAAACCCAACAAAAACACAAAGCGCAGCTTTCCTCCTCCGGAACCGGGATGCGAAACGTCAACTGCAGGTGCGATGGAATGATGTCCTGTTGGAACACTGCAAACCCCCAAAGTACCTAGGTGTGGTCCTCGATCGCACGTTATCATATCGCCAACATGTTGAGAAAACCAAGGCAAAGGTCAAAATCCGGAACAATGTAATAGAAAAATTGGCAAACAGCTCATTTGGAAGTGACCCAACAACACTCCGCACTGCAGCCCTGGTGCGCTGTTTCTCAGTGGCAGAATATCCAAGCCCCGTCTGGAGCTGCTCTAAACATGCACGCAGGGTGGACTCTGCATTGAACACTGACTGCTGGAAAACCACAAGATGCCTGAAGCCGACAAAGGTTGAACACCTGTACGAGCCGGCAGGCATTGACGAACCATCTCAAAGAAGTGATCGGGCAGCTGCAGTAGAACGCTTCAATGTGGACACAGACCCCCGCCACCCCTTGCACAATCACCAACATGCCAAGAAACGCCTGAAGGGTCGGAACAGCTTCATGGAACTAGAGCCAACCGTATCAGGCACCAAAACCAAACAACAGATGGCATCAGGACACCACCTGCCTTATACTACCTGGAAAGCCCTAAACCGCCTCTGCATTGGAGTGGGACGTTGCGGACTCAACCTGAAGAAGTAGGGCCTCTCGAACTCTGACAAGTGCAACTGTGGAGAGGTACAGACAATGGCCCACCTACTGAGCTGCAGTGGAGAGGCATGCAATGCGGTCGATCTCCGCAGAGGCACAGATGTGGCACTGGCTGTGGCAAAGCGATGGCAGAACGTTGTCTGACACACGAGCGAACAAACCTTGTTACATTTTAAAATAGTTAAGTGGTTGTACCTTGTTACATTTTAAAATAGTTAAATTGTTGCACCTTGTTATATTTTAAAATAGTTAAATAATAAATTTGTTTGTTTATTCTTGCAGCAAATTTAGATTTTATTTTTATTTTTTTATTTTTTTTAATTTTTTTTTTATTTTTATTTTTTTAATTATTTTTATTAGAAGTACGGTAATTTACAGTAATACACAACACTTATATCTTAGTACATTTTTTATACCGCTTCATTTTTTTAGCTTTAAGAGAAAGATAGAAGTAAGAAAAGTAAAGAAAGTGCGCAAGAGTCGTGAAGTGCAAAAGAGTGTTGTGAAAAGAAAGCCCCTTAGAAAAGAAGTTAGAGAAGGAAGTAAAGTAAGAAAGCAGATCCTAGAAAAGAAAGAAAAAGAAAGTAGGAACAATTGCAGAAAGGGAACCACCGACCAAGTCTGTTTTTATTGTTTTACCTCCCATTACCAGGTCCTGATACCATTCTTTATTTATTTATTTTTTAAATTACTATTGCACCTCATGCTTGTAATAGGTCCAAAAACGTAGACCACGTCTTTTGGAATTGGTCTGCTTTCCCTGCTAAGAGGAATCTCATCTCTTCCAGATGTAATGTTTCCAACATATTTGATGTCCACATTTTTATTGTTGGTGTGGGCGCATTTTTCCAGAATTTAAGTATGAGCCTTTTACCCATTATTAGCCCGTAATTGAATAAGTTCTTCTGGTACACATTTAATTCAGGGATACCTTCCGATATTCCAAAAATGATCCATTCTGGTTTTGGTACCAGTTTTATTTTAATTAATTTTGAGAAAATATCAAATATTTCATACCAAAAATTTTGGATTTTTGTACAAAAAACAAAAGAATGCGCTATGGTAGCTTCTTGACATAGACATTTATCACAGATTGGTGAAACATTAGGAAAGATTTTATTTAATTTAGTTTTTGAATAATATAGTCTATGTAATGTTTTGAATTGGATGAGCGTATGTCGTACGTTGATCGAACATTTATGCACCTGTAGTAAATGGTTATCCCAGCTCTCTTTTGAAATTTTTATAGCTAATTCTTGTTCCCAGTCTCTTCTAATTCCATCTGTGGGTATTTCTATGTTTAAAATGATATTATATAAGTATGATATTAGATTAGCTGATTCCGCCTTTGTCTTCATTGCTTCATCTAGTAAGTCGGAAGGCATATTATGATAGTCTTTTGTGTGTTTTTTTAGGTAATCACAAATTTGTAGATATTTAAAATATTGATTATTTTTCAGATTATATTTCAGTTGTAGTTGTTGAAATGATAGTAATTTTCCCAGTTCATACAGATCTTCAAGCGTTTTGATTCCCATTCTTTCCCATTGTATAAATGATTTGTCTATGGTTGAAGGTTTAAACGATGGGTTATTAACTATTGGTGTTGAGAGAGATAGGTTTCTTAATTTTAGATTCTGTTTTATTTGTTTCCATGTTCTAATTGTGCTATTTATAATTGGGTTTTTATTATAATTTTTATTATTCAAATTTATTGGAGAGAGAATAATCGCTCCTATATTACTCGGGGAACAGTCCTCTTTTTCCATTATAATCCAGTCCACCTGCTGGGCAGAATTGTCCAGCAGGTGAATCATATTTTTAATATTTACTGCCCATTTATAATACATAAAGTTAGGGAGCGCGAGACCCCCCAACTCTTTCCGTTTATTAAGGTGTGCTCTTTGTATTCTATGGGATTTATAATCCCATATAAAATTTGTAATGTCTGAGTCCAATTTTTTGAAAAACTTTTTTGGGATATATATAGGTATTGATTGAAATAGGTATAGGATTTGTGGTAAGAAAATCATTTTTATAGCATTTATTCTGCCTATTAAGGACATCGGAAGTGTTTTCCAGAATTTAATCATATTATTTAATTTCTTAAGTAAGGGATTATAATTGGCTTTAAACATATCCTGGTAATTTCTAGTAATTTCAATTCCCAAATATTTGAATTTTTCTATGGCTATTTTAAAAGGGAATTTCCTGAGGTGTGTTGAGTCTTTTGGTTTTATCGACATAATTTCACTTTTGTTCCAGTTTATTCTATTTCCTGAAAAGGATCCAAAGTCCTCAATTAAATTTAATATATTTGGTATACTAATTTGTGGTTTTGTGATGTATAATAGTACGTCATCGGCATATAAGGATATTTTGTTATTTGAATATTTTGTATTATAACCGTAAATATCCATGTGTGTTCTTATTTTTTCAGCAAGGGGTTCAATTACTAAAGCAAATAACAGCGGTGATAATGAACATCCTTGTCTATTGCCCCTTGATAGTTCAAATTTCGAGGATAATATATTATTAGTTAGTATTCTAGCCGTAGGTTTGTTATATAATAGTTTTATCCATGCAATAAAGTTCTCTCCCAATTGGAATTTTTGCAATACTTTAAACATATAGTCCCATTCTACTTGATCAAACGCTTTTTCTGCGTCCAATGAGATGATAGATAACTCTTGGTCCTGAGATTTATGCGAGTGCATTATGTTGAGCAAACGTCTCAAATTATTAAATGAATGTCTCTTAGGTATAAATCCTGTTTGATCCTCATTTATTAGTCTACTAACATACCTGCTTAGTCTACTGGCTAGTGTTTTCGCTATTATTTTTTGATCCGTATTTAACAAAGCTATAGCTCTAAATGATCCTGGTTCTTCTATATTTTTTATCTTTTTTAAGTATTAATATAATCGTTGATTCTGCTAGTGTTTCTGGTAAGTTTTGCTCTTTAAAAGCATGTGTATACATTTTCTGTAATCGTGGAGTAACTATGTCATAAAAAGATTTATAAAATTCATTACTGAATCCGTCTGGTCCTGGTGTTTTTCCATTCTTTAGTGTATTTATTGTGTCTTCTATCTCCTTAGGAGTGATTTGTGCTCCCAGTTCCTCTTGTTCCCTCAGTTCTAATTGTGGTAGGTTACAGTTATCTAAGAATTCTGAGATTTTATTATTATCTATTAACGTTTTAGATGTGTATAAATTCTGGTAAAATTGAGCAAATCTTTTATTGATCTCCTTGGGTAGTGTTATTAATTCCCCTCTGTCTGATTTAATCTTTAATATTGCATTCTCTTTTTCCCGTTTTTTCAGTTGGCGTGCTAGGAGTTTGTGGGGTTTGTCCCCGAATTCGAAGTGTTCTTGTTTTGTGATTTGAAATAATGTTATAACTTTCTCTGACAGTAATTTATTTAGCTTGAATTTCAATAGTAGGATTTTATTATGTTTATCCATAGTTGGGTCTTTAGCATTATCTGTATCTAATTGTTTTATTTGTTCTTCTAAGTGTCTTTGTTCATTCTTATTCTTTTTATTTTGATAAGCTTGGAATGAAATAATGACTCCTCTAATAAATGCTTTGAAGGATTCCCATAATAGCGTGGGGGAAATATCTGGTGTATCATTTATCTCAAAAAATAGATCCATCTGTTTTTTTAGATATATACTCCCTTGTGGGTCTTTTAAAATTTGCGAGTTAAACCTCCAGAACGATTTATTCATAGACATTCCTTCTAATTTTAAAACAAAAGTTAACGGAGAGTGGTCTGAGATCGCATTAGTGTGATATTTAGCGTTCATAGTGTGCGGAATTAATTTTGTATCCACAAGAAAGTAGTCTATCCGTGAGTATGTTTTATGCACCGTTGAATAAAACGAATAATCCCTTCCCGTCGGGTTTGCAATCCTCCACACATCTGCTATATTTGTGTTTTCCATATATGTATGTAAAAGTTCACTGGTTTTAGATTTCATATTACCTTTTTGTTTTTGCATCGATTTATCTAGATAAGGGTCTAAAACACAGTTAAAATCTCCTCCAATTATAACATTTTGAAAATTAAATTCTGCAATTATATTCAGAATTTTATTAAAAAATTGAGGGTTATCGAAATTGGGCGCGTATATATTTACCAGCGTAATTGGCGTATTATTGATCTCTCCTGCTACTATAAGGTATCTCCCTTCCTTATCTAAAATAGTATTCTTTGATTTAAATGGAATTCCTTTATGAATGATGATTGCAGTGCCTCTAGATTTGGAGGTGAATGAAGAGTGAAATGTTTGTCCTATCCAGTTTGCCCTCAGTCTCGTCTGATCTTGATGTTTAAGATGCGTTTCCTGTAGAAACGAAATGTCCGTGTTGTATGATTTCAACTGAGCTAGTACCTTGCTCCTTTTAATAGGTTCATTAATACCCCTTATATTCCAGCTACATAGTGTGATTCCTCCCATTTTCTTTTGATTATCATCATACATTTTTACCAATTTTATTGATCTTATTTATTATGGTGCATTCATACCTCAGGACTCTGGTTATTTTGGGGGCATTTCTATTATAGACTTCCTTGGTAGTTCTCCTCCGCGATTGTCCTTGGAAAGAAAACACATAGATGTGACGTATTGTGATAAAAATAAAAATAAAAATCATATCAAATAAGTGTACGGTGTCTGAGATTTCAACACCGTAGTGAGTGTCCCACTCGTCTGTGGGGTACGACATCTATATCGCTTCCGGCGTAGATGTTGTGACGTTAGCCCCGCTGCCTTTATTACCCAAAACCTAGGGGGTCTGTACCGTTTCCAAATCAGTTCTATTTCACCCTAGTTGCAGTATATTTATATATTAGATTTTATAAAGTGTTTCAGTGTTTCATACCTATTTATCATTTCGGCTTCATGTGCGTTTGGCGTCAGATTGTTTTTCGGCTTAAAATCTGATGGGGAACGAACATGATGTCGAAAACCTCTGTGGCAATCGCAGCAGCTTGGAATCACTGTCACCATTTTACAAACACAAGCTCAAGCTCCCCCCCACCCTCTTGTCTCCCCCCGGCCAGTGATGTGATGGACGTGGGGGTCTGGACCAATCGCTGAAATGCCGTCCCCGGAGACGTCATGTCCATTCGTTGGCTTTTCGACATCATGTCCGTTCTGCATCTTGTCCGTTCGATGTGGTGTCTGTTCGGCTTCGTATTCTTTCGGCGCCGTCTCCGTTCGGGTTCATATTCTGTGGTCACATTTTATACAATTCTGTCATTTTCTGCTTTGTCTACCTGCAATTTTCCTTTACAATTAGTCATATTCCCTTACAACGTTGAAAATAGCCATTTCAACCTACTGAGTCCATGCCATCTTGCAAAGCAATCCCATTCCTTGCTGAATCTTAAGAAGAGTTCCAACCCGAAACGTTGCCTATTCATATTCTCCAGGGATGCTGCCTGACCCGATAAGTAACTCCAGCATTTTGTGTCTATCCCATTCCCACTAATTTTCCCTGTAACCCACATTTTCTTTAACTACTTCCAGATTTCACCACTCATCTACACATTTGGCCAATAAACCTAAAAATTGGCACATCTCTGGGATGTGGACGAAAGCAAATATCTGGAGGAAGCCCGTGCAGTCAAAGCGAGAATGTACCAACTCCACACAGACAGTACCAGAGATCAGGATCAAACCCTTGAGCTAGATAGCAACAGCTCCATAAATTGTCCACTGTGCTGCTCAATGTCCAAAAATATGACTGTAACTCACAAATTCAAAAAATAAATAATAATTTACAACACTGAATTTGGTCCACTGTGTCTATGACGGCCAAATATGTCCTTGAGGTTAATACCATCTCTCATTCTTTGATCCATATTACTACAGATATGGCTCTTCCTATCGTTCCTGAAAGCTCATCCTGGTATTTTGTAAATCGGATCAAGGGTTTTAGTTTCTACTGCTCAAATAGACAATGATTTCAGATCCCACCAATTAAGTGCAATATTTTCCTCCCGAAATTGCCTTTATCTATGAAACTAGACTAAGTGGGACCCGTTGGCCTGATCCCCCAATGCAATATTCCATCTCTCCACCAATTCCAATATTGGTGGCCAGTGGGGGGGGGGGGGGGCTTTCTGGAGCGCTAGTATGGGTGTTGTGGGCTGAAGGGACTGGTTTCCAGAGGGCTAGTTTGGACATTGTGGGCCGAATTGATTCTTGGGCTGGTGGCTCAGTCACTCAAGCCTGTTGTGCTGGCAGCTCACTCACTCACGGCTGGTGGGCTAGCAGTTGACTCACGGCTATTCCTTGAAATTCCATTTCAAGCAGGGTGCAAGGCCACTAAAGACAGCGAGTCGTGACCGCTCCCTCCTCCATCTTGCAGAGACTGAGACACGCCCACACTTCTGGGTTTTATAGTCCCTCCCCCCTCCCACCAGAAGGGGCATGGCCTTCATGTCGTGATTGACAGGAGAGAGAATCTCAACATTTTTTAAACACTAAAAACTTTTATTTTTTATCGATGGGAAATATCCTTGGCTCTGGTGAGCGGAGGGGCACTCTGAGTAATTATATAGAAGGCAAGGCAAGGCAACTTTAATTAGGCAAGGCAACTTTAATAAGGCAAGCCAACTTTAATTAGGCAAGGCAACTTTTATTAGGCAACACTAATTAGGCAAGGCAACTTTAATTAGGCAACACTAATTAGGCAACACAGCTTTAGCATTTCCAAACCAAAGGCAACACAGCTTTAACATTTCCAAACCAAAGGCAACACAGCTTTAGCATTTCCAAACCAAAGGCAACACAGCTTTAGCATTGCAAAACCAAAGGCAACACAGCTTTAGCATTTCCAAACAAAAGGCAACACAGCTTTAGCAATTCCAAACCAAAGGCAACACAGCTTTAGCATTTCCAAACCAAAGGCAACACAGCTTTAGCATTTCCAAACCAAAGGCAACACAGCTTTAGCATTTCCAAACTAAAGACAACACAGCTTTAGCATTTCCAAACCAAAGGCAACACACCTTTAGCATTTCCAAACCGAAGGCAACACAGCTTTAGCATTTCCAAACTATATTTTCAAACCACATTAATGGCACTGACAGGTCAGTAAAACCAATCACAGTTTAGTAGACATGTGTTCAGTGTTATTCACAGCTTAGACTGAGAGACGTGACCCTCTCGCTACCCCATCTTGCAGAGACTGACTGAGGCACTCAACACTTCCGGGTTTTATAGTCCCTCCGGAAAGAGCGTGGCCTTCAGGAGAGAGAATCACAACATTTTTTAAACACTAATAACTCTTTTATTTTTCATCGATGGGACAAAATCCTCTTGTCCTGCGCAGCAGAGGGGGACTCTAAGTAAGATGGCCAAAAATCACAGCCATAAGTGGCAGCGTTTTTTATAAAATCAATATACAGAACAACAGGAAGTGGTCAAGATCGGACTTTTAGTAATATAGATATTGGACTTGGTTTTGATTGGACCATGGCTTTCAATTGTGTACTATTATGGTCTGGTTACGCAGTATTGCTGATTATTAATTTACTGTTTTATTGCTAATTTTGTATTTAGTTATGCATTATTGCATTGAAGGGCCTGTAAAACTGCAGCAAGTATGAATTTATGTTGCTGGTACATAAGACAATGAAATAATCATCACTCTCTTGACTTGAATTGTAGCTTGCAGTATTTGGAGCAGAAAAGGAATGCTGATTGGTCTTATTTAAGGCAGTGTTGGAATAGAAGAGACAAATCCACATCTTCATATTTTAAGAACATTTGAAACTACAATTTAACACATTTTATTTGAGCTAACAAAAACTCAACGATTGGCATAGAAATTCAATAATGTGAACATCTGAAAACAACTGTTTGAAACTCCATAGCTGTCTATGATAATAAAAATGTTAAACATTATGTATACTTCTTCTGTGAAAATAATGCACCACTAAGGAAAGACAAATAGAAGGAACTGTATCAACAGCCCATTTTGTTATGCTGGAGTAGCAAAGGATGGCAATTTGTATTATTCTTTGGGAATTTGCAGTTCTCTGCGAGCAGTAAGCAAATTATGTAGGGTGAAATCTGAAGTGAGTAGGAGTTATGATGAGCAGATTGTAGCAGAGAAGCAAACTAAAATTTAGAAAGCAATTGCTTTAGTGGCTTTGTGCCAAATTAATTTTTAATGGGATATTGATTAAGCATTAAATTATGGTAAACAATAAGGTCATTAACTTAATTAAACAAAATGAGTGATGGAGCTTCTAAAACAGTAAGGTATGCTTCATTTGTAAATTTCTCCCATACCAACATGGTTATTCTTTTCTTTTGTTATATTTACTTGTTTTATTTAAGTGAGCAAAGGTATAGGGGCCCCTGAGTTATGGAAAACCTGATTTATGGAAATTAGACTTTATGAAAACTATCCCCCAAATTTTACATTTTCAGTTAGTAGTAACAACAATAATACAATATTTTGTATGTCTGAAGAAGAGTCTCGACCTGAAACGTCGCCTATTTCCTTCGCTCCATAGATGCTGCCTCACCCGCTGAGTTTCTCCAGCATTTTTGTCTACCTTCGATTTTCCAGCATCTGCAGTTCCTTCTTAAACAATATTTTTTGGTATTCTTTTCCAACTGGATACAGTATATCTTCCATTAATTTAATAATGGGTAGAGTTAGGAGAACATAGAAGATATTCAATTAAACAAAAATAATTATATGAAATTTATGCAGAGCGGTGATATGGATAGCTATAGAAGCCTGCGTTTTTGATGTGCAGAAATTTGTTTTTTGGACAGTTCCAGGAATGAACCCTGATATAACCCGGGGACTATCTGCATGAAGATTTTAATATCAAACCTGGATATTGACTGAGTTTCTTCATGTGGGACAGGATGGTATAATCAAGGTTTTACGCACCTTCTGGTGGTGGCGAATTTTTGAACAAAAAGATCTGATTAAAAATACAGCTGATTAGCTTTTTGGACTTTTGTTCCATGGTTAACAGAGAGTTCACTTGATATTCAATCTAATTTAAATAGAAAGGAAACAGTGGTTCTAAGTATGTAAAGTTGACCCAGGTGGACAACAGAAGAATTAATATGAAATAACCATACCTAGATACATGATGAAATTAAGGTTGAGGTCATTGGACACCAGGATAAATCTTGTTTGTATACTGAAACAATAAATATGTTAAAGATGTGTTAATTACAAGACAGTATAATGGAAGAGAAATGCATGAATATATTCCAAATATCTGTTTTAGAAGTCCTAGCCTATCCACGGAAGAGTCCACCATTACCACAACTACTTATTAGCGACCTTAGAACCCACAAAAAGTGGCATCTTTAAATTTGAGCGACTGCCTGAGAAGATAAAAATAACCTAATTATATTAGGGTGTCATTGGCAAGATTTTGAATCTAATGTGTCATGCCTCAGCAGTATATTGAATTTTATTTCAGCAGGAGCTTGAGGTTTGGTTGGTGTAGCTAATTGTGTAGATGTGAATGGTACTACTATCAAATTCATCGTGATACATCACGCATCTGGCAAGATTTTCCATCTAGCAAGAGTTCACCAAAAACCTTACACAGAGCTCTTTGCAGAACTTCGAACTCATTGGAAATTGGATCTTATTGAAACATATGGATCTTATTGAAACGTATAAGATTATTAAGGGTTTAGACACGCTAGAGGCAGGAAACATGTTCCCGATGTTGGGGGAGTCCAGAACCAGGGGCCACACTTTAAGAATAAGGGGTAATCCATTTCGAACAGAGATGAGGAAACACTTTTTCTCACAGAGAGTTGTGAGTCTGTGGAATTCTCTGCCTCAGAGGGCAGTGGAGGCCGGTTCTCTGGATACTTTCAAGAGAGAGCTAGATAGGGATCTTAAAGATAGCGGAGTCAGGGGATATAGTGAGAAGACAGGAACGGGGTACTGATTGGGGATGATCCGCCATGATCACATTGAATGGTGGTGCTGGCTCGAAGGGCCGAATGGCCTACTCCTGTACCTATTGTCTATTGTCTATTGTCAATTGTCATTCTTGTTAATGTTAATGAACTTAACATGCAGACATGTATTTGCTGTAAAGCAAGATTAGTTGGTTCTTGCTTTAGCTTTCATTCACTGTTACATCTACAGGACCTGTTGCTCACAGCTCCAATTACCTAGATATGATCCAGGCCTCGATTGCTGTCTGTGTGCAGTTTGCAAATTTTCACAATGAGCACATGGGTCTCCTCCAGTTGCTCGCATTTACGCCCATGATCTAAAGATGAGTGTGTTATTATGGTCACCGCAGTTTATCCTTATTATGCAATTGAATGATGGAATCTGGAAAGAGTTGATGGGAATATGGGGAGAAGCATCCCTTCCCACCTAAACAACCTCCTCCCCAGGTACTTTCCTATGCAACCACAGGAGATGTACCACCTGTCCCTATTCCTCCTCCCTCACCTCTATCTAGGGACCCCAGCATTCCTTCCAGGTGAGACAGAAGTCCACGTGTACCTCTAATTCCCCTAGGCAACTGGGAGCTAATGGGTATATGGTATGTATGAAAAGTACGTATGTTGCCATATTATATGCCCTGTACAATACCTTCCTGCTAATGCTAGTGCAACAGAGCCAACGTTCTTATCTGGAACTGACCACAAAATTCTGACAGTCATTTGGAATTCCCAACAGAATCCATATGCTGGACCTAGAGGATATTTTCAGAAAAAGGCCATTTTCAGAGTATGTCAATTGCACCATACAGACAATTTACAGTAGCCTGCATGTCTTTGGGACATGGAAGGAAACCAGAGGAATCCATGGGTTACAGAGAGAATGTATAAACACACATTGTTGAAGTTGTGGTGCAACAGTTCCACAAGCTATGCCACTGTGCCACCTCAACTTCTCTTTCAGTGAAGGCCAATATAATGTTTGCCTTTGAATTGTTTCAGACTCGCTGTTTATGCAGTCCTGAGTCTATGACCAAAATCCCAAGTGCTATCTCTTATTAAAGACCTTATGAAAGTCAAAATATACAGGGTTTTATCTATTATGCTGGATATACGTATTCTCAAACGTTCTAATAGATTAGTCAAATATGATTTCACTATCATAGATGTCTTGTTCCCACTTCCTTAATTGTTTCTAGGTGACTTCCTGTTACTGATGTCATGCTAATTGGCCTGTAGTTCTCCTTTCATTCTCTCCCTCCTTTCAAAAACAATATCTGTGGGAATCATTCCAGGGCCTGTCAAATTTTAAATGATGACAGCCACCACAACCATTAAATCCATCACGATATCTCCCAAAGCCTTGGGATATTGTACATCAGATGCCAAGTAATCCATAATTACTCCAACTCTGTATTTTCATGAATATTGATCTCTTTCAGATCCTCATTCCCTTGAGACCTGCATATGACGGGAGGCACAAAATGCCATTTTCTATGCCATTTCCTTATCAGACAATAAAATGTATTCTGTTTTGGTCTGTGATGTTGTCATATTTATCTTTGCTTGTTTTTCTTTTCTACTGAACTGTAAAAGATTTTTATGGTCCATTTTTTATATGTGTTGTCTCTTTAATGTGGTGTTTTACTTTCTCATATGATTACTTTCACTGCTGAATTTTGAAATGTTTCCAATCCTCAAGACTTCAGCATTTCGTAAAACATTCTAATCTAATACTGACTTTAACCTCTGTTGGTGGCCATGGTTGGATCATTTTTCAGATTGCTTTTATGCCTTTAAACCATATAACCATATAACCATATAACAATTACAGCATGGAAACAGGCCATCTCGGCCCTTCAAGTCCATGCCGAACACTTTTTCTCCCCTAGTCCCATCTACCTGCACTCAGACCATAACCCTCCATTCCTTTCTCGTCCATATACCCATCCAATCTATTTTTAAATGATAAAATCGAACCTGCCTCCACCACTTCCACTGGAAGCTCATTCCACATAGCTACCACTCTCTGAGTAAAGAAGTTCCCGCTAATGTTACCCCTAAACTTCTGTCCCTTAATTCTCAAGTCATGTCCTCTTGTTTGAATCTTCCCTACTCTCAATGGGAAAAGCTTATCCATGTCAACTCTGTCTATCCCTCTCATCATTTTAAAGACCTCTATTAAGTCCCCCCTTAACCTTCTGCGCTCCAAAGAATAAAGACTTAACTTGTTCAGCCTTTCTCTGTAATTTTGTTGCTGAAACCCAGGCAACATTCTCGTAAATCTCCTCTGTACTCTCTCTATTTTGTTGACATCCTTCCTATAATTAGGCGACCAAAATTGTACTCCATACTCCAGAATTGGCCTCACCAATGCCTTGTACAATTTTAACATTACATCCCAACTTCTATACTCAATGCTCTGATTTATAAAGGCCAGCGCACCAAAAGCTTTCTTTACCACCCTATCTACATGAGATTCCACCTTCAGGGAACTATGCACAGTTATTCCTAGATCCCTCTGTTCAACTGCATTCCTCAATTCACTACCATTTACCATGTATGTCCTATTTTGATTTGTCCTGCCAAGATGTAGCACCCCACTAGTCACCGGCTTCCAACCTGACAAACAGCCATCCACCATTACTCTCTGGCATCTCCCATTCAGCCACTGTTGAATCCATCTTGCTGCTCCACCATTAATACCCAACAATTGAATCTTCTTAACCAACCTTCCATGAGGAACCTGGTCAAAGGCCTTACTGAAGTCCATATAGACAACATCCACTGCTTTACCCTCATCAATTTCCCTAGTAACCTCTTCGAAAAATTCAAGAAATTTAGTCAAACATGACCTTCCAGGCACAAATCCATGTTGACTGTTCTTAATCAGACCCTGTTTATCCAGATGCTTATATATATTATCCCTAAATATCCTTTCCATTAATTTGCCCACCACTGACATCAAACTAACAGGTCTATAATTGCTAGGTTTACTCTTGGAACCCTTTTTAAACAATGGAACAACATGCACAGTATGCCAATCCTCCGGCACTATTCCCGTTTCTAATGACATTTGAAATATTTCTGTCATAGCCCCTGCTATTTCTACACTAACTTCCCTCAATGTCCTAGGGAATATCCTGTCAGGACCTGGAGACTTATCCGTTTTCATATTTTTCAAAAGTGTCCACACTTCCTCTTCTTTAAATCTCATAGTTTCCATTGCTACTCTGCTCGTTTCCCTTACCTCACATAATTCAATATCCTTCTCTTTGGTGAATACCGATGAAAAGAAATTGTTCAATATCTCCCCCATCTCTTTTGGCTCAGCAGATAGCTGTCCACCCTGACTCTCTAATGGACCAATTTTATTCCTTGTTATCCTTTTGCTATTAATATAGCTGTAGAAACCCTTTGGGTTTACTTTCACCTTACTTGCCAAAGCAACCTCATATCTTCTTTAGCTTTTTTAATTTCTTTCTTAAGATTCTTTTTACATTCTTTATACTCCTGCAGCACCTCATTTACTCCATGCCGCCTATAATTATTGTAGATCTCTCTCTTTTTGCGAACCGTGTCCAATTTCCCTTGAAAACCATGGCTCTTTCCAATTTTTACTATTTCCTTTCAACCGAACAGGGACATAAAGATTCTGGACTCTTAAAATTTCACCTTTAAATGTCCTCCATTTCTCTTCTACATCCTTCCCATAAAACAACATGTCCCAATTCACTCCTTTTAAATCCTTTCGCATCTCCTCAAAGATAGCCTTTCTCCAGTCAAAAATCTCAACCTTAGGTCCAGTTCTGACCCTCTCCATAATTTTATTGAAACTAATGGTATTGTGATCACTGGACCCAAAGTGCTCCCCAACGCATACCTCTGCCACCTGCCCTGTCTCATTTCCTAACAGGAGGTCCAGCACTGCCCCTTCTCTTGTAGGTACCTCTATGTATTGCTGCAAAAAACTATCCTGCACACATTTTACAAACTCCAAACCATCCAGCCCTTTTACAGAATGTGTTTCCCAGTCTATGTGTGGAAAATTGAAATCTCCCACAATCACTACCTTGTGCTTACTACTAATATCTGCTATCTCCTTACATATTTGCTCTTCCAATTCTCGCTCTCCATTAGGCGGTCTATAATACACCCCTATAAGTGTTGCTACCCCTTTCCCATTTCTCAGTTCCACCCAAATAGCCTCCCTGGACAAGCCCACTAATCTATCCTGCCAAAGCACTGCTGTAATATCTTCCTTGACAAGCAATGCAACACCCCCACCTCTTGCCCCTCCAACTCTATCACACCTAAAGCAACAAAATCCTGGAATATTTAGTTTCCACTCACAGCCCTCCTGCAACCATGTTTCACTGATCGCCACAACATCATACTTCCAGGTGTCAATACAGGCTTTAAGCTCATCCACCTTTCTTACAATGCTCCTAGCATTTAAATATACACATTTAAGAAACCCACCGCCACTTATTCTCTGTTTATTTTCTTTTTCTTCTTTCTCCCCTACATTTTGGGTCCGAGTGCTTCCCTTCTCTGCCTCCTGCCTCACACCCTGACTACTAGCTTTCCCTATTCGAGTCCCTCCCCCCAACCGTTCTAGTTTAAATTCTCCCCAGTTGCCTTTGCAAATCTCCCCGCCAGGATATTGGTCCCCCTCGGGTTCAAGTGCCACCCGTCCTTTTTGTACAGGTCACACCTTCCCCAAAAGAGGTCCCGATGATCCAGAAACTTGAATCCCTGCCCTCTGCACCAGTCCCTCAGCCACGCATTTATCCTCCACCTCATTCCATTCCTACTCTCACTGTCTCGTGGCACAGGCAGTAATCCTGAGATTGTTATTTTTTTGGTCCTTCTCCTTAACTCTCCTCCCATCTCCCTAAATTCTCCTTTCAGGACCTCTTCTCTCTTTCTACCTATGTCATTGGTACCAATATGTACCACGACCTCAGGCTCCTCTCCCTCCGATTTCAGGATATCTTGGACGCGTTCAGACACATCCCTGACTGTGGCACCAGGGAGGCAAACTACCATCTGGGTCTCCTGACTGCGTCCACAGAATCGCCTATTCGCCCCCCTAACTATAGAGTCCCCTATTACTAGTGCCCTCCTCTTCTTTTCCCTACCCTTCTGAGCAACAGGGCCGGTCTCTGTACCGGAGGCCCGGCCGCTGTTGCTACCCCCAGGTAGGCTGTCCCCCCCAACCGTACTCAAACATGAGTACTTATTTTCAAGGTGTACAGCCACCGGGGTACTCACTAGTCCTTGCCTCTGCCCCTTGCCCTTCCTAACAGTGACCCACTTGTCTGCCTCCCGTGGTCTTGGAGTGACCACCTCCCTATAACTCCTTTCTATAACCTCCTCACTCTCCCTGATCAGACAGAGGTCTTCGAGCTGCTGCTCCAGGTTCCTAACACGGTCCCTTAGGAGCCCCATCTGAACACACCTGGCGCAGATGTGGACATCTGGAGGGGTATCAGACTCCATGACCTCCCACATCTGACATCCAGAACAGTAAACTGCCCTGGCCCTCATTCTCCCCTTCTGTACCTAGGATAATGTACAAAGCCTTACCCTGGATTCAATACAAAGCCTTACCCTAGGTACAAGCCAATCAGCGGCTTCCCCTAGTCCGTTTCCACCAATCAGTGGCTTCCTCAAGCCCACTTAATTTGAAGTGTGAACTGCGGATGGAACGTTCTGTAACGGCTCCTGGGCCTCTGCTGAAACAAGCCCCGCGATGGGTTTTTGAACCTACCGCCCGGACGTCGCTCCTCCCTCTGTAACGGCTCCTGGGCCTCTGCTGAAACAAGCCCCGCGATGGGTTTTTGAACCTACCGCCCGGACGTCGCTCCTCCCTCTGTAACGGCTCCTGGGCCTCTGCTGAAACAAGCCCCGCGATGGGTTTTTGAACCTATCGCCGGGACGTCACTCCTCCCTCTGTAACGGCTCCTGGGCCTCCTGGTATATTACTTTAAAGTAATATATATTTGTTGTAATTTATGCATTCTTTAAACATTACTTGTTTTCTGCCAGATATTTAATGTTGTTTAATGTAGTCACATTTTACACTTATTATTTACTTCATTTAGGCTTAATGGGCCTGTCCCACTTAGGCGATTTTTCATGCGACTGTCAAGTTGTCGCGGGTCACTGAAAAACCGGTGACTGGAACGGCGACTGTCGGAGTGGCACACATACACACATCGCTTCCTTCACCAGCCAGTTATGCAGGCGGGGGACAGGGCAAGCGGGGGGTGCACTCTTTGAGTGAAATTCACACGATGCAAAACCAATGTGATACAGACACACACCACGATGAACAGGAAGGTTGGCACTGTAATTAAGACGGTGAAAGCACAGTGTACGGGGAGGGTCACTTAAGTCCTTTAAAAGAGGGGGGAGAAGGGGGAGACGGGGTGGGGAGAAGGAGTGGAGACAACTTTTAAGAAGCCAGAGATACACGGCTGTGAAGCTTGGCGAACATTAACATTACCGGTCGGTTATCCTTGGTCCTGAAAACCACTGTTTTTTTCCCAATGAGCCAATGAAATTCTCCGGTCAGCACCGGCGACAACCTACGAGAACCTACAACAACCTTCAACCTCCTGGTGACCCACTACCACTGCACCTATTTGGCGAGAATTCTCGCTACTCTCCATGGCGTCAAAATTCTGGTCGCCGCTAATTTTTCAACATGTTGAAAAATTAGTGGCGGCCACAATGAAGCCGCGACGAGTTACAAGAATGCGGGAACTACTCACCACCATGCAAGCGACACCCCGGCAACCTCCGGCGAACATGTGGCGACCTTGTGGCGACCTCATAATCTCCTGTAGTCGCCTAAAAACCTGCGTAGGTGGGACAGACCCATAACACTTTGATTTTGGATTAAGCAAATTATTTTCAATCTTAATATAAAATGTTATTGTTTTATGGCCACTCTTTATGAAAAGCCTGTTAAGTACAAGGCTATTATTGAATACTTTTATTACACACTAAGAGATGAAAAATTGCATATTACCTTGTTGGCTCCTCAATCAATGTACTAAATGATCACTCTGAATTCATTCTCCTTCAACCTACTACAGAGTGGATTTTTGCCCCCTGTGATTTTTGTAATGCCTTTGCTACAAGTGGTTCTAATTTTCTTACTTATACTTTTAACGAGAAACAGCTATTATTCGGAATTATAGGGGAGTAACCATTAATACAGATGAGCACCTGTCTTCAAACTGACTTTAAATGTAACCAACACAGTAATTGATTTTGAAATTACAGGACATAAACGAAACAGCGATGTCTGTGAGGCAAGCAGGTTCATAGAGGGAGGGCACTTTAAGGGAATTGATAAGAGAACTGACACGATCATGAGATATTATTGTATGCATTGGCCAAATGTACAGGCTATGTTCATTGGCCTCCATTGAAAATTCTCGGATGAAATCAAGAAAGATTTTCAAGATTTTCAACATTCTCGGATGAAATCAAGAAAGAAAGAAATCAAGAAAGGCAGGCTATTTTGCCACATAGTACATCAAACATGATCATAAGCATTTATTTTTTCATGATAAAAGATTTGTGTACACGGGGTCTGCCTTAATGCCAATTTGGAATTCTTGGAATGTTTATCATCAGAAACGTTTAGAATATTGATTGCGAACTACTATTTCTGAAAAAAAAGTGTTTGATGGTCTTGTCAGTTAAAGATGTGCCCCCATTCTAAATATTAAATTCTATGGATTCTTTTTTACACATTCAAAATATTGATGTAAGCTAATGAAATTGCATTTAATCACCTGATGTTGTCCTTGTGCGTAATAATATAAATAAATACACCTTGAGGAAGGTGATTCTGTTGGGAGATTCTTCCAAGAGATTCTCCCATCCTTGTGTGCTCAATGTAATTCTGATCTCAGTGTGATTCATTAGAAGTTGCAATGCAAACCATGCTACATTAGTATTCATACAAATGTTTTCTACTCCTTTGCGTTTCTTAGCTCTACCTGAAAGGATTCTATTTATTGAGTTTCCGAGCTAAGATCCTTTCATTCCACTGCCTTTATTATTGCAGCTACACCTCCTTTTGTCCATTTTGTTTATCCCTTTCAAAAGTTAAGTGTGTTGGTATAATTAATCTTCAACCTTGGATACTTTGCAACTACGCCTCAGGAATAGCTATTAGATTGAACATATTTATTTCCGTTGTGCAGTTAATTTGTTTAATGTGTTATAAATGTTGAGTGCTTTCTGATAGAGGTTTCAAATTTGCCTTCCGACCTTTCCTCCTGCCCAAATTGCAATTGAAGATATACTCTTTTGTTTTTATTGCACTCTCCTGACATTCTCTGGTTGTTATTACTTCCTTTGCACGCCTGCATTCTTACCTTATCCTTTCACTTTCAATTTCTATATATCCCCTCATGGGCCTGTCCCACTTGGCGATTTTTTTAGGCAACTGCCGGCGACTGTCATTGTCGTAGCAGGTCGTCGAATAATGGGCGACAACCTACCTCATCCTGGCGACAACCTATGACAGCACCTACGTCAGGAGAAGTCAAGCTACGCTCATTGGCGTCAGACCCACTGTCTCCAAAAAATTGATGACTTTTTGCGCGACTGTGGAGACTACTCCTGACGACCACCGGTGAACATGCGGCAACAAACTAGTCGCCTGTAGTTGCCTAAAAAATCGCCTTATTGGGACAGGCCCATTACCTGCACCCATTTCCCCCAATCCCACCTTGAGTTTAAAGCCTTAAATACAAGCCCTAGTTATTACTAAAACACCAATTTTACTTCGGAGTCACGTGAGTGACTACGTGAAGAAGACCCGTCAGGGCGCATGCGCGTCATTACGTCGGATGCATTGGTGCACAGACCAGCGGGAGGACAGAGCTCCTCCTGTGGTAAGTACTTTTAAAGTACATTTAAAATAGTTTTAAAGCTCCAGCTGAGTGGGAAACTTAGCTGGAGTGAAAAGTTCCTTTACTGTGGTGCCGTGCTCTGTGTTTTTTGTTACATGCAGCACCATGGTGAGGACGAACAGGGGGAGGGCAGCCGCAGGTAAAGCATAGGAGAGCCGTGGGAATGCGGTCTGTCAGAGGCTGCCTCGTACCCCTGCACAGTCGCCGACCGGGAGCGGGGCGACTTCAGACTGAGTGCTAAAAAGCACCAAAGCCAACGCCAGTCAGGCGTAAGGCACGGGGAAGTCTGGGAGGCTCGGACTCAACTGAGTCGGGCCACAACGAGCCTGTACGGGGCTGGAGACGTTTTTTAAACGGTTCTCCCAAATGGAGCACCTCACCCAGAGGTTGCTCCAGAAACGCACACTCCGGGGGGGAGGAGTTGTGTGGGCGGTAGGCTGCAGAAAGGCCACGCCGGCAGCACCTGGTAGAGGGCTGCTTAAAGCACCCTCATGTATGAGGTGAGTGCAGAGGGTTAGCTGTTCTGACCCCGGCTCTGACGGAGACTTGGAACTTAGCGAAGAATGGCCGTTGTCAGAGGTCCATTCTCTGGCAGCACGATTTGCTGTCCCGTCAGAGTATGGAATGCCACTGGGAAAGCGAAGACGGCCGTTGTCAGAGTTCCCATCTCTGGCATAACGATTCGCTGTCTAGTCAGAGTCTGGAATCACCAAGAGACCGGGGTAACTGCGAGTTGCTGAAGGTGCCAGCAGTGAACCGGGTGATATGGAGCCAGATGGGCGTGGGCGTGCAGTGCCCAGGAGATGAAGCTGCAGAGAATCCTGAAATTACTTGGCTCAGGAATCACGGCGTTCGCGTGAACGGTGGATGGAGGGCATGTGTCAGAGACGCAGCAAGAGGTACTTGGGTTGCTTTGTAACCCATTTTTGAGATAAATTGTCTCAGGGAAAGTGCCATTCGGCCCACCATTAATTCCAAGATTGCAGTATTTTTCCAGCCTAGCAACATACAGCCGGCCAACCTACTCTTCGGAGAGGACCTCGCCAAGATTGTCGAGGACATGGATGGCGAGGCAAAGACGGTGGGCTTGATCAAGCCACCGGCAGTTGGCAAGTTTCCAAAAAAGAAAGTACACCTACAAATGAAGCGGGAACATGGTCATACATTGGCTTTCCCGCCAGGAGCCGGGGACAATTTCATCCACCAGGTACCAAGGAGGTAGGTGGGCCTGGTTCTCAGGTGCACATATCAAATGTGACACAACTTAAATCTGGGGTACATTACATCTGTTTCTGGGATGAATGGAAGCAAATTACCTTAGCTCTGTTTATACAGAGTGTTATTCAAAGGTTTCGAGTGGATTTCAGTCCAAATTGTGATTTGCACATTCAGCATGTTCTTGGGAGAACTATTCAGTTTTCATTAACAGAACAGATGGATGTTGAGACTGCGATTGGAAGCTTATGTGATAAAGGTGTAATTGTAAAGTTGGTTCACCAACCCCATCAATTTGTGTCTAATATTTTCCCAGGCCAAAAAAGGATGGGGGATGTAGTATAGACATTGTAAGATGGAATTGTCACTGCCAAGCAACTGGGTCAAGAGGATGCTATATGGCGACTATAGAGCTTAAAGATGCGCATTACTCAATGCCTGTTTATTTGCAGGATAAGGATATTTGAAATTCACCTGGATGGATCAACTATGGCAACAAAATTGTTAAAACCTACAGGGTCAGGTGCTCATGGCTTATCTCGATGATATCTTGATTACAGGGGTATCCAAGAGAATAGCTGAAGTAGCCGGTGGTAGTTGTTAAAACCAATTTTCAAAGATTGGGCATTATTCATCCAGTGAAATCCAAATTAACACCTGACTATTTGGGTCACAATTGATTCAATTAAGTGACTCTGCCCAGGGAAAAAGGGTAGAGCTAATTGACAGCTGTATCATGCTAATAGACGTTAAGGATAAATTCGGGTCATTATAATAGACCCATGCATTTATCAGCAAAGGCTGTTTTTGATTTGCAATGGTGGATTCACCATGTGTACAGGAGTTATAGCAAGGTAATGCTTGACCAGCCTTCCATGATTTTGCAGATGAATGTCAGTGCACTCGGGTGGGGTGTCACGGATATGAGTTTCAGCTGTGGAGGCAGATGAACTGAGCAAGAGGCATCGCTTCTGCAGACATGGGCAATTAACTATTAAGAGGTTTTATGGATAAGGCTTATTGCTCTAAGAAATGTAATCTGCATGTTCAGTTTCAGATTGACAATACTACGCAAGTGGCATATATATTAATCACATGGCTAATCAAATTTGGGCCTGGTACATTGAAAAATAATCGATTTGTTTTGCATCAAGGTTCAACCATCAGCAGCCTAAATAGGTTTCATGGGAACCAGACCAGGTGGCAGTTGCAATTGATACTTTGTCGTTACATTGGGGTGGTATGTTTTATATATTTTCCTACCATTTTGCCTAATAGGTCGGAGTCTGCAAGAAATCAAGCAGGATGCCGCTTTGGGGGTGTTTGTAATACCTAATAGGCCGAAACAAGCATGGTTCCCTTTGATGTTACAGTTAGGGATCGAACCTCTTTTTGGTGGTTCCCAAACGTAGGAATTTACTGGAGCATCCGCTAACATGGGAAAGTCATCCATTATGAGACTGTATTGACTTGTTAATTTGCATGTTTTAAGAATGCCATACCTGGGGCAAGGACTGTCTGGGCGAACGGTGGACATGCTCACTGTAGCCTGGAGAAAGAGTACTCAAAAGGGGTATATTACTTATGTAAAAAAATGGGAGCAATATTGTGTACAAAATAATATTGACTATAGTACTGCAGGTATTGTGGATATTTTTTGAGTTCCTGTTGACACTCGATGATGATGAGGGGCTCAGTTATAGCACCATTAATACAGCTTTAAATGCTTTGTCCTCGTATGGTTTTGATGGGGTCAGGAAAGATCCTATTGGGTTTCATCATATCATAGCTGGATTGATGAATGGAATTTCAACTCTAAACCTCCTAAACCCAGGTATATGGCGATCTGGGATGTAAGTGTGGTCCTCAAGTTGCTTCGACAGTAGGTTCCTGTCACGTCTCTGAATTTGCCAAACTAATCATGAAAGTGGTTATGCTCATGGCATTGGTTCAGCATAGCAAGTGCAGATTTTGCAAAAGCTTCTGCTAGACAGGATGGAAGTTGCTGAAGAGAATGTTATGTTATATATTTGCGTCCTGCTCAAACAGAGCAGGCCAGGTGTCACAGGTTTGTTAAAATTGTGTTTCAGCATAACCTACTGATCCATGATTATGTGTTAATGGCACATTTATTTTCATTATATTGAAGCTATAAAGACCTTAAGAAATGTGGAAACAGCATTGTTTATTAGTTACATGAAGCCACAAAGGAGAATGTCAGTGCAAATTATCTCAAGGTGGTTTAAAGCAAATGTTGATTCAGGCAGGTATTAACACTGAAGTGTATATATCCTTTTCCACTAGTGCAGCAGCAACGTCGTCGGCTAGGGCGATGGATGTTCACATCGGCCATATTCTTACAGGTGCCGGGTGGTCAAATGAATTGTTTTTGGTTTTTTTTACCATCGGATGATTGCCGATCGGCAAGAGGCTGTTTGCAAATTCAGGATTAAGTCCTGTTTAGTTTTCCCTGGTATAGAGGGGTTAATGGTTGTTTTGATTATTCAAATCAATCGTTACTGCATGATATTCACATTTCATGTTTAACACATTATTGATTGTTTCTCATCGAAAGTCAATCAATGCAGTGAGAAGCCAGGATTTGGATCTGCGGCATAAAATCACAGAGCTTTGAACCCTTCACGTAGTCACTCACGTGACTCCGAAGTAAAATAGTAAGATTAAACGAGAACTTACCAGTTTGAAGTTTGATCTTTATTTTATGAGGAGTTACGTTGGTGATTACGTGCCCGCCACGCCCAACCCTCTCTCATAAAAAAGGTTATATGGTAGTTCTCATGTTGCTCATCTTAATTGGTTACTTCAAATATTGTGTTATCTGTGATTTCATACCGCTGCTTTGAAGATTGACGCGCATGCGCCCTGACGGGTCTTCTTCACGTAATCACCAACGTAACTCCTCATAAAATAAAGATCAAACTTCAAACTGGTAAGTTCTGATTTAATCTTACTATTCCTGCTCATTTCAGCAGAAGCCTATCTCAAGAGAACTGCCTCCTCTTTCCCCAGTACAGTAAACCCTTGTTTTAACAGACCTCTTTATAACGGATTTCGGTTAATGCATACTTACCTATCGACCGATTAGAGCGCCAGGTTCAGTGCCATTCTGACTCGCGTTGCCTACCCTGATGCTTAGAGCACCGGTTTCCTGCACCACTCCTGGCTCACACTGCCTCACCTGCCGCTTACAGCATGGCTGACCATTCCACCCCCGGTTTGCGTTGCTTTCAGGCCTGACCTTCTGCCCACACAACTTACTCAGCTGCTTCCAGGCCATGTCTGCCACTGCCACCATCACTGATCGCCGACCTTCCCCGACACTGGGCGACTGCACCGATTCTTACCTCCCCTCCGGTTGCCAGCTGGATGGGGTCTTCAACTCACCTTGATGTGTGAGTTGGTGGATTAATTGTCCACTGTAAATTACCTCTAATTGTGTACAGTTGAATGGTATAATTTGGGTGGAGTTGATCGGAATATGGGGAGAATGGATCAGAGAAAAATTAGTTGGGAGATGGAATTGCTATAGACTAATAGGCCAACTGGCCTCCTTTTATGTTGTGAAGAAGTAAGTTTCTTGAAACTAAGTGTCCAACAAACCTTGTCCCTCCCTGATGTATTGTACTATTTAAATATTGGATTCTTCATTAACTGAGCATGACTCTTGACCTGCTGAGGCTTAGTCAGTTCTGTTGGGTATAGACCTCGTTTCCATCAGTTCCCTGTATCACAGTGACAATATAAGTCATATCCTACCATGCCTGTCTTCATTAACTGTGTTTATTTTATAAGTTGTAACGGTATCAGGTGGCTATTTGTACTTGTTAATTATACATTTGTTTAGTCACAAGCGTAGTTTGGAGACAGCAGTTTTAATTAAATGTACACAATAGATTATAATACGATAGACCTTTTAAAATGATGAAAAGAAAACGACAAATTCAACTGTTGGATTACTTCATAGTCACCAATGGATTACTTGGTTGGACTAAAACTAACAAAATGTAAAGCTGCACTTTTGCCCTTTCCTCACCATTCTCTCTTTCTCACCAAAGTCCAAACTCAATAGACACTGCAGCACTTGCGTTGTTTAGCTAGACTAACAGAATTATATTGTCACACACCATAAGTACTGAGTTAGCTGGTAGTAAATGCTATTAATCAGTTCTAGCTTATTACCCAATGAACCGGAAGACTGGAAGGTTCCTTGCTTACCACATCTAAACACTTCAAATGAAAACAATAATGTTACCAAAATCTATACATAACTAAAACTCTGATCTTGTGCTCTTCTGGTTTGCGTGGTTTTTCTATTTGCTCAAAAACAGTACACGAAAGCACTACGATTTTTTGTCACCTTACTCTTCATTCTCCTGTGCTGCAAGTGCAACAAGTTTTGTTCAGATCAATGGTATATTGTAAGAGTTATTAAGGGTAAGAGATCTTTAAAACCGCGCATGCGCAGATTGGTCTAATCTGTCAGCCAGCGCCACACAGATTGGTCTCCTCTCCTGTCAGTCAATGCCATGGCGGCGACGCCCTTTCCTGCACCGCCGCCTCTCCCGCCTCACTCGCAAAATCTTCTCTCCCAATCTCACAGTAACTTGTTTACCGTCTCCCCCACCACCGGCGGCCGCGGGGGGTGTTTCAGTGGAGGCCCTGGTCCCATCTCTCTCTCCCTCACTCATGCCTCTCACCCCCTCTGTGGCAATGGCGGTCCCGTCTACCTGTCCCCCCGGGTGAATGGCTGCGACCGTCCGTTTCCACCGCCGCCGCTGCAGTAACTCACCGTCTCGGAGGAGACCTTCTCCTCCAGCTAGTCGAAATTCGTGCTGCACACCGTGATGAACACCGACTCCATCCCCCACACCCCTCCCCCCCGGCGGCGGCAGCGAGCAGGCAGGCAGGTAGGCGGGTGGGCAGGACGAGGACGGGCCGAGTGGCGGCTTAGCCGGAGTGGGCAGATGGAGGGAGGGAGAGTCGGGTTGCAGGGTGGCCGAGCGGTTTGCATGGAATTTGAGTGACTCACACACACACGATGCAAACTGGTCCAATCATCAAGTCAACGGGATCTAAACCACAGCTAACAATGAATGACCTGTGGAGGAAGGAACTGCAGATGCTGCTTTTTATGGCGGGAGGGAGTGACTGAAGGTAGGGGAAAGGAGAGGGAGGGAGAGGTGAGGGAGGGATTGAGGGAGTGGAGGAGGAGAGGGGAAAGATCCTGGGTAGGTGAGGAGGGGTTTGGGGTTTGAGGGAGGAGGGGGTAGGGAGGGAGAGTGGGGAAAGTGAGGGAGAGTGGGGGTGGGGGGAAAGAGGAAAAGGAGTGGGAAGTGGAGGTAGGGAATGGGGAATAGAGGGAGAGGTGGGGTGTAGGGAGGGGAGAGGAGTTATGGAGGGAGTCACTGAGGGTAGGGGAAAGGAATGGGAGGGAGAGGTGAGGGAGGGATTGGGAGGGGAGGAGGAGAGGGGAAAGAAGAGGGAGGGTGATGAGGGGGAGGGTGTGCTGGGGGATGAGGGGAAATGAGCCGCGCCTGCGCAGTTGGGGGCTATGCATGAGTGGTGGAATATTGCGTTGGGGGAACGGGTTGCGTTGGGGATCAGGTGAGTGGTGGAATATTGGGTTAGGGAGCAGACCCAATGGGTCTGCACTTAGTCTAGTTTATCATTAAAACTGAAAGAAACAAATAAATATTTAAATTGAAATAATGCCTTATGGACCTGTCACACTTAGGCGACTTTTTAGGCGACAGCAGGAGAGTATGCAGTCGCCACATGGTCGCCGCATGTTCGCGGGTAGTTGCCTTGGAGTCGCCTTCATGGTCGTGAGCAGTTTCCGCATTCTGGAAACTAGTCGCGGCCTCCTTATTGTCGCTGCGAATTTTTCAACATGTTGAAAAATTAGCGGCGACCAGAATGAAGCCACCATGGAGAGTAGCAGAATGAAGCCACCATGGAGAGTAGCCAGGAGGTCCTAGTGGGTTGCCAGGAGGTCGAAGGTTCTCGTAGGTTGTAGCCAGTGTTGACCGGTGAATTTCATTGGCTCATTGGGAAAAAAACTGTAAGCAATAGTTTTCAGAACCAAGGATAACCGACCGGTAATGTTAATGTCTGCTGAGCTTCACAGCCGTGTATCTCTGGCTTCTTAAAAGTTGTCTCCACTCCTTCTCCCCCTTCTCCCCTCTCTTCTCCCCCCCCCCCACTTTTAAAGAACTAACATGACCCTTCCCGTACACTGTGCTTTCACCGTCTTAACCAACCTTCCTGTTCATCGTGGTGTGTGTCTATCACATTGGCTTTGCACAGTGTGAATTTTACTCGGACAGCGCTCCCCCCGCTTGCCCTGTCCCCCGCCTGCATAATGGGCTGGTGAAGGAAGCGATGCGTGTTGGTGTTCCACTCTGACATTCGCCGTTCCAGTCGCCGTTTTTTCAGGTGATTGCCGGCGATTTGACAGTCGCCGACAGTCGCCTGAAAAATCGCTTAAGTAGGACAGGCCCATTACTCACCAAAGTCCAAACTCTACAGTCATCACACTCAATGGGACTTTACATGATAGTGGGGGCACCCAAGCAGATGTAACCTCTGTGCCCTGGCTGCATTCATGCTAGTTCACCTCGAAACCATGTACGTGGAAGCCTGTGCTCCGAGAATAATTTTAAAAGTAGCTCATTTTGCCTTGCCTTTTGAGACCAGCATGATAGTCGTGGGGTACAGTAGTTCAAGAGAGGGATAGTGTCATTTTTTTCTGAGAATAGCCAGACACCTTCTGCATGCTGGAATAGCAGTTCAAATACTCTTTATGGTTGCAGGTGAAACTGCTGATGCTCAACTTTAATGCCAGGAGAAAAATGACAAAAAAAACTGAAGGTGGCAAAAAATGGTAACGTTATTTGTAACAGAGGCAAAATTTACATGAGATAGACAAATTCTGGAGTAACTCAGTGGGTCAGGCAGCATCTCTGGAGAAAAGGAATAGGTGACATGATGTCTCAACCCGAAACGTCACCTATTCCTTTTCTCCAGAGATGCTGCCTGATCACTTTAAAACCATATTTTCACACCTTGTTTTATTTGTATGCTGACATTTGGCATGAGCACAGTATTGAGAGTACAAAAATACAGGCACTAACACACCATCTGTTATCTGTTATGAAGTAGTAACACATAAAGAATTTAAACTGACACCAAGAACTGATGGTTTATTAGTCTCTCTGCAAATTGAGATGTGTTAGCACTTGCAATATATTCCAGAGTGTGGTGTTCTCTAGAATGAATATATGTCCTATGCCACTGCTGAAGAGTAGCCTGGGATTTTTTGTTAGATTTCCAATGTTTACTGCAGTGGCCATCTGCCTACTGATACTATATAAGACATTTCCTGATGTAAATCACATATCAAGCATATGTTAAAATATTATACAATTACCTGATGTAAAAAAGTGATAGGGATTCATTTTGTCAAAGATTTCCACCCTGCCCTCTAATTTACTTAGTCCGCCTCTGACACCCCTCGGCCCTTTCTTGAGCCCTCTGTTTTCATCACCGTGGACAGCCTGTCGACTGACTTCTACTACAAATCCACAGACTCCTAGAGTTATCTAGACCATTGCTCCTTCCACCCTGCCTATTGCAAAGAGGCTTGCCCCTACTATCATTTTTTTCATCTCTGCTGCAGCTGCTCCTCAGATAAGAATTTCCATTCCAGGACATCTGCGATGTTCTCTTTCTTTCGTAAACATGGTTTTGGGGAAATTCCTAAAAATTCCCCCCACTGTCATAGATGGATCCCATACCCATGTCTCCTCTGTATCCCATTCGGCTCACACTCCCCCACCCCCCAGCTAGAACGAGGATACCTTTCACCCACCAACCTCGTCATCCAAAACCTAATTTTCTGACATTTCTATCACCTCCAACGCGATCCCACCAGTCACATCCGCACACCTTTCCACCTTCCACAGAGACCATTCCCTCTAACTCCTTGGTTTACTCATCCCTTCCCACCCTTCCAATCCTCTTCCCCACCCCCACCACCAATATTCTGATCATGGGTCCCGAACCAAAATGTCACCTATTCATGTTCTCCATAAATGTGTCTGACCTGTTGAGTTACTCCAGCACTTTGTGCCTTTTAAAAAAAATAAAACAGCATTTACAGTTCCTTTTGTCCCCACGCTAAGTATATTGTTCGTTCCTCCTATCAAATGCTTCCTCATTTTAATTTATGTCACAAACTAATTATTCTTTCTGATAATTCCCTTTTTCCTTGCTACTTCCATGATTACCAAATGTCCTTTCATTGTCTTAGTTTGCATGATGAACTTTATTTTTGTGATGCTGTCACTGTTATGGAACTGCACTAGGCATTGGTGTCCTTTCCTCGATGTATTACCAGTACCCTTGAACAGGTGGGTGCACAGGGGGAGTGGAGACATGTAGATATTGAAATTAGTAGGTTACGGTAAAAACATGTTTATAAAATCAGTGTGTGTTTTGCAGTGGGCATTACATTTTCAAGCAATGTTGATGTTGATACACACGTAATGTAGGTAAGGTTGAACTTATAATACAACTTGCAATTATTTAACCCATTCACAGAAGTATTATGAATTTTGGATGGTTGTTATCATAATAGACAATAGACAATAGGTGCAGGAGTAGGCCATTCGGCCCTTCGAGCCAGTACCACCATTTAATGTGATCATGGTTGATCATCCCCAATCAGTATCCCGTTCCTGCCTTCTCCCTATATCCCCTGACTCCGCTATCTTTAAGATCCCTATCCAGCTCTCTTGAAAGTATCCAGAGAACCGGCCTCCACCGCACTCTGAGGCAGAGAATTCCACAGACTCACAATTCTCTGTGAGAAAAAGTGTTTCCTCGTCTCCGTTCTAAATGACTTACCCCTTATTCTTAATCTGTGGCCCCTGGTTCTGGACTCGCCCAACATCGGGAACATGTTTCCTGCCTCTAGCGTGTTCAAACCCTTAACAATCTTATATGTTTCAATAAGATCCCCTCTCATCCTTCTAAACTCCAGTGTGTACAAGCCCAGCCGCTCCATTCTCTCAGCATATGACAGTCCTGCCATCCCGGGAATTAACCTTGTAAACCTACGCTGCACTCCCTCAATAGCAAGAATGTCATTCCTCAAATTAGGGGACCAAAACGGCACACAATACTCCAGGTGTGGTCTCACTAGGGCCCTGTACAACTGCAGAAGGACCTTTTGCTCCTATACTCAACGACTCTTGTTAAAAAAGCCAACATGCCATTCGCTTTCTTCACTGCCTGCTGTACCTGCATGCTTACTTTCATAGACTGATGAACAAGGACCTCCAGATACCGTTGTATTTTATCTTTTCCAAACTTGACGCCATTTAGATAGTAATCTGCCTTCTTGTTTTTTATAACAAAGTGGATAACTTCACATTTATACACATTAAACTTCATCTGCCATGCATCTGCCCACTCCCCCAACCTGTCCAAGTCACTCTGCATTCTCATAGCATCCTCCTCATAGTTCACACTGCCACCCAGCTTTGTGTTATCTGCAAATTTGCTAATGTTACTTTGAATCCCTTCATCCAAATCATTGATGTATATTGTAAATTGCTGCGGTCCCAGCACCGAGCCTTGCTGCCTGCCATTCTGAAAAGGACCCGTTAATGCTTACTCTTTGTTTCCTGTCTGCCAACCAATTTTCTATCCATGTCAGCACTCTACCCCCAATACCATGTGCCCTAATTTTGCCCATTAATCTCCTATGTGGGACCTTATCAAATGCTTTCTGAAAGTCCAGGTTCACTGCATCCACTGGCTCTCCCTTGTCCATTTTCCTAGTTATATCCTCAAAAATTTCCAGAAGATTAGTCAAGCATGATTTCCCCTTCGTAAATCCATGCCGACTCAGACCGATCCTGTTACTGCTATCCAAATGTGCGGCTATTTCATCTTTTATAATTGACTCCAGCATCTTCCCCACCACCGATGTCAGGCTAACTCATCTATAATTCCCTGTTTTCTCTCTCCCGCCTTTCTTAAAAAGTGGGATAACATTAGCTACCCTCCAATCCACAGGAACTGATCCTGAGTCTATAGAACATTGGAAAATTATCACCAATGCATCCATGATTTCTAGAGCCAACTCCTTAAGTACCCTGGGATGCAGACCATCAGGCCCTGGGGAATTATCAGCCTTCAGTCCCATCAGTCTACCCAACACCATTTCCTGCCTAATGTGGATTTCCTTCAGTTGCTCCGTCACCCCAGATCCTCTGGCAACTACTATATCAGAAAGATTGTTTGTGTCCTCCTTAGTGAAGACGGATCCAAAGTACCTGTTCAATCATCTGCCATTTCCTTGTTCCCTATAATAAATTCACCTTTTTCGGTCTTCAAGGTCCAACTTAGGTCTTAACAAATTTTTTCCTCTTCACATACCTAAAGAAGCTCTTACTATCCTCCTTTATATTCTTGGCTAGCTTACCTTCGTACCTCATTTTTTTCTCCCCGTATTGTCTTTTTAGTTATCTTCTGTTGCTCTTTAAAGATTACCCAATCCTCTTGCTCCCCACTCATCTTTGCTACATTGTACTTCTCTTTTATTTTATACTATCCCTGACATGCCTTGTCAGCCATGGTTGCCCCTTACTCCCCTTGGAATCATTCTTCCTCCTAGGAATGAACTGATCCTGCACCTTCTGTATTATTCCTAGAAATACCTGCCATTGTTGTTCCACTGTCATCCCTGCTAGGTATCTTTCATAGAAACATAGAAAATAGGTGCAGGAGGAGGCCATTCGGCACTTTGAGCCAGCACCGCCATTCATTGTGATCATGGCTGATCGTCCCCTATCAATAACCCGTGCCTGCCTTCTCCCCATATCCCTTGACCCCACAAGCCCCTAGAGCTCTATCTAACTCTCTTAAATCCATCCAGTGATTTGGCCTCCACTGCCCTCTGGGGCAGGGAATTCCATAAATTCACAACTCTCTGGGTGAAAAGGTTTTTCTCACCTCGGTCTTAAATGACCTCCCCTTTATTCTAAGACTGTGGCCCCTGGTTCTGGACTCGCCCAACATTGGGAACATTTTTCCTACATCTAGCTTGTCCAGTCCTTTTATAATTTTATATGTTTCTATAAGCTCCCCTGTCATCCTTCTAAACTCCAGTGAATACAAGCCTAGTCTTTTCAATCTTTCCTGATATGACAGTCCCGCCATCCCAGGGATGAATCTCGTGAACCTACGCTGCACTGCCTCAATCACAAGGATGTCCTTCCTCAAATTAGGAGACCGAAACTGTACACAATACTCCAGATGTGGTCTCACCAGAGCCCTATACAACTGCAGAAGAACCTCTTTACTCCTATACTGAAATCCTCTTGTTATGAAGGCCAACATTCCATTAGCTTTCTTCACTGCCTGCTGCACCTGCATGCCAACTTTCAGTGACCTGTGTACAAAGACACCCAGGTCTCGCTGCACCTCCCCCTTACCTAACCTAACCCCATTGAGATAATAATCTGCCCCCTTGTTTTTGCCGCCAAAGTGGATAACCTCACATTTATGTATATTATACTGCATCTGCCACGCATCTGCCCACTCACTCAACCTGTCCAGGTCACCCTGCAACCTCCTAACATCCTCTTCTCAGTTCACACTGCCACCCAGCTTTGTGTCATCCGCAAACTTGCTAGTGTTGCTCCTAATTCCCTCTTCCAAATCATTAATATATATGGTAAACAGTTGCGACCCCAACACCGAGCCTTGCGGCACTCCACTCGCCACTGCCTGCCATTCTGAAAAGGACCCGTTCACTCCTACTCTTTGCTTCCGGTCTGCCAACCAATTTTCTATCCATGTCAACACCCTACCCCCAATAGAAACATAGAAAATAGGTGCAGGAGTAGGCCATTCGGCCCTTCGAGCCATTCAATATGATCATGGCTGATCATCCAACTCGGTATCCTGTACATGCCTTCTCTCCATACCCCCTGATCCATTTAGCCACAAGGGCCACATCTAACTCCCTCTTAAATATAGCCAATGAACTGGCCTCAACTACCTTTTGTGGCAGAGAATTCCACAGATTCACCACTCTGTGTGAAAAATGATTTTCTCATCTCGGTCCTAAAAGACTTCCCCCTTATCCTTAAACTGTGACCTCTTGTTCTGGACTTCCCCAACATCGGGAACAATCTTCCTGCATCTTGCCTGTTCTCTGCTCTCACCCCAACCACAGACTGTTTACCCTCCTACCATCCGGGAGGCGCTACAGGTCTCTCCGTTGCCGGACCAGCAGGTCCAGGAACAGCTTCTTCCCTGCGGCGGTTACACTACTCAACACTGTACCTCGGTGACTGCCAATCACACCCCCCCCCCCCGGACACTCCTCCCACCAGGATTTATTAGATTAGATTTATTTATTTACTGCTCATATTTATGTCGCTCTTCTAGGGAGATGCTAACTGCATTTCGTTGTCTCTGTACTGTACACTGCACAATGACAATAAAGTTGAATCTGAATCTGAATCAACCCCTTAAGAATCTTGTAAGTTTCTATAAGATCCCCCCTCAATCTTCTAAATTCTAGCGAGTACAAGCCAAGTCTATCCAGTCTTTCTTCATATGAAAGTCCTGCCATCCCAGGAATCAGTCTGGTGAACCTTCTCTGTACTCCCTCTATGGCAAGAATGTCTTTCCTCAGATTCGGTGACCAAAACTGTACGCAATACTCCAGGTGTGGCCTCACCAAGACCCTGTACAACTGCAGTAGAACCTCCCTGCTCTTATACTCAAATCCTTTTATTATGAATGCTAACATACCATTCGCTTTCTTCACTGCCTGCTGCACCTGCATGCCTACTTTCAATGACTGGTGTACCATTACACCCAGATCTTGTTGCATCTCCCCTTTTCCTAATCGGCCACCATTCAGATAATAGCCTACTTCAGGGACGACAGATGGCGCAATGGGCTAAGTGTTCGGCTGGCAACCGGAAGGTAGCCGGTTCGAATCCCGCTTGGAGTGCATACTGTCGTTGTGTCCTTGGGCAAGACACTTCACCCACCTTTGCCTGCGTGTGAATGTGTGTGAGTGATTGGTGGTGGTCGGAGGGGCCGTAGGCGCAAACTAGCAGCCACGCTTCCGTCAGTCTGCCCCAGGGCAGCTGTGGCTACAGAAGTAGCTCACCACCACCGAGTGTGACTGAGGAGTGAATGAATAATGCGATGTAACGCGCCTTGAGTATTAGAAAGGCGCTATATAAATCCAATCCATTATTATTATTATTACTTTCCTGTTTATGCCACCAAAGTGGATAATCTGACATTTATCCACATTATGCCACATCTGCCATGCATTTGCCCACTCACCCAACTTATCCAAGTCACCTTGCAGCCTCCTAGCATCCTCCTTACAGCTAACACTGCCCCTCAGTTTCGTGTCATCCGCAAACTTGGAGATGTTGCATTCAATTCCCTCATCCAGTTCATTAATATATATTGTAAATAGCTGGGGTCCCAGCACTCAGCCTTGCGGTACCCCACTAGTCACTGCCTGCCATTCTGAAAAGGACCCGTTTACTCCTACTCTTTGCTTCCTGTCTGCCAGCCAGTTCTCTATCCACATCAATACTGAACCCCCAATACCGTGTGCTTTAAGTTTGCATACTAATCTCTAATGTGGGACCTTGTCGAAAGCCTTCTGAAAGTCCAGATACAACACATCCACTGGTTCTCCCTTATCCACTCTACTAGTTACATTCTCGAAAAATTCTATAAGATTCGTCAGACATGATTTACCTTTCGTAAATCCATGCTGACTTTGTCCAATGATTTCACCACTTTCCAAATGTGCTGCTATCCCATCTTTAATAACTGACTCTAGCATGTTCCCCACTACCGATGTTAGACTAACTGGTCTGTAATTCCCCATTTTCTCTCTCACTCCCTTTTTAAAAAGTGGGGTTACATTAGCTACCCTCCAATCCTCAGGAACTACTCCAGAAACTAAAGAGTTCTGAAAACCATGTGCTCTAATTTTAGTCACCAGTCTCCCATGCGGGACCTTATCAAAGGCTTTCTGAAAGTCTAGATGCACTACATCCACTGGCACCCCTTCATCCATTATACTTGTTACATCCTCAAAAAATTCCAGAAGAATAGTCAAGCATTATTTCCCTTTCATAAATCCATGTTGACTTGGACTAATCCTTTTGCTACTATCCAAATGCCCCATTATTACATCTTTAATAATTGACTCCAGCATCTTTCCCACCACCGAAGTCAGGCTAACTGGTCTATAATTCTCCGTTTTCTCTCTCGCTCCTTTCTTGAAAAGTGGGATAACATTAGCTATCCTCCAATCCACAGGAACTGATCCTGAATCTATTGAACATTGGAAAATGATCACCAATGCGTCCACTATTTCTAGAGCCACCTCCCTGAGGACCCTGGGATGCAGACCGTCAGGCCCAGGAGATTTATCATCCTTCAGTCCCATTAGCCTACCCAATACTATTTCTCGCCCAATGAAAATTTATTTCAGTTCCTCTACCCCCTTAGATCCTCTGTCCTCCAGTACATCTGGTAGATTGTTTGTGTCTTCCTTAGTGAAGACAGATCCGAAGTACCTATTCAACTCTTCTGCCATTTCCTTGTTGCCCAGAATAGTTTCACCTGTGTCTGCCTTCAAGGGACCCACATTTGACTTTGCTACTCTTTTTCCCTTAACATATCTAAAGAAGCTTTTACTGTCCTTCTTTATATTCCTGGCCAGCTTCCCCTCTAACTTCATCTTTTCAGCCCATATTGCCCGTTTTTTTTCCTTCTGTTGTCCTATGAAAGTTTCCCAATCCTCTGGCTTCCGGCTACTCTTTGCTGTGTTATACATCTTTTCTTTTTGTTTTATTCTATCCCTAACTTCTCTTGTCAGCCACGGTTGCCTCCTACTCCCCTTAGAATCTTTCTTCCTTTTTGGAATAAAATGATCCTGCGCCTCCCAGATTATGCCCAGAAATTCCTGCCATTGCTGTTCCACCGTCATTCCTGCTAGGATCCCTTTCCAGACTACTTTGGCCAACTCCCCTCTCATGCCTTCATAGTCCCCTTTGTTCAACTGCATCACTGCCACTTCCGATTTAACGTTCTCCATCTCAAATTGCAGATTAAAACTAATCATACTATGTCAACTTTGGCCACCTCCTCCCTCATGGCCCCATAGTCCCCTTTATTCAGCTTTAACACTGACACCTCCGATCAACCCTTCTCCCTCTCCAAATTTAGATTAAACATGACCATATTGTGGTCACTACCTCCTAATGGCTCCTTAACCTCAAGTTCCTTTATCAAATCCGGTTCATTACATAACACTAAATCCAGAATTGCCTTCTCCCTGGTAGGCTCCAATACAAGCTGCTCTAAGAATACATCACAAAGGCACTCTACTAAGTCCCTTTCTTGGGGTCCAGTAGCAACCTGATTTTCCCAGTCTACCTGCATGTTGAAATCCCCCAAAACAACCACAGCATTACCTTTGCTATATGCCGATTTTAACTCCTGATTCAACTTGCATCCTATGTCCAGGCTACTGTTTGGGGGCCTGTAGATAAGTCCCATTACGGTCTATTTACCCTTACAATTCCTTAGGTCTATCCATTCTGACTCCACATCTCCTGTTTCAATGTCACCCCATGCAAGGGACTGAATTTCATTCCTCATCAACCGAGCTACCCCCCCCCTCCCTCCCTGCCCTCCTGTCTGTCTTTCCGATAGGAGGTATACCCTTGGATATTCAGTGCCCAGCCCTGGCCCTCTTGCAGCCATGTCTCTGTAATTCCCACAACATCATACTTGCCAATTTCTAACTGAGCCTCAAGCTCATCCACTTTATTTCTTATACTTCACGCATCCATATACAACACTTTGACCTCCGTATTCATGCCCCCCCTCGCACTTGGCCCCGACCTTACTCTTTTATCCCTTTCGAACTTTCCTTCCCATTAATTCGAGAATCTTTTGTAATTTTTCCTGTACTCACTTCCCCTTCAACTCCATCTTTATACTCCCAATTTGTCAATCCCTCCCCCCCACTATTTAGTTTAAACCCACACGTGTAGCCCTAGCAAACCTGCCTGCCAGAATGTCGGTCCCCCTCCAGTTAAGGTGTAACCCGTCACTTTTGTACAGGTCACCCTTACCCCAGAAGAGATCCCAGTGGTCTATAAATCTAAATCCTTGCTCCCTGCACCAGCCCCTCAGCCACACATTCAAATCCCATATCTCCCTGTTCCTGTCCTCACTAGCACGAGGTACTGGAAGCAATCCAGAGATAACCTAGAAGTCCTCCTTTTCAGTCTTCTTCCTAACTCTCTGAACTCACTTTGGAGAACCTCCTTCCTGATGTCGTTTGTGCCTACGTGCACAACTACTGCCTGCTGTTCACCTTCTCTCTCGAGGATGTTCTGAATTCGGCTCGAGACATCCTGAACCCTGGCACCAACGAGACAACAGACCATCCTCGCGTCTTGTCTGCCACCACAGAATTTCCTGTCTGCTCCTCGGACAATGGAGTCACCCACCACCATGGCTCTGCCCGACGCCGGTCGAGACATCTCTAGGATTAGAACCACCGATGTGTCCGCCGCTCGGACTGGAAGCATCGTCTCCCCCAACAGTTCCCAAGAGGGCATACCTGTTTTCATTAGGCACAGCCACCTGGGTCTCCTGCACTCCACGGTTACCACCCTTTCTCTCAGTCACACACCTTCATTCTTCCTGTATCCTCAGCGTGACAACCTCACTGTAGGTCCTGTCCAGGAAACTCCCATTTTCCCGGATAGCCCTGAGGTCATCCAGCTGCTTCTCCAGTGCCCCAACACAGTCCTTCAGGAGCTGAAGCTGGATGAACTTTCCACAGTTGTATCAGCCAGAGGCTCCATCTGTGTCCCTGGTTTCCCACATTCTGTAAGCACCACACTGTCTCATCTGTCCTGTCATGTGTTCACCACGTCCCATCCTCTCCAGCTTTTTGCGAAGCCTCCTCTCCTCAGCCGAAGACTCACACTTTACTCACAAGGTCGCTCCTTTACTGCCGCTCCCCTAGAGCAGCCTTGCTTATATTGACTGATAAATTGCCTAATTTACCAATTTACAAACCAAATTCCTCAGTTTTAAACTGTTTTCCCCCTGTGACTTATTCACCTTTCCCACTGGTTTCAGCCAATAAGCTCTTCTCCCTGCTTCTCTTTGATTGCTGCTTGTCCAAGATCCACGTAGGCACTGGGCTAATACTGGCTTTTTGGCACTCTTTTTAAACTGTTTTTCCCCTTGGATTCACCTTCCCATAAAGCATTTGATAACATTACCAAGATTTAGCTCATAGGCTAAAGGAATCAAGGGGTATGGGGAAAAAGCAGGAACGGGGTACTGATTTTAGATGATCAGCCATCATCATATTGAATGGCCGAATGGCCTACTCCTGCACATGTTTTTAAATGTCGAAGATGAGGAGATATTACTTCTCCCAGAGGGTGAGGTATTTATGGAATTTTCTACCACTGAAAGTAATTAAAGCCAAATCATTAAATATATTTCAAAAAGAGTTGGAAATATTTCCAGAGTCTATAGAAATTGAAGGTTATGGGGAAGAATTAGAACAGATATTGAATTCTCTGCCTCAGAAGGCGGTGGAGGCCGGTTCTGGATGCTTTCAAGAGAGAGTTAGATAGAGCTCTTAAAGATAGCGGAGTCAGGGGATATGGGGAGAAGGCGGGAACGGGGTACTGATTGTGGATGATCAGCCATGATGACATTGAACGGCAGTGCTGCCTCGGAGGGCCGAATGACCTACTCCTGCACCTATTGTCTATTGTCTATAAATGCAACTACAAATCGAATTTCTGCAGATGGTGGAAATCTGAAAATATTTAGCCTGTGGTGTAACATTGTTATAAGAGAAACAGCTAAAGAGAAACATGTCAGTGATTTTTCATCAGTTATTACATTAGCCTTCAAAATTAAGACTTCCGGTGGCGCCATGTTGGACTAACAGACGTGCACCTAGCTCCTCTCCCGAAAAACTTCACGATTTATCGTGTAAAACGGGTCCAGAAATCGGGACTGTTTTTAAAAACCTTACCGGAGCTTCTGGTCGCCGCGCTGATGACGTCATCATTAAGCGCGATGTTTTAAACGGTGGTTTGAAGCCCTTTAAATGAGTAACCTGCCTCCAGCTGTGAGCCCTCAGAGAACAGTGAAAAAGCTGCTGAGAGACCAGAAGAATCCTGAAGCAGAAGTTACCTCTGAAGTCTCTGAAGTCTCTGAAGTGGCTGCAGAAATGGATACAAGATCTGAGAAAGAGTTTGATGACTGGAAGAAATCAGTGAAAAATATGAAAGATGAGATTTTGGACGAAAATAAAATTATGATGGAAAATATGAAGGAAAATATGAAGGAAGATAAGAAGGAAATGAAGGAAAATATGGCAAAAATGATGGAAGGAATGGAGAAGATGATGAGGGATTTAAATGCTGGTAATCAGAAGAATATGATTGATTCACTGGACATTATGAATAAACGAATTGATGAGGTGAAAGATGGACTATCAGAGAGAATGGACAAGATGGATGTAACTACTACGGACAAGTTCACGGCTGTGCTTGAAACAGTAGCTGCAAGTATGCGCACAATTACGGAATTGGAGAAAAACACGGCTCGAGTGGTTGAAGACATGGCGAAAATGAGGCAAGAACATGAGCAAATGATGCGAGAAAATGAACAAACTTCACTACAGATGGTGACTCAACTGGAGAAAGTCTCAGTCAAATGCCTGGACCTGGAAGCTCGCTCTAGACGCCAGAATTTGAGAATTCTTGGAGTTTCAGAGGGAGCCGAAGGGGAGGATGTACGTGAGTTTGCCATGGGCTTGTTTAAACAACTGCTGAATCTTTCCAAAGAACCGAAAATCGAAGTGGCTCATCGTGTCCCAAGATTTAAACAAAGATCTGGTGCGGGAAAAACTTATCCACAACATATTATTGTGAAATTTCGGGATATTTTAGAACTGGAAGATATTATGAGCAAAATCAAATACGGTGTGCAACTGCGGCTGGACAATGACACTATTAAGATATTCAGGGACTACCCGTATGAAATTGTGCAAAAAAGAAACAAATTCGAGAAGGTTAAGGATCTTTTAAGAGGGAGAGAAGGGATCAGATATGGGATTTTTTATCCCGCGAAAATGCGTATTTCCTTTGAAGGTCTTGAAAAGTCATTTGTTAAGCCTGAAGACGAGTTTAAATATGCCCAAACTATCGTTGAAAAATAGAAATGAAAGGGAGGTTTGGCAGAACTTAACCATTCTAAGCAATGCTTTGTCTGGGGATAGTTAGACTGTTATCTTTGGAATGTTGAATCAAGGACACTTTCTGTTCAAAACGAGTAAACAGCTGAACAGATGGGAAGGGTATATACCAGAAAGCATATACTTGCTTATTAGATTATAATATTATAACCAATTGTAAGAACTTATCCTATTAACAACTTAATAAGTTATGCATGTTTGATTAGAATACTAACAAAAACAAAAATAAAAAATAACGAACTAACATACCAATATGAATTTTTAATAAATTGAAACCTTATCTATAAGTGGGAGGAGGGGATGAGAAACGAGCACCTGGCTTAGGCCTAGAGGCACGTCTCGTTAACCCCTTCAACCAACAGTTGATTCTTATTGAAGTCAAATGTATCGGTTTAATAATTAGTAGTTAAAATTCCGATATATATATATGTTATAATGAAATATACAGGGTAAAATTGTATTATATATCTGAATGTGAGGCCCCGTTTTAATATTTTAATATGTTATGATTAACCAAGAGAGCGGAGCTATTTGTGTAACAACGCAATGGAAGTCAAAACAAGGTTTTTTCCCACCTACAGGTGGGACACTCGCTACAGTGCCGACTATATTAGACACTGTATTTTTACTTTTTTAGTTTTTTTTTTATCACATAAAATCACTTGTTTGTGTTTTGTGTTTAGTGATAAGCGTAAAATGGACATACCAGCAAAACTTAAAAACTCAAAAGCTCCCCCAATACCCAAAGACCTGGGATATGGATGCACCACAAGATTTAAAGGTACTATAATTATTCAAAATGCATGACAGCACACATAAGAACCTAGGAGGAATCTAATTTTGTAGTTGGAATATAAGAGGTATTAACGAACCTATTAAAAGGGGTAAGATACTAGCTCAGCTGAAACTGTACAACTCCGACATTACCTTCCTACAAGAAACACACCTAAAATCTCAGGATCAAGTTAGGTTGAGGGCGAAATGGATAGGTCAAACATACCATTCTTCATTTACTTCAAAATCTAGAGGCACGTCAATCATCATAAGAAAAGGTATACCATTTAAAGCAAAGAATATCATAACAGATATAGAAGGGAGATACCTAATAATTAATGGAGAAATCCATGACACTCCACTTACTTTGGTAAATATATATGCCCCTAACTTTGATAACCCCCACTTTTTCAATAAAATTTTCAACATAATTGCAGAGTCAAACTATCAAAATGTTATAATAGGAGGAGACTTTAACTGTGTTTTAGATCCGTACTTAGATAAATCAAGTCAAAAACAGAGAGGGAATATGAAATCGAAAACCGGGGAACTCCTCAATACCTATATAAACAATACTAATTTAGCAGATGTTTGGAGAATTGTTAATCCAACTGGCAGGGAATACTCGTTTTATTCAATGGTACATAAGGCATACTCGTGTATAGACTACTTTCTGCTGGATACAAAATTAATCCCCCAAACATCTAATGCAATATACCACACAAATTCGATTTCAGACCATTCTCCACTAACTTTCTTTTTAAAACTGGAAGGATTGTCTAAGAATAAATCGTTTTGGAGATTTAATTCTCAAATTCTAAAAGATCCACAAGCGAGTATATATTTAAAAGAACAAATGGAGGTCTTTTTTCAAATAAATGATACTCCAGATATATCGCCTACTGTATTATGGGAATCTTTTAAAGCATATATTAGGGGTATTATAATTTCATATCAAGCTTTTCAAAATAAAAAGAATAAGAATGAACAAAGACAGTTAGAAGAACTTATTAGACAAATGGATATAGATAATGCTAAAGATCCATCAATAGATAAACATAATAAAATAATAATTTTGAAATTTAAATTAAATAAATTATTATCTGCCAAACTTATAAGACTTTTCCAAATTACAAAACAAGAGCACTTTGAATTTGGGGATAAACCGCATAAACTTATGGCTCGCCAGCTAAAAAAACGAGAAAAGGAACATACTATACCAAAGATCAAATCAGATAAAGGGGAATTATTAACAACACCGAAGGATATTAATAAAAGATTTGCGCAATTTTATGAGAATTTGTATACATCTAAAACGACAATTGATTCCAATAATATCACAAAGTTTTTGGATACCTGTAATCTTCCAAAGTTAGAGCTGAAGGAACAAGAGGAACTGGGTGAACAAATCTCAATTAAGGAATTAGAAGATACAATAAACTCACTAAAGAATGCAAAAACACCAGGCCCTGACGGATTTACTAATGAATTTTATAAAAGCTTTTATGATAAAATAATACCAAGATTACAAAAAATGTACCAATATGCTTTTAAAAAACGAATACTGCCTGATACATTAGCGGAATCAACGATTACACTAATACCTAAGAAAAACAAAGATTTAGAAGAACCTGGTTCATATAGAGCTATAGCATTGTTAAACACAGATCAAAAAATATTAGTGAAAACATTAGCTAGAAGATTAAGTAAATACATTAGTAAATTAATAAACCCAGATCAGACGGAGTTTATCCCTAAGAGATACTCATCTAACAATATGAGACGTCTACTCAACATAATGCACTCACACAAATCTGAAGATCAAGAATTATCAATTATTTCGCTGGATGCTGAAAAAGCATTTGATCAAGTAGAATGGAATTATATGGACAAAGTATTACAAATATTTCAACTGGGGGAGAATTTTATTCTATGGATCAAGTTACTATATAACAAACCTACAGCTAGAATACTAACTAATAACATATTATCCTCGAAATTCCAACTATCAAGGGGAAATAGACAAGGATGCTCATTATCACCACAGCTGTTTGCTCTCATTATTGAACCGCTAGCAGAAAAAATTAGAATACACCCTGATATCCATGGATATAATACTAAAGACTCATATAATAAAATATCTTTATACGCGGATGATATATTACTGTACATTACAAAACCTCAAATCACTATACCAAACATATTAAATTTAATTGAAGACTTTGGATCTTTTTCTGGATATAGAATAAATTGGAATAAAAGTGAAATTATGTCAATAAAACCGAAAGATTCAACACATCTTTTAAAATTCCCTTTTAAAATAGCTACAGAAAAATTTAAATACTTGGGAATCGAAATTACCAGAACATATCAAGGTATGTTTAGGGCAAATTTTGACCCCCTACTTAATAAATTAAACACACTAATTAAATTCTGGAAAACGCTCCCGATGTCTTTAATAGGCCGAATAAACGCAATAAAAATGATCTTTATACCACAAATTTTATACCTATTTCAATCAATTCCTATATACTCACCAAAGAAGTTTTTTTAAAAACTCGACTCAGATATCACTAATTTTATATGGGACTATAAATCACATAGAATACAAAAAACTCATCTGAATAAACCTAAAGTATTAGGGGGTTTAGCACTACCTAATTTTATGTATTATTATTGGTCAGTAAATATTAAAAATATGATTCAACTGATGGATAACTCCGCCCAGCAAGTGGACTGGATTGTAATGGAGAAAGAGGATTGCTCCTCTAGAAACATTGGAGCGATCCTCCTTTCTCCAATGAAATTGAATAACATAAATTATAATAAGAACCCAATTATTCATAGTACAATCCGAATTTGGAAACAAATAAAACAAAATTTAAAATTAAGAAATTTATCACTTTTATTACCTATAGTTAATAACCCTTCGTTTAATCCTTCTATTATAGATAAAGCTTTTACACATTGGGATAGACTAGGAATTAAAATGCTTGGTGACTTGTATGAAACTGGAAAATTACTTTCATTTCAACAATTACAAATAAAATATAAACTCGGAAATAATCAATATTTTAAATATTTTCAAATATGCGACTATTTGAAAAAATATACAAAAGATCATTATAATAACCCAGTAGATGTATTGGACGAGGCAATGCAGATAAAAGCGGAATCAGCAAACTTAATATCATATTTGTATAATATTATCTTAAATGTACAAATACCATCTACGGAGGGTATCAGAAGAGACTGGGAACAAGAGTTAGCTATTAAAATTTCAAAGGAAAGTTGGAATGAATACTTATTAAACGTGCATAAATGCTCGATTAATGTAAGACACACTTTAATACAATTTAAAATTTTACATAGATTATATTATTCAAAAACTAAAATTCATAAAAATTTCCCAAATGTATCATCTATTTGTGATAAATGTCAATCCCAAGACTCATTCGTTTTCTGTACAAAAATTCAAAAATTTTGGAATGAAATTTTTGAAATCTTTACTAAGTTATTTAAAACAAGACTGATACCCAAAGCAGAATGGATTATCTTCGGAATAACGGAAGATGGTCCAGAACTAAATGTGTTTCAAAAGAAACTAATGGACTATGGGTTAATAACTGGAAAAAGCTAATTCTAAAATTTTGGAAGAAGGCTCCAATACCAACTATAAATATGTGGATTTCAAATATGTTTGAAACATTACACCTAGAAGAGATGACTCCTCCTAGCATGTAAACCAGATCACTTCCACCTGACGTGGTCTGCATTTATAGAATTATTACAAATATAGGGTGCAAAAGTACTTTAAAAAAAAAAAAAATTGAGGTCAGGTAAGGGGGGATGATAGTTGAAGAGTTGGTATGTCCCATTTACGTAATGCTCATAAAAATATTTGTTTCTCTCTTTTTCCTCTTTCTCTTTCTCTTTCTTTTCCAGGGCCTATTTCTTAACTCTTTTTCTTTTGTTTTTAATTTTGCTCTTATAGGGTCTTCGTCCTTTTTTGTTGTCACATTTTCTACACTTTCACTTTTTCCTTCACTTTCTTCTTTCTTTCAATCTTTTCCTTTTCTAGTGTAAAAAATAAATGGAGTACATTAATTGTAAGAAGATATAAATGATGAGTACTAATGTATGCGGTTGTAATGTAATGTACTTCTAATAAATAAAAAATGTAAAAAAAATAAAAAAAAAGCCTTCAAAATTATTTCTGTTATGTGAATTATGAAAGATTGATTGGAATGAAAAGGAAAATTTGATGCTTTAATCCACTGATTAATTTAGGGAAATGAAATGCTCTGCCTAGACTTGGCAATTCGGAAAAGGGCAATAACAGCATTTCATGATTACTGGGATAATTATTTGAATGTACCAAAAGATTTGTTGAAAATTTGAACGAGAAGTTAATATTTGTGTGCTTTGTATTGTGGACTTCTCCGTGGATTGTCACCTTGTCGTGATGGATAAGCTTGTGTGGTCCTGAGATCCTAAGAGCAATGCAGCCTGGAGCTATGCTACTGGTAGGGCCACCCATGGTGGTAAGGTCGAGGGGGAGGACTCTGACAAAGTGCAATCCAACCAAGACCTCAACGTTGGAACAGGCGGAGGATGATGGCTGACCTTAGTGGAGCGTCACAACGGCTGGGAAGACGGATGAAGGCTGAAGCAGTAAAGGGTCTCCGGTCGTCTTGGACTCCATGCCACTGGATCCTGACCCAGATTTGTCAAGGACCCTGTGGTGGCTGTCTGTGCACCAGTCTCCCCACGTGAAACAACGTCACGCACTGGCGTCCTCTGTAGATTGATGATGCATGTGAATCAATCACACTTAGCTGGCATCACTAACTCCACCCCATTATAACATTTATACTAACGCCCATTCCCAGCACCGTTAGTTGAAGCAGCCAGGATGAACTGACAACACCTAGCTCTGTAATGCTGCCAAGTTAAAGTGCTGAATAAAGATGTGTGTAGATCTTATATGCTTTGAAGTGATTTACATGGTGTCAGAAGTGGGATACGAACCCACGACTCCAATTGGAGATCGCAGACGGACGACCTGGCCCGGCAGTAGAGGCTGGAGTTGTCTGCTGGAGCTGTCGTATGACCATTTCTGGGTATCGTGCTTCTCTTGGAGACGTTGCTGGATCGCGTTCGGGCCGTGTTAGTAGACCACCGGACAGGTATGGCGAGTATGTTTAATATGCTTTTAATCTTTAGGGGAAAGGATGTAGATTGATGATGCATGTGAATCAATCACACTTAGCTGGCATCACTAACTCCACCCCATTATAACATTTATACTAACGCCCATTCCCAGCACCGTTAGTTGAAGCAGCCAGGATGAACTGACAACACCTAGCTCTGTAATGCTGCCAAGTTAAAGTGCTGAATAAAGATGTGTGTAAATCTTACAAGCCTTGGGACACCCATATGGGGTCAGCCATGACCGAAGGGGGCCTAAGAAGAAGGTATTGTGGACAAAATGCCTAAATCATAAATTCCCTCCTTTATCCTTGAATGATCCTACCCATTCTGAAGAAGGGCCTAGACCCAAAACGTCACCTATTCTTTTTCTCCAGAGATGCTGCCAGACCCGCTGAGTTACTCCTGCTTTTTTGTGTCTGTCTTCAATTCTACCCACTCACTAGTTACCCTCTTGCTTTTGATGTATGTATAATAAACCTGAGGATTCTATGTAATTCAACTTGCCAATGACATTTTGCCAACTCCTAGTAAGCGAGTTCGGTATTCCAACTGCGCATGCCCAGGTCATAGGTCACTCGCTATTAACATTCTCGGCAACTGTGGTGCTGCGTTGTGTGCAGGCTTGCGTTTCGTCCATGGTCGCTGTTGAGTTGCTGCTGAGCTGTCCCTGTCCCCTCCTAAGTGTCCCGTCCCTGTCCTGAGGTGTCCGGCAGCGCTTGCAGCAACGGAGACCAGGGTTCGATCCTGGCTGCGGATGAGGCACGGGTCTGTGTGCGTGCAGCTTCCGAGAATGTCTCTCCACTGGTCCAGTCTCTTTCCCTGTCTCCCACTCGCATCTGCCCCCTCTCTCCTGCTACCTGGCACTGGCCGTCCCTGTCCCTTCCCGGGTGTCCCGTCCCTATCCGGGGGCGACCGGAGGTGTCGGGCCGGGCTTGCACCCAGCGCGGAAAGGAGGCGCTGGCTGCGGCTCCCAGGGGGGACCGATCCTCGTCGGGACAGGTAGAGAGTTGAGCTAGGGTTGGCGCTTCTTCTCCACGCTGGCTTTGGGCCTGGGGCCACTGGCTCCGGCTCCCAGGGGGGCCGTTCCTGGGAGTTGGTCCGGGGCTGTCGGTTGGCCCGGTGGGAGAGGCACTGGTGTTGGTGCTTCTTCTCCGCGCTGGCTGTGAACCTGGGGGCCGGTGTCCTGTCGGTCCGGACGTCTCCGGCTGCCTCTTGGGAGGGGGGGATTGGGGAGGGGACGGTCCAGTGGCGGATCGGCAGTTTTAACACATAAATCATGAATAAAGATAAGAGTTTATACACAGTTTATATGGTCTGCGCTTCGTTCATAATTTGTCAGCCATGACAAATACAAGCTTGAAAAAAGACTAAAAATTGGATCCAAACTATACTCACTGTATCTACAGTGCTACGTTCGATTTTTCTTTATAGCGTTTGACCTTTGACAAATCCCATGATTCCTTGCGTTTTTCGGAATACTCGCTTATTCCCTGCTTGAGTCTTTCTTGCTTTCTTTATATTCCCTTGAGGCCCTGTCTGATTTAATCTTCCTCAACCTTACATATTGTTACATACACTGAGCAAGTGTGAATTTTAAATAAAATTGGTGCTGAAGCACTGCATTGAAATTATCTTTTCTTTTGGAATTACCATTCATTTTGGAGACCCATGTGTGAATGAAACTTAGTGATTGAGAAGTACCAGATTGGCCTTCTCTATCTTTTCTGAACACCTTGTATTCAGAATATTGTTTTTGCTCCTGACTCCTTTTAATCAGGCACATTTCAAGAACCAAAAAAATCCTAATACCTCACAGCTATTTGTACCTGTGTAAATTGCTCGTTCTAATCTTCCCCCCCAATCAAAAATCACTGAATCAAGCACTTGAACTAATCTTTATTTTGACAAAACACAATTACAGTTCAACTACTGTACCTATCCCACCGTGGGTTCGATCCTCATATCTGCCTGATCAAGCCCTCTAGGCCTCGCTCAAACAAAGACACTCCAGAAGGTCACGCAGTCCCAAGCGCTCTCCCAGAAGATCGATGCTGGACCTCGTGGCAGCAGACTTTTATAGGTCCCGGGACCTCGAGGGGCCAAACCACATGAGGGTGGTCTCTGAACAATCCAATTACAGATATCGATTAACCCCATACATAACAGACATTCCCCTAACCCAATAAACAGCAGCTTAATACATTGTATTCAAACAGGACTTCCCAAGGAAGCCAACTTAGAAACATTTACCCTGACCAGCAAGAAACCCAGACAAGGCTCAATACCTCATCCAATCAATACTCGGCAAAGTAGAACTCTGCAACATTATCTACAATTATTTACAAGGTGTATGTCTGGTTTGCAGCCATCCAAAAACCATTCTATGCATTTTGCACCTAATTGACAGGGTCTGCAGATGCTCTTATTCTTTTCTCGCAACTTGCATCTAGGCTCTAGATAAATTGGCACCACTCCGCAGCTTGTCCCAGTTCTGAAGAGAGCAATTCCAAATTGACCAAATCTCCCAGCAGCCCAGAAGGTTTTACCCCATTTTAAAGTCCTAGCCTCTCCAATTTGGCCAAGATTAACATTCCTTCCTTTTTTATCATATATGATAACCCATCATTTATGATAACCAAATAGTTCAAAAATCAGCTAACCATATATACATATGTGTGTACATTACATCTATCAGCAACACAAGATAATGATGTTTCTTCCCAGAATCTTGTCAAGCGTCCCGAGTTTTCATGGGCATAGCTTCACAATTTCCGTCTGATGAGTCTTCACCTCCCAAGTTTTCATGGGCACGAATTCCCTCCATCCGTGTTGTTTCCCATTCTTCCATCCCTTTCCATAGTCGAACCTAAAACCTTAAATTTCCTGAAAAACTTGGGACAAAGCAAGTTTGTCATGCACCCATGCTTTCCCATACACTCACTATAATTCCCTATTCATTTCACTCAATCCTATTATATTCTGCCCTATTGCTATTCTGTTCCCTAATATACTCTTTATTATCCAAGGATCAACACTAATCAGCCTTCTTCATACTCACACAATGTTATAATATGTATATCTGATGACGGGTCATATAAATTTCAGCTGGGTTCAGTCAAGATTTCCCTACAGGCGTGATTCTAAATTAAAGCAAACCATGATAAATGTTCCAATTTAACCAAATTCAGTCTCAGCCTTCAATTTACTATTTCAAATTTCAGTGTCCATCTCATCCTTCTCATTCCACAGCATTGCAGCTGATAATACAATTCCATTCCAATTCCTGTGGAATTCCCAGCTGTTCAAATTTAAACAATCAATTTCCATATGCTGCCAATTTCACCATAAATCCAATGAAGACTGCCGAATCCAGGTACAATTTCTTTCCACCTAGATAATAGAAGCCGCTTTACCGTCAAGAGTTATACAATTCAAATCCATCGGTCAAATATGCATCGGCTCTGCTATTCTCAATACCTATTGAAGTTTTTCCCTCTAATTTACTAAGTTTCTCCTCCAGTAACACTTCTTATTTATGTATGTCTCCTCACTATGTTAACTTGTTACTGTGTTCATTCTCTACTATGTTGGCTCTTTACTATATTGATTCTTTACTATATTGGCTTCATTCTCAGTCTAAGGGTTTTCGCTTGTACTAGTTCTTTTTATCTCTAAGTAACTCTTCTGGATGGTTAGTATTGACTTTCCGAGGGGCACATACATTTTCAGTCTACCTCATCATTTTATACTATCACCTTACGTTTCCAGGGTATGTCTTAATTCCTGATATCCGTTAGGATGTCCCTTCCTTGATAGTAACTAAATAGTCCAGTCCCGTCCTCGACTATCCTCCTATGGGTGAAACAAGTGAAGAATGCCAATTTAACAGTCAATTCTCTAACATTTTTATGACTGTAACCCATAAGCCCTCTCTAAATTAATTTACTTATAACTAGATTTTGGCGCAAAGTGAGTATTTGCCCCGAACCACAGAGGAATTCCTTTTTCATTCAGATCCAATTCTTAAAGAGGAGCTTATCCCAATAGTTGTCATAGGTCGTCGGTGTTGTTTCTTTCAAAGATGATTAGATAGTGTCCTTTACTCTCCTTCCTTTTCTTTCTCCAATAGCTAGGTGATATTAAAGTTGGGGACTAAGGTAGGGCCTCTTCTTCTCTTCTGATGTTAGTTTCAATTACCAGGGAGTAGGGATACTGAGGAGCAGCTTTCTCTGTCTGCTGGCCTTCCTCCTGCTAGTCGCTACATTACCTTTGCTGTCTTCTGCCCGTTCTCAAGGGGTCTGTGCATTCTTTTACCTCACTCCCCGGATCGTACGTCGTTGATATACTGCCCTGCAGGCACAAACTCAGTAACACAGTAATATAATAACTTCTTTCCCCACTCCTGTTCCTCCTGCACAGTAAGTTTGATTCTTCTCTCCCTCATGCCATTTCCATTCCTTAGTTGCCATTCCATTCTCTCTCACGCTAGCTACTATGTTTCTTTTCTTACTTTCTTTATCACCCGTTGGTTTCTCTTCAATCCTGCTATGTTTTGCCTTCTCGCTGAACAGTCCTTGCTCCAGTGACCTAATTGGGTGCAGTTGTAACTAGCTCCTTGATTTACAATCATCTTTTCTCTAAGGTGTTTTCTGGGGTAGTCATAAGATGGTTTATAATTTTCTTCTATGTGATTTTCAGTTTTTACTACAATAGTACATCCAATTCGTTCATTCTGGTAAATTACTTGAGGGGGTTCTAGAGTAGGGGTCATGTATCCATGCCCACAATTCCAGGGCGGGTTGGTGAGTCAGGGCTGAGAAAATGGGTTAGCTTGAGTGAACGGTGTGTGACTTCTTAGTTCCTGACATTTGGGCCATCTCTCTCTCTGGTCTCTTGGGTCCCAGTAGTCTCTTGAATTAAAGGACCTCCCATAATTCCCTCGGACCTCGGATGTTTCTATAGTCCCTAGGATCTCTAATTGCTTCATAATCCTGGAAATCCCTTCTTTGACCCCTCACTTTCATTCGCTCCTTTGTTGGACAGGCCTGGCTCCAATGTCCCATTCCCCCACAAGTATAGCATTGATTGGACAACATGGTTGGTCTTATTCTACCCCTGGGTTCCATTGGAATGGGTTCTAAATTGGTAGTGTATTGGTGATAATAATCGAATCTGGAACCCTAATTTTCCCCAATCCGTAATTTGCTGGTACTCTGGGAATCCATGGTTCAGAGTTAGATCTTGGCAATTCTTCCTTGGCTGCGCATTCACTTTCTCTCCTAGTTACAGGATAATTTTCCTGGTTCATACCTTCCTTCCAATAATATCTCACAGCTCTGGCTATTTGACTGGCTCGGTTCTCAGACCAGTTCCTGTTATCATTTTTAATTACTTTAGTGGGGAGACAATTCAACAAGATAGCACAATATTGAGGGGAACTTGCTCCATTCTGATAGTCTAAATCACCTGATTGTCCCATATATAATGTTGAAAAACGGTCTAGAAATTCGTCTGTTCCTTCAACCTTCTCTGGTTTTGTTTCCAGAACTCGACTTAAATCGCCTGGATTCTGAAATGTTTTTGCAAGGGCCGTTAAAACAGCCTCTTCTCTTGCACTGTCATCCATTACTGTGTATGCCAATGTTTCATAAGTCTGGTGCCCAAGGGCTACTAGAAATTTGGTATTCTCAGCTGGAGTAATTATCTGTTGTATGGTATCCCACAAATCCCGGGAATCTGCATGATATACACGCATTGTAGTTCTTAAATAATCTATAAAGGCAGCAGGTAACCTCTTCCTATCGGGGATTCTGTTTAGAACTGCCGTTATTTCATGGGGCTTCCACGGAGTATGGACGTCTGTGGCACGGGGATTATTCATACTTACTGCACTGGTCGAATTTGGTGTACCTATCACTTCCCTTACTGGTAACTGCCTATGGGACCCCTGTTTAATTTGTAACCTTTCGGTTACGTCAAAATCTATCTCGGTATCTACAATCACTGTCTCACCCTCAGATGAATCTTCCTGTTCGCTAGGGGTTTCCCGATACTGCCCAAATAAATCATTCCTTTCTACTCGAGTAATTTGTCTAGGTTGTGGCTCACAGAAATACTCTGGCGGTTGCACTATATCTAACATACCTTTCTTTTCATTAAACACCGGAGCTAACCTTTTCATTCTACTCCGGGTGCCATAAGCCACTGGACGATCTATCAATGAGGGCGTGGATAGGATCGAAGAATCTGCTGTTGGTAGAATCTGTTCAGATATAGAATCTGCAGGAGTTGTTATAGATTCTGCAGACCTAAAATATTTATTACGGACACAAGTCATACACAGTGCTAGTGAAGCCTGGGAAATGTAAGAGGAACATGGTGGAAGCTGCGAACTCCCACCAGCGTTCACATTTGTCCACTCTTCCAAATATTCATCTCCTTCCCCCTCGAAGTCAGCACCAACCATCGGATTCCTAATCTTTAATTTTACATGGACTAATTTCCTTCCAGGAGATCCACCTTTCCCTTGTTCTGAGTATTTTCCTTCATCTCCACTCCTGTCCTTCCCACTGCCTGGAGGCGATCTACTTTAACTTCTTTTACTTCTATTCCAAGTTTAGCAATTGCTTTTTCCCAACTAGCCATTCTCTTAACCTCCTTATTCACCTTCCGTTCCTCGAAATATTTTCTCCATAACCCTATTAATTCTTTTGCTCGTTCGTTATTACTATGCTGCCAAATGATCCGTTCTATGTATTTTATCCCTTTTACTGTTCTAATTCCCCCCGGCGGCCATAGCTTATTTCCTAATTTCCTATTTAACGCTCCTGATAAATTTCTTAATTTCTCTGCTTTGTGAGGGAATACATTACACATTAGTTGCAACGGGCTCATTTCCTCTTCTGTCACATCCCTCCTACATTATTCCCCATGCTTCTGAACACATAAAACAGAATTCTTAATTCCTTCCTTTTGATCCCTAAATTTACAAAGCTCATTCCTAGACAATGGCTAATGGTTCAAAGCGATCGCAGCCTTGCAACTCGTTACTCCTTTGCTCCAGCAATCCTACTCCTATTCAAATTCTTCTATCTTCCACAAGTCCACACCCTTTCAACCTTACAACTTTCTCAAACCCCAGGCATTCAAGAATCAGAGTACTCCAGGGAGCAATCAAGCACATCCAAACACAATCAAACACACTCTCGCACTCATTTAATCCTCAATCGAAACACCCGAAAATGATCTTCAGACATGCAAGTAACACGGTACACAAGCAGGATAACACGCTACCTATTACTATCAGGCACAACCACACCTAGATGAATGACAAACGTTCATTTATTATAAATCACGCACTCTAAGAAATCCTCCTCGTGGAGCAATTGGTCAGCGGGATGACTCCTCCCCCGACATAGCGATCGAAAGAGTACAACCCCTGATCGAACCACCACGATTCAGATTCTTACAACACCATGCTCTAAATAATTACAAATATTTAACTCAAACACACTCTTACTTCAAGTATCTAAATTCATATCTAAACAAGCAGCAATACAAACAACGGTCCGCGGACTTAACAAAATCTAAATCTTAACTTTCTAAATCTTAATACACTCTAAGTTAATTTACATACACAGAATATTTACACAATCCAGAACTATGACAATACGAAAAGCTAGATTTTTACGATTTACAAAATGATTTAAAGCACTAGCGCACAGTTCACGAACACTCGATCTCGATACCGCATCACGCTGTTATCACTCAGTGAACCTCTCCCTCTGATACCGAAGATTTTCCTCTTCCTAGGTTACATTTTGCTGAGGGGTACTACTCCTTAAATGACTACTTTTCCTCCTGAATGTTACTATCCCTCTGCTAAGACTGGAATTCTATAGGGGGATCTCTATCACTCCTCTCTAAGTTCTACAGAATTAGGGGTACCCTTCGCTATTTGGATTACTTTTCATCAAGTAAACAGGTTCCCATCTCTCAGGTACTCTTCGATATCAGGTACTAGTCAACAATTGACCAGAGGGTTACTATTCACTGTTGATCAGCTGCTATTCAGAATCGATCACGGATATGCACCAACTCTGAAGTTCTATATACAGAAACTCGAATTCCACCTTACTGGCAGAACTTCAATGTGAAATTATGTATTTGGAAATTTGGCTTTGCAAATATAGACTCATTCTCGAACTTCTAATTTTAGTGCGTATCTTTCCTCATACGCGGGCAATCAAATCAAACTAAAATTGCCCAGTTAAATTCTCGAATGAACTGGAGTATTTCGGCCAATCTATACTCTGTCCACCCAAGCCCAGTCCCATTACGAGATTCCTCGTCCGTCGCACAGGACTCAGATATCTACACACAGACACTCCTCTCTGCTGGGCACCGGGGGTTCTGCGTCTAGCCACTTCGCGCTGTGAGTTATCAATGCCGATTTTCAGAGCGCACCTTTCCAATTCGCGCTCCTGGCGAAGATCTGATCAATATGTAGGTCAGACCTGTATTTTAATACCCCACCAATTGGATACCAAATCTAACCTTGGGCACCCCTCGCCCAATGAAGCACATTTGGCTCCCGTTAAAGCAGTCTGCCAACTACAACCAAAGTTTTGGGCCTCTAACCCAGGAAAGGGCCTCAAACCCAACCCCAGCAGAGCCTCTAACCCCACCCTGGTTTTATGGGCCCTCAACCCAAAGGTTGGGGGCCCCCCCTCCCCCATGCTTGCTAGACTCTGTTCCAATGATCTCGATTAGACCCTTTCCCAAGCCTGCGAATGATCGATCCGCTCCGACTTACAAAGTGCCGAAAACCAATGTGAAAACCGCACCGTGGGCCCGATTTCTGCACTCGCGATCGAAACAGCTCAACATCCTTGATCGCAAACTTGTGTTTGGTTGTCTTTTGAGATCCCGGACGAGCCCCCAATGTAAATTGCTCGTTCTAAGCTTCTCCCCAGTCTAGTTTCAGTAAAAAATTACTGAATCAAGCACTTGAACAACTAATCTTTATTTTGACAAAACACAATTACAGTTCAACTACTGTACTATCCCACCATGGGTTTGATCCCTGTATCTGCCTAATCAAGCCCTCTAGGCCTCGCTCAAACTCCAGATGGTCACACAGTCCCAAGCGCTCTCCCAGAAGATCAACGCTGGACCTCGTGGCAGCGGACTTTTATAGGTCCCGGGATCTCGAGGGGCCGAACCACATGGGGGATGGTCTCTGAACAATCCAATTACAGATATTGATTAACCCCATACATAACAGACATTTTCCAGACAAGGCTCAATACCTCATCCAATCAATACTCGGCAAAGTAGAACTCTGCAACATTATTTACAATTATTTACAAGGTTTATGTCTTGTTCACAGCCATTCAATCCATTCTATGCATTTCCCACCTAATTTACAGGGTCTGCAGATGTTCTTATTCTTTTCTTGCAACTTGCATGTGGGCTCGACAAACTGGCACCACTCAGCAGCTTGTCCCAGTTCTGTAGAGAGCAATTCCAAATTGACCAAATCTGTCAGCAGCCCTGAAGCTTTTACCCCATTTTAAAGTCCTAGCCAGGATTAACACCTGCCGATTACATTCTAATTTGTCAGACATTTTGCTCTTTGCAAAACTATGTTCCCTCCCACTAGCATAATATCTTTCACTCTTCTGTGCACTGTATTCCTTTCTTCTCCTACAATATGCTGGTCCCCATCTCTTGCCAATTTAGTTTATATCCTCCCCAGACTTGTCATAGATATGCTAATCCTTGAACCTTTGAAATACAACTCATTCATTTTGTGGAGGTGTTTCCTGCTTCAGAAATTGTTTCAGTAACGCTTTTGGCTTAGCCATATATTTAGTCAAGGATTAAATCTTCCTTACCTTCCCAGGTTATACTACCTTTGAGGTTCTTTTCCAATTTCCCTCCCTCTTCCTGAAAGACTAACTATTGTTCCTCAATTTCTGCCTTTGCTGCAACCAGGCATGTGCCGTGAGTATTACTCAGGGTCGGCAGTCAGTCGGCTTTAAACAAATCTTAAACCGCACATGCGCAGATTGTTCTCCTCTCCGTAAACTGTCAGTCGACATTTATAAAGTAATTTGTCTTCAAAAGCCATATCTCTTAATAAGGTGCTGTATTTCCCGGCAATGAAGATGCACCTGCGTCGAAGATGCACCCCCATTTTGAGTCGCTAAATTTTGAAAAAAACTGTTGGTGGGACATAGAATTTCTCACGCTCAAAAAAATAAAAAATAAAAATAAAGAAAGTAACGACTTCCGCCGGGAGCAGGGCATGGCCTCACTTGCTGTGCTGGGTGACACTGCATGGCATTCACTGCCCGGTCTGTGTTTTTCAATGTAGACCGGACAGTGAGTGGACCAGCTCAAGAGCGGATCAGCGGGCGATGGATAACAGGACAGCGGGCGGTGAAGCTTACTCCTGTGTCAGCACGATCAAGGGACCAATTGAGATTACTCACGCTGACACAGGAGTAAGCTCCACCGCCCGCTGTCCTGTTATCCATCGCCCGCTGACCCTCTCCGCTCTATGATCTTTGCTCTTGAGTTGGTCCCCTCACTGTCACATGGAAAGACCGGGCAGTGAATGCCATGCAGTGTCACTCAATGCAGCAAGTGAGGCCATGTCCTGCTCCAGGAGGCAGTCGGAATTTAAGGATTTGCGGGGAGTGAGTTGCTGGCATGATCCCCGACCCCCTGATTCTCAATGCTCCTGCCCTCCCCGCAACTTTACCCTTGGCTAGACTCCCCACACGCGGTGAAAGGAACTCCCCTTCCCCCCCTCCCAGCAGCGCTGTCCTTTTACTGCTGCTTCCCACTTTACAGCCGCTTCCCATCAGCTGCCAGCAATGAGGGATAGTCTTGGCTATCCCTCAGTACAGCAACATCGTTCTTGATGTTGCTGTACTGAGGGATAGCCAAGTCTATCTTTCTTGGCTAACAATCTAACCTTCGGCCTCCAAGAAGCAGGTAAATTTTGGTGTCCTTATTTTGGGGAAAAAATAGCGTCTTCATTGCCGGGAAATACGGTATTTAAAAACATATAGCTCAAAGAACTTTACTTACCACATTATTTGTACACGAACTCCATTCTTCTCTCTTTGTTTCTTAAGATACTCTTAAGGTAATGACAATCCATGTTTGAAAAACCCGCCAAGACACACAGCACATGCAGGCAGTCCACGGTGCAAAGGCAGAATTTCAGCTCTCCTTGTCATTGAAGGCTTGAAGCAGCATTGACGGCACGTGAGCTGCACATACAGTACTTTCGCATATTACATGTACTGCGGATGAAAGGCACAGGAGAATTATGCCTACCTAAGAGATCGATCTCTTAGGTAGGCATAATTCTCCCGTGCCTTTACTATTTATATTTAATAATTACCATTTTATAATTTTAGTCAGGTGAGGCACTCCCTACCTTACGTACCCTGACGGCATGTGCCTGGCTGCAACATTGATGTTTATATGTCCCAAAACGTTTGCCTTATCCCCTTGTCCCTTCTCTCCCAGAGAATAATTTGCAGGCATTTTATGATGTACTTTATCCTGATACCAGAGACGCACATTGCCATTTGAGGCTTGAGTTGATTGTTACAGGAATGTCTGTTCTTCCTGATATGTCTACTGTATTTCTAACCATCTCTGGTTCCCGTCTACATGAGAGTTTTTATTTTACGATGGTGCCAATGTGCCATGCTCAGAATTGCACTTCTTCAAGATGTTGTTACTTCCACCAGTCAGTAATGCTGAATACCAGTTGAGAGTTGACACAGCTTGAATGTTCCTGGATTTTTGGAACTTTTGAATGGCCACTCTCTCACTGCCTGAATCATCACATAGGCCATTCCATGAAGGTCCATCACTTTCTCTGATGATTCGCAGTGAATTTAGTGAATTTCCTAAGCTTGGAAATATTATAGGGCACTGCTCAGATTCATGCGGTTTCCTGAAGTACTCGTGTGGCACAGTAATTACAGTTAATGAGTTTCATTTCTCATTCTATAACTTATATTTTTTCTCTGTTCCTTTTTTAGAAATACTTATAATTTGTTCAACTAGTTGAGCTACCTTCATTCTTTTGTTTTTACCTTGGCTTCCAAATTCAAGCAATGTTTTTTAGAGGGTTTAAATCTCAATTTTAGGTGAAAAAATTATCAGTTATATGAAAAAGTACTGTTGTAATTTGGAAACAACATGTCAGTTGATTCCCACCACCGTGTCAGCAGGTGTCAGCGTTCTTGTGATGTCACTGCATTTTCCATTTTCTCTTTGAAAGCGAGCATGTTGGTGAGTGCTCTTGTGTTGCTGCAGCTCTTTCAGGCAAGTGAAAGTCCAGAGACTATGGTCATGATATATTATTGGGAGGCATGGTGCGTTCTCCTTCGTCGGCCACTTCAGGTAAATAGAGGAGTGTGCATCCAACGTAGTCGCACAGGGCACACTGTTTATTTCTTCAGCAACAGGATGTGGATGTCTCTGCTGATGTCAGGATTTATTGTCTAACCCTCATTCCTGAATCCTGTTGATTTGTATAAGAATCAAACTGGGTAAAAATAGCTGATTTTCTCCCCTGAAGCCTAATTAGGAAACCAAATAGATTTTTTCCAAGCTTTTGGTTATATTCTAGATTTATTTAATTACCTGAATTAAAATTCTCTATCTGCAGTGGTTGAATTTTTATTTTTTTTTATTTTTTTTTTCTTTTCCGTAAATGGTTTTTTTATTAGATTTTTAAACAAATGTACAATTTACAAGGAAGGGTAGAAAGCTCACACAATTTAAAAAACATTTACACAAAACTATCAAATTAAAATATTAACATTTTTATCTATAATATATTCAAACTCCTGCGGTGACCAGCGTTCACAGAAGGCCTCCACAGTCCCCGTGGACACCGCGTGTTCCCTCTCTAGGGACACGCGGGCACGGACGTAACCCCGGAAAAGGGGCAGGCAGCCGACCGCTGTGCGGCAGTGGTTGAATTAGAACTCATTGTTGGAGCCATTAAGCTTAAGTAAGTTTATTATAGTCATGTCTAGTTACCTTTAATTATTATCTGCCTGTGTTAATGTGGATGGGATTTTATACGTAGTCTGGGGCGTGTTTTTGTCTAGAGGATTCTGGCGAAGACTCGCAGATGATTAGTTTTAGTTTGATGTCGGGCCATGGGGTGAACCAGTTTTCTACCATGACCACGAGCATGATTGGGACATATATATGTTGTCAGACGATGTACTTTTACAAGAAGAATTTTTTAATGATTTATATGACATGAATGGAACGATGATCAAGAATGGAAAGTTATGAGTTATTTCATTGTTTTGTATTACTACAATAAAGAAGCTATTAATCAAGAGACTACTTCTGGTAGATTCATCTTTGCTGTTTCAAATGTGTCGTGGAGTGCGTGAGACTACTTTTCTAATCATCCCCGACAAATTAGTGGCTATCGAAGGTTGAACTTTGAGAAGTTGTAAAAACCGGCGCTATATTAAAGTAGAAATCTCGTTAGTAGCAAAAGACTGATTCAACCGTGAATGGAAGAAGCTGGATCTCTGCCAGAGATTACAGCCTGAAGTCTGGAAGAAGAAAAGACACGGTTGAACACCTGGGTCATCGGTAGAAAGAAGACCTCATTGACCGAGGGAGGGCCGTGAGTAAGAATCGATTGCTTGCTATATACAAGAATTATCAGAATTTTAAGTCTAAAAACCTGTAAAGGGTTCTGCAAAAGTTTGGAAAGCAGCCAAGAAGCTTGTTTATAGTAGCCTGGATAAGGACAGTACAACACCAGTACAGGTGTTGTGACCTTGAAGAGCTCAGACTTGAGCAAATGTTTTGGTACTGAGATGATGTATGCTCAAGACAAATCAGCTCGCTTAGAGTGAACTGCCTTTAAAATTAATTAGATGTTATGGACTTCTATAGATAAGGCAAGCTCAGCTTGTGAAGTTTACAAAACAATGAAGAAAGAAGACTTTGGAATCTTGGAAAATAATTAGATGTTTTCAAGTATTTGCCAGTTTGTTTTGGAGAAGACCTTCAAAATAATTGGATTGTTTTGGAGCTGTGGACAAGATGTGTGATAGCCAGCTGCACTTGGACAACGATCTGGCAGTCAACCAAGAGGATTAACCCATGGAGCGAGGGACAGGTGAGTATGAAGAGGATCCACAAGGGGGAGCTGTGGAGTCAGAAGAGAGAAGATATGGAAGAAGAGAGACCAAGCGAACTGAGAATGGAGAAGCAGCCGACCTGGAAAGATGCCAGATGGATAGAGACAAGTTATGGAAGCAGATGATCAAGAAAATTGAAATCCAGAACAAACTAATGGAATCCAAAGATAATGCAATGATAGTGCAATCTAATCAGGGGCAATTACTCAGCCTTGGTTCGAGGTTGGAGAAAAGCAAGACACATTGCTGAAAGCGCAAATGCCTGAGGAAGAGCTCAAAAGAAACACCCAGTGGTTCCAAGAAAAAGTGGAAATTTTCTATGGTATTGTAGTATGTGAGGAAGTGGTTATTTGAGAGTGAACAACTTATGCACTCTACAGTCGGAAGTGCGATGCAACAAAGTGTTGAAGTGGGAGAAGAAATTGGACCACGGGATAGTATCATAAACGTCTCAACACGAAGATCTGGACGGAAATCTGGTTCTGTAGCCAGTTCAACTACAAGGGTCTCTGCTCCAAGGGAAACCAAAGCTGAATTACCTGCTCTCTTGCTGCCTTGGAGGGAAAATATGAGGTTGAGGAACAAGAAGAACAGCTGAAAAGGCAACAAGAACGGCTGAAGAGAGAGGCTGAGGAACGGTGAATGGCTGAAGAGAGAGGCTGAGGAACGAAATGAACAACTGAGAAGGCATGAAGAACAACTGAAGAGAGAGGCTGAGGAACGAAATGATCAACTGAGAAGGCAAGAAGAACAGCTGAAGAGATAGGCTGAGGAATGAAAAAGGCAGTTGAGGAAGGAGAAGGAACAGCTGGAAATAGCCACAAAGCTGGCAGTTGCCGGAGCAAGGACGGAGATATTGAAGGGCCAAGGATCAAGATGTGGCTCGAGAGTATCTCGGAAGAAAAGTTCCTTAATAGGAATGGAAGCAGCATCTAAATCGAACCCACAGCCAGAGCCACTCTGGTCTCTCGACTCAGAGCTAGCACCGAGTGGGTGGGCGGTCGGCAAAACTTCATTTCAGCAACAAGGAGCTAGACCAAAGCAAATAACTTTTGAGCTGTCTGTTGAGGCTCGTAATAAGCTGACAACCCAGTACTCTTCTCAGAGGCCTGTTTTTGATCCATTTGTGCCCAGCCATGGACAAACAACTGGTTATGGGACTCGTGACAAAACGTACCCAGACCAGTACTCTTGTCAGAGGCCTGTTTGCCATTCCTCTGAGTCCAATGAGAGATTTATACAAGAAATCTGTGAATTGGTTAGGAATCAAATGAGAATTAGCGAGTCTCTAGCTCAAATAATATCTCTTCCACTTTACCTCCAATGGAAATTCTTAAGTACGATGGTGATATCGCAATATTGCAATATGAAACTTTCATAGACCAGTTCGTGGAGGGAATGGAAATGAAAACTACAAATGAAAGAGATTGCTTACGGTTTCTGGAGCATTACACAAGCGGATATCCAAAGCAGCTTGTTGGAGGTTGCCGGAATTTGCCTGCAGGTGAGGGCTATTGAACGGCAAGAGAATTGTTTAGAGAGCATTTTTTGGTAATAAACACCAGATTGCGAATGCATACATGAAGAAGGCTTATGCTTGGACAGCTATCAAGGCAGAAGACGCAAAAGCATTGTGTGAGTTTGTGATATTTCTTAGAAGTTGTTGTAGCTCAATGAAACATCTCAACCACATGCAAGAAATGAATGTTGTTAGTAATATGAGAATTATCATTCGAAGACTGCCCTATAGGCTTAGAGAAAGGTGGAGAGATAAAGCAGGTCTGATACAGGAAGATGAGGAACGAGAAGCCATGCTTCCTGAACTGGTGAATTTCATGAAAGAGGAAGTACGGTTAATGTCAAATCTACGCCATGAGAATATTCAAGATTCTAAACCAGCAACTGTTAACGGTTCTACCTTTACTAAAACAAAAGGAAGATCACGACCTAAGGAAAGCAATTTTGCTACCGCTGTAATACCTGTAGAAACAATATGTGAGAAGAAAAGAGACACATCGACCATTAAACCATGAGGTTTCTGTTTGTCATGTGATGAGGTTGGTCACACCATAAGGTGGTGTCGAAAATTCAAGAAGGAATATAAAGAAAAGATGGGAATCTGCTTTGGATGTGTTAGGAAAGGACACATGGTTAAAGACTGCAAGAGTTGTAATAAGTGTAATCAAGATCATCCTGAATTACTTCATACTGAACAGAAGAATACGGAAAAGAACCCGGAGCAAATAGAACAGAAGGAGAAGCCAGCTACTAGTGATGCTGTTTCCTCACCTCAAATAAATGCGCATATTGGGGCCGGGATAGAAACCTGTATTTTTACCAGTAAAGGTAAGGAGCAGCCAGGGGAATACAGTGTTGCAAACATATGCTTTTTTGGATCATGGCAGCTCGGTTAACTTTTGCACAGAAAGCTTGATGAAAAGGCTGGATATCACAGGAGAAAAGACTAAGATTCAAAGTCAAAGTCAATTTTATTCGTCACATACACATCACATGCAGGGAAATGAATTTGCCAGCAGCAATACACCTACAAAAAACACACAATACACAATACGCAATAAAATTGAACACAAATATCCACCACAGCATTCTTCACTGTGGTGGAAGGCAACAACGTTCAGCAAGTCCTCCTCCTTTGTTCACACATGGTAGACCCTCCGTAGTCGCCGCTACAGACAGCCCGATGTACAGGCGGTGGAACACACTCTGTGGCTTGGAGGTCCCGAATCGGCACTTCCCTGCCGGAGTCCGCGGCTTCAGGATGTTGTAGGCCGCAGGCCTGCGGTCAGAGCTCTTCTCCGGCGATCCCAGGCGAGGGATCCCAGGCGAGGGATGGTAAGTCCACTCCACGCCTGCGGCTAGAAGCTCCGCAGACCACAGTTCCATGATGTCAACGACACCAGGCCTTCGATCGAAGCACTCCTCTCAGGCGACCCCCGGCAAGGGTTCGCCCGCTCTATGATGGAAAGTCCACGCTGTGCCTGCTGCCGATGCTCCGGGCCCGACTCCAGGAAAGGCCGCTCCAATCCATGTTGTTATGCCGTGAGGGAGGCGACATGGAAAAAGTCTCCTCTCTGTGGAGGAGGCAGCTGAAAGCGGTTTCCCCCTTTCCCCTCCCCACCACACCCCACATAAGACATACCGAGAGACACCCAAACTAACACTAGATACACCAAAAAAAACAAAAAATAGAAATAACGAACACGCTGCTGGCAGGGCAGCTGCCTCGCAGCGCCCCCACCGACCTCTTTTGCGTATTAGATTCTATTGCGTACCATGAATGAGGAGATATCCTGCGATAGTCTTCATATTACAGGTATGGAAATACCCAGTTTGGAGGAAGACATTTTTATACAAATATCTGATGTGTTTACACATGAGACCTTGCCTGTTTCTCATCTAAATATACCCAAGCAAGAAGACTTGAAACAATGGCCTTACTTGAAAGATGTCAAGATACCTAAAATAAATTCTGGTATCGACCTACTTATTGGAACGAATGATTTGAAGGCATTGGAACCTAAGGAGTTTGTCAGCAGTCAAGGGGTCGGATCATTTGCTGTGAGAACCCTACTCGGATGGGTTATCTATGGCTCCTTGAGAAGTAACAACAGAAGTAGGAATGAGAATAACCACCCTGCTGCTGCTGTCAATCAAATATCTACTGGTAAATTAGAGGAGCTATTGATCAAGCAATACAATTACAACTTCAATGAAAGTATCTGCAAGGAATCAGAAGAAATGTCCAGAGAGGAGTTGAAGTTTGGGGAAATTATGAACTACTCAGTAAAGATGATAGATGGACACTATTGTCGGTAAAACTGTATTATATATCTGAATGTGAGACCCCGTTCTAATATGTTATGATTAACCAAGAGAGCGGAGCTATTTGTTTAACATCAACAATGGAAGTCGAAACAAGGTTTTCTCCCACCTACAGGTGGGCCACTTGTTACAGTGTCGACTATTTTAGACACTGTATTTTCACTTTAAATTTTGTTTTAAATTATTATCACATAAACTCACATGTTTGTGTTTTGTGTTTAGTGACAAGCGTAAAAGGGATATACCAACAAAACTTAGAAATTCAAAAGTTCCCCCAATACCTAAAGACCTGGGATATGGATGCACCACAAGATTTAAAGGTACTATAATTATTCAAAATGCAAGATGCTAAGCAAAATAACCTAGGAGGAGTCTCATTCTGTAGTTGGAATATAAGAGGTATTAACGAACCTATTAAAAGGGGTAAGATACTAGCTCAGCTGAAACTGTACAATTCTGACCATCTTCTTACAAGAAACTCATCTAAAATAGTAAGATTAAACGAGAACTTACCAGTTTGAAGTTTGATCTGTATTTTATGAGGAGTTACGATGAGGGATTACGTGAAGACCCCGTCCAGCACGCATGCGCGACATTCTTCAAAGCAGCGGTGTGGAATCACAGGAAACACAATAATTGAAATAAACATAGTAAAGAAAAGGAGAACTAAGATACCTGTTGATCTATATATTTGAGGGTGGGAGCGGAGGGCACGTAATCCCTCATCGTAACTCCTCATAAAATACAGATCAAACTTCAAACTGGTAAGTTCTCGTTTAATCTTACTATTTTATTTCGGAGTCACGTGAGTGACTACGTGAAGATTTTAAAGCTCTGTGATTTCAAACCGTGTAACAGTTCATACTTCACTCGCTGCCGAAGTCATTCAAGGGAGGAAGTATGTTATCGTAATCAACCATAATCTCTTTGTAAACAATAATGGTATCTATTAAACAATAACAAAAGACAAAATGCTCCCCCGGGCTTAAATTATATATTTTTGCAGATTTTAAAACTCTTTCTGCAAATAACACAGGTTCTGCTAGCGGCTTGTGGTAGAACGTTTGGAACGTTTTCTCCATGTTCATTCTTTTAGCCGCCGATGTGGATGCTGCCCTGGTGGAGTGAGATGTATATACATCAGTATCTACTCCAGCAGCTCCCAGTACCTGCTTGAGCCATCTCGAGATGGGTTGGCTCGACACCCAACCATGAGGTTTCTTGTGGCTGACCCATAAGGCTTTTTTATTTATTTAATTAATTATTTATTTATTTATTTTAATTTTTTTTTTTTCTTCTTTTTTTTTTTTTTTCCCCTTTCTCCCTCGAGAATCTCTTGTTGTGTTGATGTAAGTGAATAAGTGAGTCATGACACACAACCGTAGGTCAGGTGGGTATGCCCGGAAATCCATAACTAGGACTCAAGTTCCTGGCTTGCTCTGCTTTAGCAGCTCCTGAATGGTGAATGAGACCCGGTCTGGTGTTATAACCATGTTGTCCAGTCGCAGTAAGAGGAGGGACTGGACTCTTTGTGCTGAGACTAGTAGCATCAGCATGACCGTTTTCAGGGTTAGCTTTTCCAGGGTGAGAGACCTGGCTGGGGACCATCCCCTTAGGTATGTCAGGACCACACTGACATCCCAGATTTGTGTATACCTAGGTCTAAGAGGGTTGGAGTTGACGATACTCCTCATGAGTTTGATCACCAGCGGTTGAGACCCTATGGCCTGTTGTCCTGGCACCTGTTTTAAGTAGGCTGACAGCGCACGTCTGGCAGTATTGATGGCGCTGTAGCTCAATCCTTCATTATGGTGAAGGCCCCCCAGGAACTCCAGTACATTGGTTATGGTTGCAGATGAGTACGTTGTCCCAGTAGTCGAGCAGTATCTTTCCCACTTCCTGATGCTCGATAGGTATTGTTTCCTGGTGGACATACGGTGTCATCATGTTGATGGTCCTGTCAGACAATCCCAGTCCCAGCAGTGGTCTTTTGATAATCTGCAACCCAGTAGGTTAATTTTGGCATGGCATGGATGACTTATGCCTGATACAGGGTGCGTCAATAGGTCTGGGCTACTGGGAAAGGTCATAGGAGTTTCGATGACCATGTCGAGGACCACTGGGAACCATGGCTGTGTAGGCCAGTTGGTACTATCAAAATACCTGAAGCAGAGTCCATCTGTATTTTGCGTAGTACCCTACAGATTAAGGCAGAAGGGGAAAAAGCATAGAAGAAATCGGTCCCCCAGTTCAGCGCGAATGCATCTATCGCTGCTGCCTCAGGGTGTGGTTCCCAAGGGACATACATTGGTACGTGGTGATTTAGTCTGGATGCAAAGAGATCGATATCTGGTGTGCCATATTGGTTTGTAATTTTAGCAAAAGCTCTAGGATTTAACATCCATTCGGTGTTTATCATTGAATTTGCGTGACCTGGCACTGTATTTAGCTTACCTGGTAGGTAAGTTGCTGATAGCCAAATATGTCTATCGACCCACCATTACCAGATTGTGTTGACCCAATTGTCACATGATATCGATTTTATTCCGGTCATATGGTTAATATAGGCCACCACCGTGATATTATCAATTTGTAAATGAACATGCAAGTTGTGCATATTCCTAGAATATGCTTTAAAACCATAAAACGCACCCAACATTTCCAAATAATTTATGCCCAGTGTTTGTAGTAAAGACGAGTCTAGGTTAGTCCATCTACCACCTGTGCTGGATATGGTATTAGTTGCTCCCCAGCCTTGAGCACTGGCATCTGTTTGTATAGTTAACGTTGGGTTATTGATGATGATAGGGCTGGAACTATGCCAAATGTGTTATATCCACCATTGTAACTCTGATATTGCTTCAATGGGTAGTTTCCTGGATCTGTCAAAGTGACCTGCATGTCGTTTCAACGCCTGCACTTTTGCCCTTTGTAGGTGCTGATAGTGCAGGAGTCCAAATTGTGTAGCTGAAAATGCTGCTACCATTTTGCCAATTACTCTTGCCACTTGTCGGATGGTTGGTCGATTGCTTACCATTAAATTGTTGCACATCTGTGCCAATTCTGCTGCTTTACCTTTTGGCAACGTTACAGACATGTGGATTGAGTTAATTGAATCCCAGATAGTCCATAGTTGTGGATGGCGTCAACTTAGATTTATCTGGATGTATGACAAACCCAGGGTTTCAAACAATTGTTTGGTAGCTAATACAGCTGATTTAGCCAACTCCATGGTTTTGCCAACTATTAGGATATCATCAAGATACGCCATGACAATATGTCTTTGTTTCGCTAATGTTGCCAAGGCTGGTTTTAATATCTTGGTAAATAGTCTAAGGCTGATGTCAACCCATTAGGCAATACTTTATACTGCCATAGTTGCCCCATCCAGGTAAATTTTCAGGTATCTGCGATGACCCTTGTGAATGGGTACTGAATAGTAGGCATCTTTTAAATCAATGCTTGCCATAAAGTATCCTTTGGAAATCAGTTGTTTAGCAGTTACAAATGTTTCCATTTTGAAATGTACATACTTAACAAAGGTATTTAGTGAGGTTAAGTCAATGATGATGCGACATCCACCATCTTTTTTACTTTTGGTAAATATATTTGAGACAAATTCCAAAGGATCATGTTTGGATTCTCAATGACACCCTTTGTAAGTAACCTCACCAGTTCTGCTTGAGCCTCTAGTTCTCTTTGACTGAGAGGGTAAAGACCCTTTGGGTACGTGCTGAACTGGTGGCATGTTTTCGTGAATGAACTCTATTTTGTATCCCCGAATACTGTTAAGTATATAACTATCATTCGTGAGACACCTCCTGTTAGTACAGTTCCCCATTTACATGCTGGTAGGAACCAGACCCACCTACCTCCATAGTTATGGTAGTGTTCCTTTCTTCCGTTTGTTCATCCGTCGTTATACTGCTGGATGTACTGCTGATGTACTGCTGATTGGGGGTGGCACATTTTCCATGGGGTCCGCTCTGGGCCCTGGCCTAAAAAGGCTTTCGGGGATAGTATGCGGACCCCGAGCTTTCACCAGTTACATAAATTTGACCTTGACTGGTGGACGCGGTGGGGTACTGCCGTCTGTTTTTTTGTGTGGGTCTGCTCGTTCCGGGGCCTGCCCTCATGAGGCCAAATGCTTTGGACTCCTCCTCCAGGTCTTTCACTTGTCCTTCCAAATAACAGGATCTGCGGCTCTGAGGCCGGTGTTTTACACAGTCCTGCAAACCTGGGATTGAGGGCAGGTCTTATTCTCTCCTTGCGGAGGTTATTTATCTCATATTGGGTGTAGCACAGCAGAGCCAGAGTGTCTTGCTGGTTTGTGGTCATATCCACCCCATCCACGGAACGAGCATAGGCTGTTATCCCTGTCGTCAGGAGCTTGAGGATTTTAGCTCCTGGTTCCGGATACTCTGTCCCCCCCCCCCCCAGATTTGGCTGTTAACAGCCGGTACATTGAGCGAACTGCAGTTTTCCAGCTCTAGTGCCTCATTAAGTACCTGTCTTGTAGGGGTTTGAGGGACAGGTGGTTGATGCTGGCCGCCAGTTTTGGCTCCAATGGCTGCCCTGCTCGTGGTGAAACCACGTAGCGAATCTCCACACCCAGCAGCTCTTCCTGATCCTGTACCCCAAGCGTACTCCCGACATCTTCAGCCAATGACCCCTCTTCCTGACCAGCCCAGCCCTGGTCGCCAACGCTGCCCTGCTTTGAGGGGAAAGCGATGGCCAGTGCATTTATAGAGCACTGCTGTGGGAGTGCCTGATCCCCCTGGCGAGACTGCTCTAGCTCCTGAAGCAAGTCTCGCTGGAGCAGTTGCTCCACGAGCCTTTCCATTCGGCTCAGGCGGCTAGCTCTGCCGCTCTGAGGCGGACCCTCCTCATCAGAGTCAGACATAACCGGACGTTTAAAAAAAAATTTTTTTTTAACTTTTCCTCCAGCCCGCTGCCGCTCATCAGGCTGCGCTAGCGGGACTGGGCTCGGCTCGGTCTCGATGAGGGTGGACCGCCGCATATGCGGTCCAGGTGCCGCCTCTCGCCCCCCACTGATGGAACACTCCCGTTTTGTTGGAGTCGAACGGGGGGCGGTTTTCTTCCTTTGCCGTGCTGCTCCTGTTCCCAGTTCCTCTGGAATAGAGAGCAGAGCACAGCTTGCGGATTACGACCTCAGTGTAAGACTTACCTGATGGTCCGCTGTTTAGTTTTCACCGACGTGTAGCGGGAGCGCCTGTACTCCCGGTCGTCGCTGTTGCACTGCGTGAACGCTAATGTCGCGCATGCGTGCTGGACGGGGTCTTCACGTAGTCACTCACGTGACTCCGAAGTAAAATCTCATGATCAAGCTAGGTTGAGGGCGAAATGGATAGGTCAAACATACCATTCCTCATTTACTTCGAAATCTAGAGGTACGTCAATCATTATAAGAAAAGGTATACCATTTTAAGCAAAGAAAATCATAGACATCGAAGGGAGATACTTAATAGTTAATGGAGAAATTCATGATACTCCAATTACCTTGGTAAATATATACGCGCCTAACTTTGACAACCCTCATTTTTTCAATAAAATTCTGAACATAATTGCAGAGTCTAACTATCAAAATGTTATAATAGGAGGACACTTTAACTGTGTTTTAGATCCGTATTTAGATAAATCAAGCCAAAAACAGAGAGGGAATATGAAATCTAAAACCGGTGAATTTTAAATACTTATATAAACAATACTAATATAGCAGATGTTTGGAGAATTGTTAATCCAACTGGCAGGGAATACTCGTTTTATTCAATGGTACATAAAACATACTCACGTATAGATTATTTCCTGGTGGACACAAAATAAATCCCTCATACTTTTAACCCAACATACCATACAAACTCGATTTCAGACCATTCACCGCTAACTTTCTTTTTAAAACTGGAAGGAATGTCTAAGAATAAACTGTTTTGGAGATTTAATTCCCACAATTTAAAAGATCCACAAACGAGTATATTTTTAAAAGAACAAATGGATACCTTTTTTGAAATAAATGACACTCCAGATATATCGTCTACTGTATTATGGGAATCTTTTAAAGCATACATTAGAGGTATTATAATTTCATATCAAGCTTTTCAAAATAAAAATAATAATAATGAACAAAGACAGTTAGAGGTACTTATTAGACAAATGGATATAGATAATGCTAAAGATCCATCAATAGATAAACATAATAAAATAATAATTTTGAAATTTAAATTAAATAAACTATTATCAGCCAAACTTATAAGACTTTTTCAAATTACAAAACAAGAGCACTTTGAATTCGGGGATAAACCGCATAAACTTTTGGCTCGCCAGCTAAAAAAACGAGAAAAAGAACATACGATCCCAAAGATTAAATCAGATAGAGGGGAATTATTAACCATACCGAAGGATATTAATAAAAGATTTGCGCAATTTTATGAGAATTTGTATACATCTAAAACGACAACTGACTCCTATAAAATTACAGAGTTTTTGGATAATTGTAATCTTCCAAAGTTAGAGTTGAAGGAACAAGAGGAATTGGGAGCACAAATCTCAATTAAGGAATTAGAAGATACAATAAACTCATTAAAGAATGGAAAAACACCAGGTCCTGATGGATTTACTAATGAATTTTATAAAAGCTTCTACGACAAAATTATACCACGATTACAAAAAATGTACCAATATGCTTTTAAAAAACAAATATTACCTGACACATTATAGAAGAACTATAGCATTGTTAAACACAGATCAAAAAATATTAGCGAAAACACTAGCTAGAAGATTAAGTAAATATATTAGTAAACTATTAAATCCAGATCAGACGGGGTTTATCCCTAAAAGATATTCATCTAATAATATGAGACGTCTACTCAATATAATGCATTCACATAAATCTGATGAACAAGAATTATCAATCATTTCCTTGGACGCTGAAAAAGCATTTGACCAAGTAGAATGGAATTATATGGATAAAGTATTACAAAAATTCCAACTGGGAGAGAATTTTATTTTATGGATTAAACTATTATATAATAAACCTACAGCTAGAATATTAACTAATAACATATTATCCTAGAAATTTCAACTATCAAGGGGAAATAGACAAGGATGCTCATTATCACCACAGTTGTTCGCTCTCATAATTGAACCGTTAGCAGAAAAAATTGGAACACATCCAGATATCCATGGGTATAACACTAAATATTCAAATAATAAAATATCTTTATACGCGGATGATATATTATTGTACATTACAAAACCTCAAATCACTATACCAAATATATTAAACCTAATCGAGGATTTTGGATCCTTTTCTGGATATAGAATAAATTGGAATAAAAGTGAAATTATGTCAATAAAACCGAAAGACTCAACACATCTTTTAAAATTCCCTTTTAAAATAGCTACAGAAAAATTTAAATACTTGGGAATCGAAATCACCAGAACATATCAAGGCATGTTTAAAGCAAATTTTGATCCTTTACTTAATAAATTAAATACACTAATTACATTTTGGAAAACGCTCCCGATGTCTTTAATAGGCCGAATAAACGCAATAAAAATGATTTTCTTACCACAAATTTTATACCTATTTCAATCAATTCCTATATACCTACCAAACACGTTTAAAAATAAACTGGATTCAGATATTATGAATTTTATATGAGACTATAGTAAGATTAAACGAGAACTTACCAGTTTGAAGTTTGATCTTTATTTTATGAGGAGTAACGTTGAGGGATTACGTGCCCTCCGCTCCCACCCTCATAAAAGGATCAAGCTTGTAGTTCTAAGTCTTTATGCATCTTACTAATTATACTTCAGTAATTATCGTCTGTGATTGTCACTCCGCTGCTTTGTAAGATTGACGCGTAAGACTCCTTCTCATTTGACTCCTCCCATTTCCTCCAAATACAAGGCGTAGCTATGGGCACACGCATGGGCCCCAGCTACGCCTGCCTCTTTGTCAGGTACGTAGAACAATCCTTGTTCAATGCGTACCAGGGCCCCATCCCCGACCTCTACCTCCGCTACATCGATGACTGTTTTGGTGCCACATCCTGCACCCACACACAACTGACTGACTTCATCCGCTTCACCACCAACTTCCATCTGGCACTCAAATACACCTGGACCATTTCCGACACTTCCCTACCATTCCTTGACCTCACTATCTCCATCGCAGGTGATAGACTTCTTACCGACATCCACTACAAACCTACCGACTCCCATGGCTATCTGGACTACACTTCTTCCCACCCTACTTCCTGTAAGGACTCCATCCCCCACTCCCAATTCCTCCGTCTACGCCGCATCTGCTCCCAGGATGAGGCGTTCCACACCAGGGCATCCGAAATGTCCTCATTCTTCAGGGAACGGGGGTTCCCCTCCTCCACCATAGATGAGGCTCGCACCAGGGTCTCTGCCATACCCCGCAACACTGCTCTCTCTCCCCATCCCCCCACTCACAACAAGGGCAAAGGTCCCCTAGTCCTCACCTTTCACCCCACCAGCCGTCACATACAACAAGTGATCCTCCATCAGTTTCGCCACCTCCAACGTGACCCCACCACTCGCCACATCTTCCCATCTCCCCCCATGTCTGCCTTCCGCAAAGACCGCTCCCTCCGTAACTCCCTTGTCAATTCTTCCCTTCCCTCCCGTACCACCCCCTCCCCGGGTACTTTCCCTTGCAACCGCAAGAGATGCAACACTTGTCCCTTCACCTCCCCCCTCGACTCCATTCAAGGACCTAAGCAGTCGTTCCAGGTGCGACAGAGGTTCACCTGCATCTCCTCAAACCTCATCTATTGCATCCGCTGCTCTAGATGCCAGCTGATCTACATCGGTGAGACCAAGCGGAGGCTTGGCGATCGTTTCGCCGAACACCTCCGGTTGGTCCGCAATAACCAACCTGACCTCCCGGTGGCGCAGCACTTCAACTCCCCCTCCCATTCCATATCTGACCTCTCTTTCCTGGGTCTCCTCCATGGCCACAGCGAGCAACACCGGAAATTGGAGGAAATGCACCTCATATTCCGCTTGGGCAGTCTACATCCTGGGGGCTTGAACATTGAATTCTCCCAATTTTGCTAGCCCTTGCTGTCCCCTCCCCTTCATCAGCCCTCTGGTTGTCTCCTCCCCTCCCCCATAGCCCTCGGGCTCCTCCTCCGCCTTTATTCCTTTCTTCTCCCCACCCCCTATCAGTCTGAAGAAGGGTTTCGGCCCGAAACGTTGCCTATTTCCTTCGCTCCATAGATGCTGCTGCACCCGCTGAGTTTCTCCAGCATTTTTGTGTACCTTTGATTTTCCAGCATCTGCAGTTCCTTCTTTATCACTTAACTGTCAACAACTACACGGTCCGGACCTTACCAACTCACTCATTGGAGTTTTTATTAAATTCAGACAGGAACCAATTGCTTTGATGGCTGATATTAAAGTAATGTTTCATCAAGTCAAAGTATCAGGAAAGCATATTGACTATTTGCGATTCCTATGGTGGCCTGATGGGGATGCACAACAAGATCTTGTTGAATATCGGATGAAGGTACATCTCTTTGGAGGGGTGTAATGACCAAGTTGTGCAAACTTTGCATTAAGGAAGACAACCGAGGACAATAAAGCTCAGTTCCCAGAAGAAGTGACAAACACAGTAGAGAATAATTTCTATGTGGATGATTGTTTAAAATCCATGTCTACGGAACTGGAAGCAATTCAAATGGTAAAACATCTGACTTCCCTCTTCAATAAAGGAGGATTCACGCTTTCCAAGTGGATCAGCAACAGCCGTGTTGTATTGGAAAGCATTCCACGAGATGACAGAGCTAAGGAGACCAGGGAGTTGGATTTGGACAAAGACAAATTGCCGATGGAAAGAGCACTGGGATTGCACTTGGTGCATTGAAACAGATGTGTTCAAGTTCAGAATCTCGATTCAAGAGCGACCATATACTAGAAGCGGTATCCGATCCGTGATTGGTTCTGTTTATGACCCTTTGGGATTTCTTGCACCATTTACACTGCCAGCCAAGTTGATTTTGCAGGATCTTTGTAAGGAAAAACTTGGATGGGACGAGAGTATAATGTAAACTTCCTCTCAGAGATGGACAGAAAGGTTAGCAGATCTCAACAAGATCTCAGAATTTGAAGTGAAGCCTACAAACTTTGGTTGAATCAGATATGCACAACAGCATCACTTTTCAGACGCAAGTGAAATTGGCCATGGTACTGTTTCATATCTAAGACTGGAAAATTATATCAATGAAGTACATGTTGCATTCTTAATGGAAAATGCCAGAGTAGCACCATTGAAGCAAATGACGATTCCCAGAATGGAACTTACTGCCGCAGTCTTAGCTGTTAAAGTATACATAATGCTGCAAAAGGAACTGCAGCTCCAGCTGGAGAAATCTATCTTCTGGACTGATAGTACTACGGTGCTTAAATACTTTAACAATGAGAACAAGCATTTTCTAACATTTGTAGCAAACAGAATCTCTTATGTAAGGAGAGGTACTAATGTATCACAGTGGAAATATGTTAACACAAAGGAAAATCCTGTGGATGAAGCTTCTAGAGGACTAACAGCAGACTGCTTCTTAAGCAATATGAGATGGATCAAGTCACGTTGCCGATTAAGTTACGATGGTAAGTCCCGTTGCCGTTTCAGCTGCGCCGGGCGATGTTAGGCCCCGCTCCGAGTCATTTAAACCCCGCAATTCCGGCAGGAGAAGTAGCCGTTGCGGGAGCTCCGAAAAGCGGTCTCCCACCAGGCACCTGCGAGCTTCCGATGTTCCTGTCCACTGGGCCTGCGGCAGTGGCCTCCGAAGCTCCGAAGTCGGGTTGCAGCCGCGCGCCACCACAGCTCTCCCTGTTCCGAAGTCAGCCAGCTCCGCGATGGCGAGACCGCAGGCTCCGCGACTGGAGCCCTCAGGTTGGTTCCGGTTGGAGGCAACGATGTTAGGCCCAACGACATCGGAGACCCAACAGGGGAAAAGTCGGGTCCCCATACAGGGAAGAGTTTAAACAGTTCCCCCTACCCCCCCAACATAAAAACAGCTAAAAAATAATAAAAATTAGAACCAAAACATACATCTAACGGGACAAAAAAATTAAAAAAGACAGATGGACTGTAGTCAAGCCACTGCCGTTAGGCGCCGCCCCACTCCAGACACAGGACTCTGATACTGATATATAATGCATGTTATTTTTGTTTTTTGATATATGTTAAGCTTTTATAGCTCCTTTTATAATGTCTATTAGTAATTGCCTTGATATATACTCCTAACAATTATGAGTATGTTGGAGCCATTAAGCTTAAGTAAGTTTATTATAGTCATGTCTAGTTACCTTTAATTATTATCTGCCTGTGTTAATGTGGGTGGGATTTTATACGTAGTCTGGGGCGTGTTTTTGGCTGTGAAGATTCGCAGATGATTCGTTTTAGCTTGATGTTGGGCCATGGGGTGAACCAGTTTTCTACCATGACCACGAGCATGATTGGGACATATATCTGTTGTCAGACGATGTACTTTTACAAGAAGAATTTTTTAATGATTTATATGACATGAATGGAACGATGATTAAGAATGGAAAGTTATGAGTTATTTCATTGTTTTATATTACTACAATAAAGAAGCTATTAATCAAGAGACTACTTCTGGTAGATTCATCTTTGCTGTTTCAAATGTGTCGTGGAGTGCGTGAGACTACTTTTCTAATCATCACCGACAAATTAGTGGCTATCGAAGGTTGAATTTTGAGAAGTTGTAAAAACCGCCGCTATACTCATGTCTCTGGATCACTCTGGTCACCAGTGTAGTAACTTAGCAAAATGTAAATTGAACTAATAGAGGGTGGGATTTGGCATGTGCAACATTTCCATGAAATAATGGTATCTGCTCAAATTATGAATGAGTATATCAGAAGAAGCAAACAATGAATCTTCTCCAAAGATGTTGAGCAGCATCACAGTGCACTCCTGATGGTTTAGACATAGAAACATAGAAAATAGGTGCAGGAGTAGGCCATTCGGCCCTTCGAGCCTGCACCGCCATTCAATATGATCATGGCTGATCATCCAACTCAGTATCCTGTACCTGCTTTCTCTCCATACCCCCTGATCCCTTTAGCCACAAGGGCCACATCTAACTCCCTCTTAAATATAGCCAATGAACTGGCCTCAACTACATTCTGTGGCAGAGAATTCCAGAGATTCACCACTCTCTGCGTAAAAAATGTTTTTCTCATCTCAGTCCTAAAAGATTTCCCCATTATCCTTACACTGTGAACCATTGTTCTGGACTTCCCCAACATCGGGAACAATCTTCCTGCATCTAGCCTGTCCAACCCCTTAAGAATTTTGTACGTTTCTATAAGATCCCCCCTCAATCTTCTAAATTCTAGCGAGTACAAGCCGAGTCTATCCAGTCTTTCTTCATATGAAAGTCCTGACATCCCAGGAATCACTCTGGTGAACCTTCTCTGAACTCCCACTATGGCAAGAATGTCCTTCCTCAGATTAGGAGACCAAAACTGTACGCAATACTCCAGGTGTGGTCTCACCAAGACCCTGTACAACTGCAGTAGAACCTCCCTGCTCCTATACTCAAATCCTTTTGTTATGAATGCTAACATACCATTCGCTTTCTTCACTGCCTGCTGCACCTGCATGCCTACTTTCAATGACTGGTGTACCATGACACCCAGGTCTCGTTGCATCTCCCCTTTTCCTAATCGGCCACCATTCAGGTAATAGTCTACTTTCCTGTTTTTGCCACCAAAGTGGATAACCTCACATTTATCCACATTATACTGCATCTGCCATGCATTTGCCTACTCACCCAGCCTATCCAAGTCATCTTGCAGCCTCCTAGCACGCTCCTCACAGCTAACACTGCCCCCCAGCTTCATGTCATACGCAAACTTGGAGATGTTGCATTCAATTCCCTCGTCCAAATCATTAATATATATTGTAAATAGCTTGGGTCCCAGTACTGAGCCTTGCGGTACCCCACTCGTCACTGCCTGCCATTCTGAAAAGGACCTGTTAACTCCTACACTTTGCTTCCTGTCTGCCAGCCAGTTCTCTATCCACATCAATACTGAACCCCCAATACCGTGTGAATTAAGTTTGTATACTAATCTCTTATGTGGGACCTTGTCGAAAGCCTTCTGAAAGTCCAGATATAACACATCCACTGGTTCTCCCTTATCCACTCTACTAGTTACATCCTCGAAAAATTCTATAAGATTCGTCAGACATGATTTACCATTCATAAATCCATGCTGACTTTGTCCAATGATTTCACCATTTTCCAAATGTGCTGCTATCCCATCTTTAATAACTGACTCTAGCAGTTTCCCCACTACCGATGTAAGACTAACTGGTCTGTAATTCTCCGTTTTCTCTCTCCCTCCCTTTTTAAAAAGTGGGGTTACATTACCTACCCTCCAATCCTCAGGAACTACTCCAGAATCTAAAGAGTTTTGAAAAATTATCACTAATGCATCCACTATTTCTGGGGCTACTTCCTTAAGTACACTGGGATGCAGCCTCTCTGGCCCTGTGGATTTATCGGCCTTTAATCCATTCAATTTACCTAACACCACTTCCCGGCTAACCTGGATTTCACTCAGTTCCTCCATCTCATTTGACCACCGGTCCCCTGCTATTTCCGGCAGATTAATTAAGTCTTCCTTAGTGAAGACAGAACCAAAGTAGTTATTCAATTGGTCTGCCATATCCTTGTTCCCCATGATCAATTCACCTGTTTCTGACTGCAAGGGACCTACATTTGTTTTAACTAATCTTTTTCTCTTCACAAATCTATAAACACTTTTGCAGTCAGTTTTTATGTTCCCTGCCAGTTTTCTTTCATAATCTATTTTCCCTTTCCTAATTAAGCCCTTTTGTCCTCCTCTGCTGGACTGAATTTCTCCCAGTCCTCTGGTGGGCTGCTTTTTGTGGCTAATTTGTATGCTTCATCTTTTGTTTTGATACTATCCCTGATTTCCCTTGTTATCCATGGATGCACTACCTTCCCTGATTTATTCTTTTGCCAAACTGGGATGAACAATTGTTGTAGTTCATCCATGCAGCCTTTAAATGCCTTCCATTGCATATCCACCGTCAACCCTTTAACAATCAATTGCCAGTCTATCTTGGCCAATTCACGTCTCATACCCTCAAAGTTACCTTTCTTTAAGTTCAGAACCCTTGTTTCTGAATTAATTATGACACTCTCCATCCTAATGAAGAACTCAACCATATTATGGTCACTCTTGCCCAAGGGGCCACGCACAACAAGACTGCTAACTAACCCTTCCTCATTACTCAATACCCAGTCTAGAATAGCCTGCTCTCTCGTTGGTTCCTCTACATGTTGATTTAGAAAACTATCCCGCATACATTCCAAGAAATCCTCTTCCTCAGCACCCCTGCCAATTTGATTCACCCAATCTATATGTAGATTGAAGTCACCCATTATAACGGTTTTACCTTTGTTGCACGCATTTCTAATTTCCTGTTTGATGCCATCCCCAACTCCACTACTACTGTTCGGTGGCCTGTTTGTCGGCACTGACACCAGAAGCAGTGGCCTGTACAGAATATTAACATCTGAGATACAGCACAAAAATTAAAATGATTGTGGGTAAGAAAAACAATAATTTCCCAATTTAATGCTTTATTCTCTGGTTAGATCAATGTATGTACTTTAAGATTCTTCATTACTCCCATGATAAGCATAGAAAATAATTAAATAAAACAATGATGAAAAGCAAACTAAAATCATGCTTCTCTCTGTTTTGATATCTGTAGCTGTGTCAATGTTATCTAATGCATTTTGAAATTAGCATATCATCTGTTCCAATAATATTACTTCAATCACAGGAGGCTCATTAGCTGCCAAAATGTATTTCAAAATAGAATTTCGACTGAGGAAAAAAAAACTGCTGACAATCAGTGGATTAAAATCAGCACAATTTTATGAGATGGGTCACTCAACAGTATAAGTCATGTTACATCGAGTCCACAGAAGGAGATCATTCAAACAAACTGATATATATCAGTTTCTGTTCTGTAAGCTTCCTCCCACTCTTTGTGATCCAACATTTGTAGTAAATGGTACACAAAAATGCTGGAGAAACTCAGCGGGTGCAGCAGCATCTATGGAGCAAAGGAAATAGGCAACGTTTTGGGCCAAAACCCTTCTTCAGTGTCTCCCTCGTATCTTTTCCTATTTGCCTCTTGAATACTTCCCTCAATTATTTAACTTGGGTACATTCCATTGATAATGCTGAATTATGTTAAAAATATAAGAAAAGCTTACAGCTTATATTTAGTCTCAAATCAGGCTTTTCTCCAGTAGATTAATACAGAAACGCAAGTCTAGGCGTGCCTCAGGTTGCTGTGTATTGAGATAATGAATGACTAACATTTGTCTACCAAGTGACGAGAGAGGAAGCAGAGAAGAAGCTAGATTGATCTCACTAAGGCGCAATGACAAATGGCTGATGTCTTTGATATGTAAAATGCCTTTGATGTGATGCATTCTGTAGAAACCTTTATTTCCTGTACCTCTGACCATGACTAATGTTTGTGGAATGTGCTAAGGTGACAAAAAAAACACTATATAATATGATGTAATTCTGTTGTTCGAAAAAGTGGATGAGGACAGTGAAGTGTCTGTATTGCTCACTTGACTAGAGTTCTCCCTCCCTTCCATCGGCCGATAATAAGTAAAGTTTTGAACTGGTCTACCAAATGTTTGTGAGTTGTCTGTGTATTAAGAAGCGAACATGTTTAGTTGTTATAAAAGTAACTTTTCACCATGCTCTCCTTCCTTCCTGGGTGAATAGAAATCCTTAATTCCCGACTGAGTTTATTCGTAACTTTCTTATACTTATGGCAAGATATTCTTTAATCCCAGACAGTGCAGACAACCCCGTATCTACTTACACCTCTATTATTTAATGAGAAAGCTCAACTAAATCCTTGGCGGAGAACGTAGTCCTAGACTTTTGAGACGTTCCTGATTGTTTTAATTTCTCAGCCCCACTATCATCCTTAGAAATCTCTCTTTCCTCCTACAATACTTCTTATATTTAGGAAACCAGAACTGTGCATAGTTCCCCAACTTCTTCTGCAGTTGTATAGGGCTCTGTTGAGACTCCATCTGGAGTATTGTGTACAGTTTTGGTCTCCTAATTTGGGGAAGGACATCCTTGTGATTGAGGCAGTGCAACGTAGGTTCATGAGATTGATCCCTAGGATGGCGGGACTGTCATATGAGGAAAGATTGAAAAGACTAGGCTTGTATTCACTGGAGTTTAGAAGGATGAGGGGGGGGTCTTATAGAAACATATAAAATTATAAAAGGACTGGACAAGCTAGATGCAGGAAAAATGTTCCCAATGTTGGGCGAGTCCAGAACCAGGGGCCACAGTCTTAGAATAAAGGGGAGGACATTTAAGACTGAAGTGAGAAAAAACTTTTTCACCCAGAGAGTTGTGAATTTATGGAATTCACTGCCACAGAGGGCAGTGGAGGCCAAATCACTGGATGGATTTAAGAGAGAGTTAGATAGAGCTCTAGGGGCTAGTGGAGTCAAGGGATATGGGGAGAAGGCAGGCACGGGTTATTGATAGGGGACGATCAGCCATGATCACAATGAATGGCGGTGCTGGCTCGAAGGGCCAAATGGCCTCATCCTGCACCTATTTTCTATGTTTCTACGTAGTCTAATGAAAGTTGTACACAGGTTTTACATTATTTCCCTCCTTTTTTTCTCTCCAATAAGCTGCAGTGCTTGGTTTCCCTTATACATTCTAAGCCAGTGGGGAAGTTAACTTTAATCCAAAGTTTTTTTGAGGCAGGGCAAGGGATGAACAACCAACATTCCAAGGAGAAATCCATCAATTGATCAGGAATTGCCATCAAATTTAGTTATTTTGACAACATATTGGGATAGAGGTGGGACTTACCTGATTTTGTGTGTTCATCTGGCTTATCAAGTTGGCTCCATCAGTTGTATCCTGTGGAATTAAATCACTACTGCACATGGGAAAATCCAACTTTTATCACCCCTCCTTTTCCTTTACAATCACAATCACAATCATACTTTATTAGCCAAGTATGTTTTGTAACATACAAGGAATTCGATTTGGAACACCCACCTGAACTGACCTTTGTTAATGTCTCATTTCAAAGGAAGCATTTACTAATGACCAAACTGTTGTGTACTTTGAACCTTGACTCCTTACTTTGGTTTCTGCTGTTGGCTTCTTCAGATCTGCCTGATGATTCGTCCGCTTTAGTGAACCTCTAATTTGTCTGCAATTGAGGACTTGGTATTCCTGTTTTTGAGTATGCTGCTGACATTACTGGATGAAGACTTGACTTTTGTTCCACTTGAATCCACAGAAATCTCCCTCCAGAGTGAGGGCAGTGTGAATACTACAAACTGTAAAACATTCCCTTATATTTGCAAGATAACTTCTAAGATTAGTGGGAGCACAGGTCGAAAATATGAACTTGAAGGTCATCACTCCCAATTTGTCGCACACCAGTTTTATACCAGGAAAGTTAATAATATTGGAGGAGCCATTTATGTTTAGGCTAGCCACCGTTGACATATTATATTATTTTGTCTAGATATAGCTTGCAATATTTTTTTGGACACTTGGGGGCAGTCATTAGATGCACAGAGGGGCGTATATATATATAGGCATATTGGACAGGGAGTGGCAGACCAGGCACAGGGTGGGAGAGTATACAGTTTTTCACCAGACCGGGGAGAACAGCTAACTACAACTTGAATGCAGAATAAGGAAAACCTGGTACATTCATCTCTTTGTTTGTACAACTACTTCAATACAGAACCAATAATGACGGTAAACTCTGTTCTATTTGGTATGCATAATATCACTCCTGTGCAGTAATGGCAACAGAAAGTTGGACACTGGAAGAGTCGGAATGTTGCCATAGCCTTTAGCTGTTGAGTAGAAAATTTGTGTTTTAGGATCATTTCAATTTTCCATTTGGGTCTGTAGCATTGTAAGCCACTCAGCCAGCTAGAAATAACCATATAACCATAACAGCATGGAAACAGGCCATCTCGGCCCTTCAAGTCCGTGCCGAACACTTTTATTTTTTATTTATTTATTTATATATATATATATATATATATTATTTTTTTTAACTTCCCCCTAGTACCATCTACCTGCACTCAGACCATAACCCTCCATTCCTTTCCTGTCCATATACCCATCCAATCTATTTTTAAAGGATAAAATCGAACCTGCCTCCACCACTTCCACTGGAAGCTCATTCCACACAGCTACCACTCTCTGAGTAAAGAAGTTCCCCCTAATGTTACCCCTAAACATCTGTCCCTTAATTCTCAAGTCATGTCCCCTTGTTTGAATCTTCCCTACTCTCAATGGGAAAAGCTTATCCACGTCCACCCTGTCTAACCCGCTCATAATTTTAAAGACCTCTATCAAGTCCCCTCTTAATCTTCTGCGCTCCAAAGAATAAAGACCTAACTTGTTCAACCTTTCTCTGTAACTTAGTTGCTGAAACCCAGGCAACATTCTAGTAAATCTCCTCTGTACTCTCTCTATTTTGTTGACATCCTACCTATAATTAGGCGACCAACATTGTACTCCATAGTCCAGAATTGGCCTCACCAATGCCTTGTACAATTTTAGCATTACATCCCAACTTCTATATTCAATGCTCTGATTTATAAAGGCCAGCACACCAAAAGCTTTCTTTACCACCCTATCTACATGAGATTCCACCTTCAGGGAACTATGCACAGTTATTCCTAGATCCCTCTGTTCAACTGCATTCCTCAATTCGCTACCATTTACCATGTACTATTTTGATTTGTCCTGCCGAGATGCAGCACCTCACATTTATCAGCATTAAACTCCATCTGCCATCTTTCAGCCCACTCTTCCAAATGGCCTAAATCTCTCTGTAGACTTTGAAAAGCTACTTCATTATCCACAACACCACCTATCTTAGTATCATCTGCATACTTACTAATCCAATTTTCCACACCATCATCCAGATCATTGATGTACATGACAAACAACAGTGGACCCAATACAGACCCCTGAGGCACCCCACTAGTCACCGGCCTCCAACCTGACAAACAGCCATCCACCATTACTCTCTGGCATCTCCCATTCAGCCACTGTTAAATCCATCTTGCTACTCCACAATTAATACCCAACAATTGAATCTTCTTAACCAACCTTCCATGAGGAACCTTGTCAAAGGCCTTGTCAAAGGCCAAATGTGTCAAGCAATGCAATTTAATATCTTTCCCAAAGGACATCAAGCCCAGACCATACGTGTAGTTTTGAGTTTTGTATTGCTGCATGATTTCTCAAAGACTTGGCTGAAATGCTGCATTCCACCAATAAATAATCAAGATTTTATTTTTGTCAGCTTCATCAACATCGGCTTGATAAAATTTTTGAGAAGCATGCAATATCAAATTTACATGCCTGATTCTTGAATTTCAGTTAACTAGCTGTATTCTATGAATTACCACTGATGGTCAGTACGAACCACTTGGAGAACCATATTCTTCTCAAAAATTCCTTCTAGTTTCTGTTTTTAGCTTCTACGAATGTTACTTTGACTCTTATATCTAGGTACATCTGTTACATCAAATATCACTGAGTTTTTCATTTGAGATGGGAGGAACCTCTTTTTATATTTGCAATTGCATAATGGCAAAATCTGATATGCTCCAGTTCTTTAAAATTTGCTGTGGATTAGTTATTTATTTTCCATTTCTTACTGACTCTGTATGTAATTTGTATTTTGCGTATTGCATTTTCGTACACAACTATGGTCTCTTAATTCTTTTTGAAATGGGAAATTATGTAAATTAATGTGCATTGTTGGCAGCTTTTACACAGTTAAATTGAGGGTAAATATGTGTGAAGGTTATGAAGGTGAAGGAATGTATATGGTTATAAGGTTCTGAGGAAAGTGTACCTTAGCTTCTAAACTCACTGCCCAGGCATAGTATTAACTAGACCAGGTGCAGACCCATTGGGCTCATCCCCAAGGCAATATTCCACCATTGACCCATAGGCCCCAACTGCGCAGGCGCGGCTGACGGGTTCCCGTTGTGCCGCCAGAGATCCCCGTTGTGTCGCGTGTCACAGCAACCCTCCCCAACTGCACAGGCGCAGCCAACAAGTGGGAGCGCGACTGCGACGTTTTTAAAGTTCAATATGGCAATAAACTGTAAAATATAAGATCAATGTGAACGCATCTCACTCTCCCTCTTCAGTCCCCTATTCCCCTCCTCCATTATCCTCCCTCTCCCCACCCTCCACCAACCCTTCTCTGTTTCCTCCCCTCCTCCCTCTTCCCATCCTCTCCATTATCTCACCATCCCTCTTCCTACCTCTAACCTCCTCCATTCCCGCTCATCCCCCAGCACTCCCTCCCCCTCCTCTTCACCCTCCCTCTTCTTTCCCCTCTCCTCAGTCACTCCCTCCCTCCCTCCATAACCCCTCGCTGCTCCCTACCCCCTCCGCTCCCTCTATACCGCTGCTCCCTCATTCCTCACCTCTCCCCTATCCCACCCTACCACTCTCCTCCCTCACCTTCCCCACTGCGCTCCCCTCTCTCAATCCCCACTCCCTACCTCCACCACTCCACCCTCCTCTCCCTCTAATCCCCCCTCCTCCCCCACTCTCCCTACTCACCTCACCCACTTTCCCCTCCCTCTACCTCCCTACCCCCCTCCTATCCCTCTATCCCCCTGCTCCCCCACTCCTCACCTCTCCCCTATCCCACCCCCCCACAATGAAAATCACAATGTTTTTTATAAAATGAAACCTCCCCCTTGTCCCACCCCCCAACCATAAAAATCAAAAAATGTCTTTAAAATAACCTAAACACAATGTTAGCTGTTAATGAAAATGGAAATTTGGATTAAAATTGAGTTTTTCTGAAAATCACGATTTTCTATGTAAATGATATTCGGGATCCCATTGTGACATCATTGTAACATGGCTGACGGGCAGGACGTGGGGGAAATGGTTTGAAAAGTGGTTTTTGTAAAGTTTAAAATGTCAATAATGTAAAAAATAACATAAATCCGAACAAAACTTGTTTCATTTACATCCCAGGACAATGGTGAGTAAGGTAAGCCAAATATTGTAGCGCTATCGTTTTGTGGTTTCACATCCATGCCCGCATTCAAACAAACAAGATGAAAGTTTTAGTAATATATAGTTGTTTATTTTTATAGTTTCTGACCATTTGATTATCTGACCACAAGGAAACCACCATTTTTAAAAATTGTTTCCAAATCAAGTCACTGAAAAGATCTGAACTTGAAGAATTACTGCTGCTCACTAAATGGTGCACATAATTGTCCCACAATCCTGGATCATATTGATACAAAAGTAAAATGCTGTGGATGCTAGATGTCTGAAATGAAAATTAAAAATGCTGAAAATTCTTTCAAGTCAATCAGCAACTGTGGAGAATGAAATGGAAGTTAGTTTTCAATTCAGGAATTCTCAGACAAATATTTATTGATCTAAAAGACTATTTTTATTTCTCTTTTTACCGATGATGACTGACATCTTGGGTGTTCCCATTGTGTTCCATTACCATTGAATGTAAGTTTTCTTAAATGTTGTCTTGTGAGTTTACAAATATGTTAAAGAAGGAATTGGAGGTCATGAAGCATCCACAAAGCTGCTACTAGAGGCTAACTAATTAAAACAATTCTATTTAATGCAGTAGGAATAAATTTCCTGCCGGTGGACCTACCATCTATTTAGCTATTGCCACCATGTTGAAGGCTGTGGGAAGAGGCATAAAAAACAGGGTTGAATGGCCATATGTGGTTCTGCTAAAAGAAGTAATTCCATGTGAGGACACAAGGAACTAAAGATGCTGGAATCTTGAGTAAAAAGCTGGAGTAACTCAGTGGGTCAGGCAGGTCATGGATAAGAGAGTCAAGACTATTTTATTGTCATATGTACTGAAACAGAATAATTAAATTCTTACTTGCAGTAGCACAATAGGTTTGTAAAATTTAGCACATTAAATATAATAAACAAACAAAAAAAAGTTAAACCCAATACAAAACAATGCCCAAAGTCCTTAGTGCTACCAAGGCAGTTCCTAGTCCCTATACCCTCTTCTCAATGGACATCCTTATCCTCCTTATCTGCCTCCTGCTGAAGAGTTGTTCCCCAAATTGCAGTGCAGATTCTGTCCATCCATAGGCATAATGGACATGATCTTTAATGGGTTATAACTCCAGGAGAAAGCATGGACAGTGTCAATCACAAAATATGTATTTTTATTCAAACTTACGAAAACCTTGCATTTGGTTAATTGAGAGGGATCCTTCTCTAATCTGCCTGCCCACAGAATTTCATCGCCAACTGAAATCTGCTTCATAAAGGCATTCAAGTTGTGATCTTAACAGGTGTGTGCACAAAAGATCCAATCTTAACCCAGACCGATGTAAAAATAATCTTATGTAAATAATCAAATCACTCATAGTTTCATTCCAATGCTGTACCTTTACAAAAAAAGTACATTAGGATTATTGTAACAATCTATGATGAGCACTGCTATGCAGCCAGCAATCTTTTGTCCAAGAAGTTTAATTGTTGCTGATATACCTCCTCTCCTCTCTCCTCCCCTCTCCTCTGCCACTCTTTCCCTCCAGATGAAGCATTGAGAAGCATATTCAGACAGAAGTTCCAAATCGATGATCCATCTTGGCTTCCTTCAGATCCCCACCATTGCAGAAGCCACTCCAACCAATTTGATTCACTCCATGTGATAACAAGAAATGGCTGAAAGCACTGGATCTTGCAAAGTGTGCAAGAAATTAATTTAGAGGGAAATTAAAGGAAAATGAAAAGCAGAGACTTCGCAGGTTTGCTTCAAGAGACTTGCTTGCATGATCTCATGGAGAGATGGTGGCAGTTAACTGCTCAGCAGTTCTCTGACTTCACAGTAGAATTAACCAACAGTTATACTGTGAAGTAAACAACTTTTGTTCTTTGTTTGATACAACTGTACGAAAATATACTATCTACTACATGGGTACCAATTATTTCACTAGTCATAACATACTTTTTATTTATGTTAATTTTATTCAACAACAGATGCTTAATACAAGTCAAACATAACACAAGGGCATCTTAACATTATTCTACCTCACCTTATAAGTGGACCACGCCACCATCCCCTCTCTGAGCCAATCATAATCCCCCCATTTACTGCAACATTTTTATGCTACTGGCGGTAGCATGTTTCATGTTTACATTTACCATCCACCCTTCAACACATTCCCACGCAAGAGATAATACCTCTAAATCTTATTTTGCCGATTTTCACAAACCTCTTCTGCACCTGGTCAACGAGAGTTGCCAATTGCCCACATCCACACACCCTTTCGTTACCTTGTTCAATTCCGATCAAAATTAAGTAACAGGTGTTTGTGTGGAAGAAACAATATTTTCTCCCACACAAAGGCTGTGGGAACAGACAGTGTTGAAGCTGAAGATCTGCACATACGATCTAGTTTGCTTTAGGTTACGCATGGTAGGCTGCTCTAGAAAGTTAGATTGCATTGAATCCAAGGAGAGATATATGACTGGACAGAAAATTGGCTTCATGTAAAGAAGCAGAGGGTGACGTTGGAAGGTTGCTTTTCGGACTGGAGGCCTGTAACTAGTGGTTTGCCTCAACGTTTGGTGCTGGGCCCATTGGTGTTTTCATCTATATCAATGATTTGGATGAGAACGTACAAGGTATGATTAACATAATGTGAGTGGTATTATAGTGAAAATGGTTGTCAGAAATTGTATCAGGATTTTGATCCGCTGGGCATGTGCGCTGAGGAGTGGTTGATGAAATGAATGAATGAATGATACTTTCATTATCACAGTGAAATTTGTTGTTTTGTATACCATAAACAAAGTATGCAAAGAGTCGCCATGTATAGGTTGTCGACAATGTTACAAAGTGTTCAATGTAATCTCAATGGTCCCTCTTTGCTCTCTTAGCGCCCCCCCCCCCTCCTTCCCCCCCATGCCAGATCCCTCTTTGTTCTCGGCAACCCCCCCCACGCAGGGTCTCTCTTTGTTCTCTCGATGGCGTCCTCGACGACCTCCGGCACCACCGCGGTCACACAACTAGGGTGTACGGGGGTGATTGCTGGTCGCCACGGTCTCAGTGGTACAATGGGCCTGTTTCCACGCTGTATCTCTAAAGTCTAATAAGAGTCTGGGACGGCACAGTGAGTTGGCTGTCTTACATCACCAGAGACCCGGGCTCGATCCAGAGGGTTGTACATAGTTTGTACATTTTCCCTGTGACCGCATTTTCTCTGGGTGCACCGGTTTCCTCTCACACTCCAAGACGTGCAGGTTTGTACTTGGCTTCGGTAAGTTGTAAAATTGTCCCTGTGTGTGTGTAGGTTAGTGTATGAGTGATTGCTGGTCGGCATGGACTTAGTGGGCCAAAGGGCCTGTTTCCATGCTGTATATCTAAAATCTACAGCAAAGTCTAATAAGAGTCCCTGCATCTGCAAAACAAAGAATGGTGCTAGACACCAAAGTGAAAATCATTCTCAAGGAAACAAACCGAAAGGTTAGCACGATTCCATTATTCCAGCATAGAGGTTTGTTCAGTAAGAATGCCTATTAAGAATTTGGGCATTTGTTCAAAATTGCTCATGGATGGGCTAGACTGGAAGAATGAAATGCCAGGATACTGAAAATAAATGATTTTGTTAACAATTTTGTCATAGATATGTCATACCATTACTATAGTGAATCGAGTTTACTGAACGCATATCAGCATCTTTCTTTACAGTAACATATCTTGATCAAACCTGTCTGGTTGGCCAGCTGTTCAATGTAACATATTCATGTGCAATATCTCCAATTATTACTTTGAACGTCTTGCTCATCATTTTGTAATCAGTTGCTTTGCTTTTATTTGGAGGCATTATTATGACTCCAATTTTTGGAAAATATTTTTCATTTATCTTACTTTGAATATATACTTTATTTGTTTTAGATTATTATGTTAAACATTTATTTGATTAGCAGTTTTACACATCATGCTTCTTCATTTATGGATATGACCAGTTCCTGAGGCCAGAACGTTGATGTTTGTCATTTGACGAATGCTCTGTAACCAGGACTCCAGGCCTTTTCCCTGGGCCCATAACCAAGCAATAAGTTGGAGTGCCAGAGGGCTGCTGATCTTTTCATGTCAGTGAACATGCTCCCAACTGTGGCTTCATAGACTTATCAGGTTCTTCCCTGAAAGCATCAGGATTTTATCTTTCTAGTATCTTGAGAGAGTTGCTCGAGCTGGCCCCATTTCACGCATCATTGAAATTTATTCATTCCCTTCTGCTATTAATTCTTTCTTCTTGCTGGTGGCGCTTCATTCCACAGAATCCATGGTTATAATTTTTCACTAACTATAGAACTATGTGAAACTGAAGTTACTTGAAAATATTTCAATTTTTTTTTAAATAATTTCTTTATTCAGATATAAGCAATGCCATGAGCTATAATAACTAATTAGATAAAGAGGGATATCAAATGATACCGAGTTCTATTGAACAAGTGGTGTCGAAGTACAGAACCGTCATGATGTATTGAAAGGCATAGCAGATTGAAGAAGCCTGTTTCTATGAAACTACGTTGAACTTGCCCAATCCCTTCAAGGGTTATTCTTAGCTTCTCATTATTAGGCCAGCTAAATAGAATATTTTTACTGGCGAAAGTACCCTGCAGTGAGAAAAAAGACTAGATCCTCTTCTTTTTTGCAAGAGCGAAGGCTAAATGGAGAAAATAATTGGGCTTCTACTCCCAAATTAAAATGTGCTGGAACATAAGGTTCCTTAATGTAAAATGCATTCTGGTCCCATGGTTAGAGTGGCACTTCAGGCAAGCAATTTTATACAACATAATATGAAGTGACCCAGATTTTATGGTCAGTGGCGAAATGATAACCTTCGATTTTGATCACAAAAGACAGATGCTCATGGATGTCTGTGGTATGCATTTTACTTTTCCAAAGTTGGTTCCTGTCACACCAGTTTGAGGTGATCCCTGGTGTCTTGGAACAGTAATATCAAGACCAATAAGCAGCCAGTAATACTGAAAATTCATCCCATTCAGAAAGTGCAGTAAAAAGCCCATTTTTAAAGTGACATTTAAAACATTTTAAAGATTGCAAAGATTGGACTTGACACAGGAGCTTAAGATTTAAAAAAAAAACATGAACGTTACATTTTTGTCATTATTATTTTGAAAATAATGAATGTTGAAATAACTATTGGAGGAATTAACAATCCACATATAATAAAATTTGATTCTCAGCATGAGGGATTTTGTTGAACAATGCCTATGGCCAAGATGCCATTAGTGCTTACTTACACTTCACGTCACAAAGCATAACACTCTTACAATTTCTTACATTGGGAATAGCTCACAAATGTCCGAGAATGCTATTTTTTAATAAAGATAGATCTGGTGCTAGTTGCTAAACTGGAGCTTATGGAAGAGTAGGGAATCGCTGAAACAACTTCTAACTTTCCTCTTTTAATTGCACGTTAGCTTACTCTCACAATTATTGTCAGATTCGCAGTGCAGTGAAAGCGATGTCAGATTTCTTGTAATTACAGCTGCAAAATGTGAACTAATATCTTACAAGACACAATGGTGTAAGCAGCAATTGAATGGGCTAGATTGTGCTTGATCCAGCCAGTTGCCCACACTTTCTCCTTGTGCTTTTCCCATGGCTACACTTTGTCAGTGTCTTGTAACCTACTTTTTAAATGCCTATGCTAATGAATAGATTGGAAGCCATTAAAAAGAAAAAAATTAAACAAACTTAAAATACAAAATAGCAGCAGGAGCAAAGTGGAATATTTGGCCCGCATCCCTTCTTAACCATTGTAAGATGGTCAAATTGTAATCTGAGCTCTGCATAATCACAGTAACTTTTCATTTCCTTGCTTATTGAGAATCTACCTATTTTTATATTAAAAGTGTTCATAAACCCTTTGAGGAAAAAAGTTCAAAGAACTTGTGAAAATCTGTGAGAAAAATAAAGGGTGAACTTTTTTGTTTTATTCACTGAGCCACTGTCCCATAAGAGTAAACATTTTCTCCAATCCCATTCAAGTGCCTTCAGGATTTAAAAGTTTAAATCATGACTTCTGAACTTCAGCAGATACAAGCCTAGCTTGTCCAGATAATTGACTAGGAAACTTTCTCTGAGGTCTTCCATTCAAGAATTGCATCATTAATGAATAGAATGATGACAGTCCGTGAACCGTGATATGGGATTTCCATTCCTACAAAATGGGGTGTATCATGATTTTCCATAACCAAAGCCATGTTATCTGTGCCTGCATCGAGAACTGTGAGTAAAATAAAATTTTGTATTGACATTTTTTTTGCACATTAATTCAGCGAGAGTGAATTTTAGTCCATATCTCAAATATTTAGTTGTGATTTGTGAAGAATTCTGTAAAGGCCAATTTCTGAAACCCAAACGATGCTAAGATATGGTCACCTGTAGTGTTAATAGTGACACAATGTCAGGGTGCTCCAGACATATTGCACCAATGAAGTACTTGTGATCTCTGCAGTAATGCCGGGTCTCTGCGAGGGAATTAGTGTTTTGAGTAAAGTTGGTTGTAAGATAAATAAAGGCCATTTTACTAAGAATAGTTTTAATATGCCTCTTTCAATGCCCTAACAATATCCTTCAGGAAATGGCATTTCTTGTGGTATAGAAACATAGAAACATAGAAAATAGGTGCAGGAGGAGGCCATTCGACCCTTCGAGCCAGCACCGCCATTCATGGCTGATCGTCCCCAATCAATAACCCACGCCGGCCTTCTCCCCATATCCCTTGATTCCACTAGCCCCTAGAGCTCTATCTAACTCTCTCTTAAATCCATCCAGTGATTTGGCCTCCACTGGCCTCTGTGTCAGGGAATTCCATAAATTCATAACTGGGTGAAAACGTTTTTTTCCACCTCAGTCTTAAATGGCCTCCCCTTTATTCTGAGACTGTGGCCCCTGGTTCTGGACTCGCCCAACATTGGGAACATTTTCCTGCATCTAGCTTGTCCAGTCCTTTTATAATTTTATATGTTTCTATAAGATATCCCCTCATCCTTCTAAACTCCAGTGAATACAAGCCTAGTCTTTTCAATCTTTCCTCATATGACAGTCCTGCCATCCCAGGGATCAATCCCGTGAACCTACGCTGCACTGCCTCAATCGCAAGGATGTCCTTCCTCAAATTAGGAGACCAAAACTGTACACAATACTTCAGATGTGGTCTTACCAGAGCCCTATACAACTGCAGAAGAACCTCTTTACTCCTATACTGAAATCCTCTTGTTATGAAGGCCTACATTCCATTAGCTTTCTTCACTTCCTGCTGTACCTGCACGGCAACTTTCAGTGACTGGTGTACAAGAACACCCAGGTCTCGCTGCACCTCCCCCTTACCTAACCTAACCCCATTGAGATAATAATCTGCCCCCTTGTTTTTGCCGCCAAAGTGGATAATCTCACATTTATCTATATTATACTGCATCTGCCACGCATCTGCCCACTCACTCAACCTGTCCAGGTTACTCTGCAACCTCCTAACATCCTATTCATTCCCTATGTATCAACCTACATTTCATGACCGTAAATTTGTTCTTAAACTCAAATTTTGGACTTAAAGATGGGAGTGCAGCAACTAATCAGGTCCTAATGCCTCTGCAATTTTAATGAAACATTATCTCTGGCTTTGATCTGCTCAGGACTTCATCACTGTTGAGTTATTGAC